>WBNM01006869.1:0-78134 GCA_013399055.1 Ramphastos sulfuratus | reverse complement strand
CACTATTGAAGATTGAGGCAAAGCGGCTGTTAAGTACCTCTGCCTTTTCCTCATCTTTCATTACTATATTCCCCTCTGCATCTAATAAGGAGTGGAGATTGTCCTTGTCACTTTTTTTGCCATTAATATATTATAGAAACACTTTTTATTCTCCTTAACAGCAGTGGCCAGTCTAAGTTCTAAATGGGCTTCTGCCTCTCTATTTTTTTTCTACAAGACCTTTCAACACCTTTAAATTCTTCCTGGGATACCTCCCCTTTTTTCCAAAAGGTGATACACCCTCTTTTTTATTTTTGTTTTCCTTAATTCCTTTAGAAGCTCCTTGCCCATCCAGTCTGGCTGTCTCCCTCGTCAGCTCATCTTCTGGCACATTGGGACACCCTATTCCCGTGCCTTCAGGAGTTCTTTCTTAAGTAGATACAAACTTCCTGGCCCCTTTTGTTTTTAAGGGCTGTTTCCCAAGGAACTGTCTGAGTTAGTTCCTTAAATTGGCTTAAGTAATTTGGAAATTATTGATAAAATAATCATGTATGTACTAACATGAAGTATACAAGCAGACAAATAGCATGACTCATTAAAGTATTAATAATACATGTTATTATCTTCAATTCACTGCTTCCTAGTATTTAAATAACTGTTGATCTAAAGAAGTCCTTGGGAGATGAAGCAGACTTCTGTTTCATTTGTCATTGGCATTTTAACCAAAAACTCCCTTTGTACTGTCAATAATGGAGTTGTATTTACCAAGAGTTTACAAGCTGACTCCCTGGTAAGACACAAATGCCCACTTCTTGCTTACAAACCATTGTCACAATATCTCAATGTCACTTTCAGGTTATAAAAGCTCAGGAAGATGTATGTTACTCTAAAGCTAAGCAAATGTTTGGTTCCCTTGGTTATCCCTTTTCAAAGGGACTCAGAAAATTAATGCCTATTGTACAAGCAGTTCACACCGTGGCAATAAGATGAGTTCCCCCCTACTACGTAGGCAAGGCCTTTCTGAACCTCCAGGCATATGCTTTCAAATTACAGTTTAGGACTCTTAATTCAGTCCCTTAGTCTATAAATTATATAGTATATAGAGCTCAGTACTGATCAAGGAAAGTCAGCTGTATCTACAAATGGATTCTTGAGGAAAGTCAGAATACTCCTATGCCCTATTAAAAATATATCCATTACATTACAAACTGTAATTCAACATAATTTAGCAAGTAATTTCCACGTTAAGTCTTTCTTTCAGGATAGCACTGCAAACTCTGGAATTATGTTAAGACATATGAATGGCTAAGAACTCTCTTATCCACATATTTTTTTTTCTGTTCTTTATTCATGATCAGCATTAAGTTGGCCACAGAAGCATTTGAGAATAATCAATTTCCTTTTTGCTTCTGTAAATTTGCTTTGAAAACATCCAGTAAAATAAAGAGATAAAGAGGAAAATGTAAACTAGCAAAATGGTCTCATAAATTTTAATCTACACAGCCTGGAAGGAAAGATACTTTTAATGAAGGAATGAATAAAGATCGCTGAGGCTCCCTCATTAAACTTACCTGTGAAGATGCAGTCACAGCTCTTATCAGTGAACCAGCCCTATCAGTCACCACTATCTCCATTTCAGTACTACATAAATAAGGTTTGCTGGATGAAGTGTTAAAGCTACTTTAGCAAATTCTGCTCCTGCAACTCTCAATCGATTTCCACTCATTTGTTACAGAACATGAGGGATGATGCATCAGTTGTGCCTCGGCCTTGGTCACATCATATGAATTGGAAGCAATTTCACATGTTGTGCACTGGCAGACCATTAACAATGATTATCTGGAACTGAAACTGTCCTTGAAATCATTTAATATGCTTACTTCCCTCCTTGGCCTGAACACATTTAAAAAAAAAAAAAAAAAAAAAAAAAAGAAAAAAANAAAAAAAAAAAAAGAGTAAACAAAACAACCCATCATTTTCCCATCTTCTCACAGAACCAAGAAACACCTGCAGACACTACAGAGAAGTGCAATTGTTACTGTAATTACACCTTAATCTACTGTCCTGGCCTCTTACCAACTAGAAACACCCTGTTTTTTCCTCTCCCCAGTGTCTCACACTAAAAGAAGGTGTTAAGAGTATCTGCCAATCTTTTAGCAGAAATAAAAATCTTCTATTAGCATACTACATAATTTCTGATGTCCTCCTCCTACACCAAAATCAAGCTATAAAAAGCATATCAGCAGGAGAAGAAAAAAAAAAAATCATGCTGTGACCTCTATAGCTTTTTGCAACTTTTCTCCAAATTACATTACTTTATCCATACTACTAAACAGGAAACAAAGATGTCGACACACAAGCAAGCAATAAAGAACAATTTTTTTATTGAATGAGCAATGTTGATGACAGGCAACCTTAGCTGCAAATTTTAGAGCTGAATTTTAAGAGGCCCTGTAGGCATACTTTCTTGAATGAGATGTCTTGAACACAATTCTACACACATATCTCACACATAATACTACACAAATGATCTATAGAGATGTTGATTATGTTCTGAAAGAAAGTTTTTAGTTGCAGGAAGGTAAATACATTTTTCTATTCCTTGTCAGAGCTGCAGCAGTATGTCATAGAATCATAGAATAGTTTGGGGCAGAAGGGACCTCCAAAGGGACCTTGCAGTAAGCAGAGACATCCTCCACTAGATCAGGGTGTCCAGAGCCCCATCAAGCCTGATCATGAATACCTCCAAAGATGAGGCCTCTACTCTCTGGGCAATCTGTTCCAGTGTTCCACTATCCTCATGGTAAAGAACTTCCTCCTAACATCTAACCTAAATCCATGCTTCTCAAATTTAAAACCATTGTCCCCCATCCTATCACTACAGGCATTTGGAAACAGTCCCTTTGCAGCCTTCCTGGAGGCTCGCTTCAGGTACTAGAAGGCTGCTATTAAGTCTCCCTGGAGTCTTCTCTTCAGGCTGAACAACCCCAGTTCCATCAGCCTCTCCTTCTAGAAGAGCTGTACCAGCCCCTTGATCATTTTTGAGGCCTGCTCTGCACCTGCTCCATCAGGTCTATGCCATTCTTGTGTTGAGGGCACATGAGCTGGAAGCGGTGCTCCAGATGAGGTCTTACCAGAGCAAAGTGGCAGAATCACCTCTATCTACCTGGTGGCCACACTTCTTTTGATGCAGCCAAGGCCACAATTACATCTAATCTACACTTTAATGTTATTTATGCAGATAGGACCATAACTACTAAAGTACTTGTGAAAGATAATGGCAGTGCCCGATTAGAAAAAAGGTATGTTCTGTTCTGTGCTGGTGAAGCATTTGTCACAATCAGCACTATCAGCCCACGGAGATTGCAAGCCACGGGTATCCATCCGTTTGCTTTGCTCAAAATATAGGTTGCAGTAACAAGTTACACTAACTCTAGCAAGTGGGTGTTACTCTCCGGTTACCCAGCTACTGGAAAGAGGAAGTATTCTCATTTCTTCACTTATGTATTAGAAACCTTGTATTCCTACGATCGATCACACAGCCAAATCATGAGGCAGTCTAGAACACTCTTAGAGACCATGTTTGAACCCCTAATATAACGCCTAGCCGAAAACCCTCACCCCTGACCAACGCACATGCTTTACCTCTGGAGAATCTGCAGACACCAGCGGCTACACGGCACTACTTAGCACCGCCCAGCCACGAGCCGTCTCGGCGAAGGACGGGACAAGCCGAGCCAGCAGGCTGCTTGGACACTCCACCCTCTCCATCCTGAGGCACAATCTCACTTTAACAAGCGAGGCGCTCCGACGGGTGGCGTAGACAGACTGGTCATTACCGCAGGCGCTTGCCCTCCAGCCCTTCACTCGGAAGGGCCCGTGGCCCGGCTCATAGAGCCTGCAGAGGACCGACACCCCTGAGCCCTCCCACAGATCTGGCCGCCAGGACACGCAAGGGGTGGGTACCAGAACCAGCACACGCAGAATGTAGGCAGGGAAGCCCTGCAGTCAGGCGTAGGCCTAGGCCCTGTCTAGGTCTAGGTCTAGGTCTAGGTCTGGGTCTCGGCCTCCCCCTCCCGCCCGCAGGCAGCGCCCCGCCCACCACGGACGCGCACTCCACATGCGCCGCGGCGCCGCGGAGTGGCGTCACGCAGCAATGGCAGTGCCCGCGAGTGCACGCGGTGGTAGGCGGCGGGTGCTGGAGTAGACAGAGTCGTGCGCTCTTCTCCGTCTTGTGGCTCCAGAGCGCGGTAAGCGCTGGTTAGGGGGGGGAGTTGCTTGTCCTGGGGCTGCGGGACGGTGCGGCCCCTCGATTCGCGGCAGGTTCTCGGAGCTCCTGTGTGCGGCAGCGGAGGCCTTGCTGAACGTTCGGTGGGCTGTACCCGGGGCAGGCAGGGCAAGAGCGGTTCGCGGCCTGCGGAGTTTATCCGGCGGTTCTAGTTTTGTCTCCAGAGCTGCGTGCCTGGCCCCCTGTGATTATACTTGAGGCTATGCATATTAATAATATTTACCAAAAAGTGCCTCCAAGAAGGCTGGAGAGGGGCTGTTGCAGAGGCCTGGTGTGATAGAACGCAATGGTTTTAAATTAGAGAAGAGTGATTTAGATTGAATGCTGGGAACGAGTTCTTTACCATGAGGGTGGTGGAATACTGGAACAGGTTTCTCAGGCAGGTAGTTGAGGCCCCATCCTTGGAGATATTCAAGGTCAGGCTCTGCAAGGCTCTGAACAAACTGGTCTAGTGAAGAATGTCCATTTACTGCGACAGAGACTAGATGACCTTTGGAGGTCCCTTCTAACCCAAACCATTCTATGATTTTAAAAGAGTAAAAGAATGAATATCAAAAGTGTACTTCTTTTGACCTGCTGCTGTGCTTCTTTACCACCAGTTTCTTTTTAGGTAAAAATGAAGACCAAAAAAGGAGGGAGATTTAAGTCTTCCTTTAAATTGAGACAGAAAGGCATTAAAGTAATTGGAAAATGGAAAACCGTGCAGATAGACCCCAATCTATTTGCTGATGAAGAGTTTGAAGATATAGTATGCTTGGAGGAACTTACAGATTACAAACTAGTAAGTTCTTCTAAAGTGGGAAAAGTAGAAAAGAAGAAGAGGAAGGCTAACAGTATTTCAGAAGGCAGCAATGACGAGAGCGAAGCATCTGTTGTCCCTCCCAAAAAGAAAAACAAAAATTTGAGAATGAATGCAGATGAAAGCAGCAATCATAATGCAGCAGATATTGATGTGTGCGTTGGTAAAGAGGCAAAGTGCAAGAAAACAGTCGAAGTGGCAAAATGCGAGGACCGTGGACGTGTGTCTGAGAGTAATTCAAATATAAAAGATGCTCAAAAGAAAAAGAAGGTATCTAAAAATAAGGCTTCTCAGGCTCAGGAAGTTCTTCCATCAGTATCTGCTTCTAAAAAGCTTAAAAACTGGACAACAGAAGTTTTGTCTGCCTCAACTGATCACAAGGCTGATGTGTCTGCATGGAAAGACCTGTTCGTACCCGAACCAGTATTGCGAGCCCTAAGCTACTTGGGATTTAGTGCTCCAACGCCTATTCAAGCCTTAGCCTTGCCACCTGCCATCCGGGATAACATGGATGTTCTTGGCGCGGCAGAAACAGGTACGAATCTGTTTAACTGGTTGTATATGCTGGGCATTCCCCATCTGCCCTCTTGAAGTGCAACTCATGATTATGATTTTTTTTTTTTTAATGTAGGAGTGTGTAGCTTCTGCATATCTGTTAGTACCAATTCATTGTGAAGTACTAAAATTTTGTAGCTTACAAACTCAGAGGTTTCCATCTTTACAAAGTACAGTGTGCAAAGCTTTGAGATCTAATTTTTTTTTAATGCTTTTGACAGGTCTCCTTTTTTTTTTTTATTGTTTCTTATATTGTTTCCTATTTTGGGAACTGCAAGGATGGAGTCGAGGTTTGGTCGGTTTTCCAACAGCCAAACATGTGTATGTTGCTGTGCCAAGGCAAAACGGAGAACTAGGTTCCTCTGCAGATGATTCTGTGCTAACTAGGAGCAGTAAAGAAATACTAACGCAGTGTTAGGCATGAATATGGCCTAGACCTTTACCGTAGCAAAACAAGCTCACCCTGTGCTCTTTCTGGCTTTGGCCTTTACGTTGTCACCAGCCTTTTTCCCTGCTTGTGCTTCAAGTATTGCATAGATAGCTGGGGAGCTGCTGTCTCTTCCCAGCTTGTGATCGGTTCGTGCCTTTGTCTTTAAGCTCTGCAAGCCTTTATGAAGTTCGTTAGAGCTCTTTTAACCTAATGCTGTGAAGTCTCAGAGTACTATGTTCTCTCCAAAGGTACGAGTAGCAAAAAAGTTGAAGTTTTACCGTCTTTAGCAGTGCAAACACCAAAAAACTCCGAAATCTAAAAACAGGAAGCACAATTGGAAGCCGCTTTGATTTAAAGGCTTCCTGTGCATTCTTTTCATCTGTTCTAGTTGTTTTATCTTGCTGTTTTCCCTGTTGTTCCGGAATTTGGCTAGGATGGGGTTAATTTTCTTCGGAAAAACCGGAGGGGGGCGGCACACCCAGGACAGCCATCTGAGCCAGCCAGTGGCATATTTCCTGACAGGCTAAGTGAGGGTGGGGCTGGTCTCCGGCGCGGCGGGTGTTTGACCCTCGGAGTCGCAGTTTCTATTATTCGGGTTTATGTATTGCTTCTTACTGGTGGTGGTGTTCCCGCTGCACGGTAGTTTGGGTGGGATTGAAACAATAACACTTGCAATGCTATTTACTGTTCTCGAACACGAAGATACAATAACCGATAAAATATCCTTTTTTAATTTTTATTAGAAGCTAGGCTGGTACTATTATCTTTAATAAGATAAAAAAGCTCCCAGAGGGACTGTTTTTGAAAATGGAACTGAAAATTTGAATGGTTTTTTTTGTGCTGAAAAAAGTGCAGTTTTGGTAATGCTGGAGAGTAAATTCCGCTCTAGCTGCAGAATGGAAAGCATGGTTGGTGACAGGTTGTGTTGTTGCTGTCTAATTTTGTGTAAGCCTCGTGTAGTAAGACTGTGGTTTGCTCCATCGTTTCTCCCTATTCCTGAGTGAAAGGTCACCAGAAAGCTCAGTGGGTCACCGATGTTCTTGCAGAAAATTGAGAGAAGACATGGATGATTCTGCCAAGTGCTATATCTGGGAGAGGCTGAAACTCTCCCATTCTTTTTTCTACATCCTGCAGCATCCCTTAGAATTGACCCTAAGGCAGGAAGTTGACAAGTGAAAGAACTATTCCTATTCCCTTTTTTTGGCAGCAATGTAGGGAGAATGGCAATATTTTGATATGGCAGTAGATCCCTGTGGAGATCACAGAATCACAGAAATATCTAGGTTGGAAAAGCCCCTCAGGATCACCAAGTCCAACCTATAACCCTAGTTTGCAAGATTCACCTTAAACGGTATCCTTAAGCACCACATCCAAACGACCTTGAAACACATTCAGGTTGGGTGACTCAGCCACCTCCTTGGGTAGCTCATTCCAGTGCCTGACCACTCTTTCCATGAAAAACTTTTTCCTAAAATTCAATCTAAACCTACACAGTCTCAGCTTGAGGCCATTCCCCCTTGTTCTGTCTCCAACTACCTGTGAGAAGAGACGAGCTCCAGCTCTCCACAGTGTCTCTCCAGGTAGTTGTAGACAGCAACGAGGTCTCCCCTCAGCCTCCTCTTTTTCAAACTAAACAGCCTCAGCTCCCTCAGTTGCTCCCCATAAGATTTATTCTCTAGGCCCTTCACCAGCTTCATTGCCCTCCTCTGGACCCCCTCCAGCACCTCCAGATCTCTCTTGTATTGTGGTGCCCAAAACTGAACCCAATACTCGTAGTGTGGCCTCATCAAAGCTAAGTACAAGGAGACAATCACCTCCCTACTTCTGCTGGCCACAGCATTTTTAATACAAGCCAGGATGCCATTGGCCTTTTTGGCCGCCTGGCCACGCTGCTGGGTCATATTCAGCTGCCTGCCTATCACAACCCCCAGATCCCTTTCTGCGAGGCAGATCTCCAGCCACACTGCTTCAAGCCTGTAGCAGTGTGACCCAAATGAAGATGCAGGGAATGTTGTTTTTGCAGTGCTATAACCACTTCTGTTTGTTACTCTGTAGAAGTAGTGAATGTTTTGGTTAAGGAACCAAACTTTCTCACACAATATATAAATCCATTTAAGGGAGCATGAATTAGCTTGAACTGTAGGATCTAGGGGTATCAAGATACACTTTCCTTATGGTTTTTCAGCCTGGCTGCTATGTGATTGGTGTCATGAAGGTGAAGTGCCCTGTGAGGTGATTAATTTGTGGGTGAATCTAGTGCCTACAGAGTAGTGCCGATAATCACAGCCATAGTCTAGCTGGGCACGGTACTGACATTTGCACTAGCCAAATTCAATTGCATTTAATTCAAGATCAGCAGTGTTCTTGACTTTAAAACAGGTGTTCTGGTAATACAGAATCTAACAGTTTAAGTGCCTTGCAAATGCAGCTTATAAACATTTTCTGCTTCAAGTGAGGAAGTCATAAGAGACCACCCAGACTTGCAGAAAGCTGGGGAACTGGATATGAGGAGGTTTGGCAGCGGTATTGGTCAGGATACTGATACTGGGCTTAGCTGTTTATTAACTAACATTACAGTTCTCTGCTAAATAGGCAATGCCCTTGAAATTAAAGTTGGTAGAAGTTTTGTATTTAAGAACCCCATTCTCTCAAAAATGTGTTAAATCAGATTTATGTTTTGATTATAAAACGTGAGCAGGTGATACATGAGGAAATTACACCATGGAATATTAAAAAATACAGTTTCTTGGAAAGTTGTAATCACAGTACTGCAAATCTTTCAGGTATGTGCCAGCTTGTCCTTGGACTCATTTGCTAATTCTTTTTTTGGAGAACATTGATCAGAACTGTCAATTAGGGCATGGTATTCTTAAGGGCATACAGTACTGTAAAAATATCTTGGCTGCAACTGCAGCTTTTAAAAGAAACACTCATAGAACAAACAAATCTGCCTGACCTGCCAGAGGCTGGAAAAATACCTGTTCCCTGGAAAGTATACTATTGGTGATTTCAAGAAGATGTATAAAGGGAACAGGAGAAAAGATGCTACTTCTGCAAGTTTCTGCTTTTCTAAAAATCAAAAGTTTGTGTCTGTTACAGCTTTTGCTTTAAGAACAACGTGTGATGGGATGTTTCTTTTCTCATCTTTTCAAGTAAATGACTTGTCGGTTTGTATTACTCTTCTTGTTTGCTTTGTTTTTTTAGGAAGCGGCAAAACGCTTGCATTTGCAATTCCAATGATTCACTCTGTGCTGCAGTGGCAAAAATCAAATAGCTCAACAGCCAGAAATGACAGTGTTTCTAAAGAGTCCCATCAGCAGCATGATGAAACAAGATGGGAAAATGAGGATGAAGCAGAAAAGCTAACGTATCAGCAGGTCGAAGACTCTGGAGGTGAAGATGATGCATCTTTCACAACAGGGTGTGTGAAGGTGCTAGAAAATTTTGAATTTGGTTCTGGCGATGAGACACATAGTGCAGCCTTCAATAAAAAAAGACCTCTTTTAGGACTGGTTCTTACTCCTACAAGAGAATTAGCTGTACAAGTAAAACACCACATTGATGCAGTTGCAAAGTTTACAGGTACGTAGACACCTGAGGGCTATGTCCCAAATTATGCTGGGTTTCAATACTGTTGCTGAGCCAGAATATGTACCACAGTTTCTTCTGCATCATAAAACTGGGCTGGCTTTTGAAAGGTTAGGGTTTAGAGTCACTGATGTTTGAGAAATGCATTAAGATCCTGCCATGAGATACATGTGGAAGTAAACAGTTAATGTAGGGTATTTTGCTTTACAATGTTTTCTTCCTTCAAATAGCTCTCCACTGATATTTTCTTTAGCAGCACAGAATTAGTGCTAGATACTCAACCACAGTTAATTTTGTTCTGATTGTTGATAATGTAGCTTATATATTTTTTAAAAATATAAATATATAAAACACATATGTTTTATATATATATAAAAAACATCATTTACTTTTTTCAGAGATACATTAATCTATACAGGTAATAGATTTATCTACATATATATTATTTTAATCTATCAAAAAAAAGAAATTATGGCCATAGATTATAAGATATCACTGGGTTGTCTGACTTGCCTCCTACAGCAGTCAGGCCACAGCGTGTTGCTGGGTAACATGCCTAACAAAAGCAATTTTATCCTGTTCTTTCTCTTCCAAACTGGAAGTCAGCACATAGGAACAGTGCTATTTGTATGTGAAAATCTGCTGCCCAAGTGATGCGTACTTGCTGCACCAGGAGAGAAAAATATTTTCATGTGGGTTTTCTTTGTTGTCTCAGTCTCAGTTTGGAAAAAAAAAAAATAAAATCTCCACCTGGAATTGTGGGCTTCTGCAAGTACCAGGGAGGCAAGATCTGTGGTAGCTGGGATCCTAGAGGAATCTTGCACAGTGGAATTCAGTTTTTCATGGGCCAGTGTATTCTCTGAAGAAGCAGAGTGAAATAAGCTATGTGTGGAGTCTTGTCCTTCCAAAGCTAAACTCCTTTTAGTACCTGAGCAAATTACATAAAGCTAGCTTGTGGTCTGCACTACTATGCAGTTCAGAGAATTGTTAATTGTTATTAGCAAGACAAGTATTTCTCAGCCTTGTTCTTGGAGTGGCCTGCTGATTATTCATAACAGGAACATGCCTGTTCGTGCAGATATAATTGACATACCATGAGATTCTGATTTATAGATAAGCAAAGCTAACGGTTATGGAGGATGTACATGATTCTTCTGTTGGAAGAGAGGTGCATTGAAAGATTGTAAAATTGAGGGCATTGCTGTGTGTTCTGAAGTCTTCTGGCCAAAATGCTTGCTGAAAGTTGCAGTATAAACATTTTAAATTACTTGAGTGGATGTATGTAAAGTGAGATAAAACCTGTTATTTTTATGTTCTAGGCATTAAGACTGCAATTCTAGTAGGAGGCATGGCTGCACAGAAGCAGGAACGTGTGCTGAATCGAAAGCCAGAAATCGTAATTGCAACCCCAGGCCGTCTGTGGGAGTTGGTTAAAGAGAGACACCCTCACCTTTTAAATCTTCGGCAGCTCAGGTAAAGATGCTGCTTGGGCTAACTGCCAGGTACTGAGCTGGACATTACTGCCTGCTGCCTGCTTACCAACTGATTTAATAATTTAGATTACATAAAATCACTTATTTATTTTCTAAAATGTTAAAATAAATTTCAATAAATTGAAATGTACCGTGGTTATATTGATGGACAGAACTGTTGGTTAAAGCCAGTAGCAAAAACCTCAGAATTTCATTTAGAAACTTGATTTAAGAATACATAAATATGGAAGCTGCTGTAGCTTCACTGGCATATCTGGTGTTCTTTGGGTTTAACATGCAGAACTTCCCTTATGGGTTTAGCAGGAAAAGTTCTTAAGTGTATCGTATTTGTGTTTATCTGCACAAGTGTATTTTTACTGTGTGTTTTCTATTTGACAGATGCCTTGTGATTGATGAAGCAGACCGAATGGTTGAGAAAGGTCACTTCTTAGAGCTGTCTCAGTTGCTGGAAATCTTAAATGATTCACAGTATAACCCTCAACGACAGACTTTTGTTTTCTCTGCCACTCTGACTTTAGTTCATCAGACTCCCACAAGACTTCTGCAGAAGAAGAATGCTAAAAAGATTGACAAGAAGACCAAACTGGAATTGTTAATGGAAAAAGTAGGAATAAAGGCCAAACCCAAAGTAATAGACTTAACAAGGAAAGAGGCTACTGTTGAGACTCTTACAGAAACGAGAATCCATTGTAATACAAATGAGAAGGACTACTACCTCTATTACTTTCTTCTCCAGTATCCAGGAAGAACCATGGTCTTTGCAAACAGCATAGACTGTGTAAAACGTCTCAGTTCTCTCCTCACAATCCTAAATTGCGACCCTCTTCCTTTGCATGCCAACATGCATCAGAAGCAAAGGCTGAAAAACCTGGAAAGGTTTGCTGAGCGAGAGAGGTGATTTGATTTTCTTCTTCTTAGTAGAGGAAAAAAATTGTGTAAAGATCATTAGGGAGAGAAAATAGCTCTGTCAGAGCAGGAGCAGGTTGGAGGAGTTAGCTGGGGATGCAAGTCCCACATTTGTGAGCCTATGTTATTAAAGATCAGGTTTCAGAGGATGACTGCAGTGTGGAATTGGAGCAAGTTCAGTGGAAGGCCACCAGGATGGTCAGGAAGCGCAGGTCTGCAAGGGGAGGGGCTGAAGGCTTGTATTACCTGAGAAAAAGACTCTGGGGACCTGATGGCAACCCTCTGGTATCTTAAAAGAATGTTACCGAGATCATGGTGCCAGCCTCTTCACAGTGGTGAAGGGTTTTGGGTATGAGGGTTTTGGGTAGCAGATGCAAATTGAAACGAGGTTAAGGCTGGATAGAAGAAAGTTTTTTTTCAATATTAGGATAGTAAGGCATTGGAACAGGCTGCTGCTTCTTGGAACAGTTAGATAAGTCCTGAGCAATCTGTTCCAACCTTATATCTTATCCTGCTTTGAGAAGGAGATTGGACAAAATCTTGTGAGGTCCCTTGGAGCCTAAATTGCCCTGTGGTCTGGCAGCTCATTGCTACTGAAGAAGCTGTCATTTGCTTCCTATTCAGATGGATACTTCTATAACTATCCTACACACCTCTCTGGTGGTTTCAGTACTTCATAATCGAGATCCGACTTAAGTCCTGCTGTGACTGCTGTGTGCTGTCAGACTGAGTGGGAACCTCGTACCTTGGTAATAAATTCAGACAGGGAGAACAGAGGCTCAATTTTTGTGGCGGATCTGTAGTATCCCTTGGCAAAATGTAGTATTGATAGCATTGACCTAGGCCAGATGGGGTAGTTTCAGAGACTGCAGATTTTCAAGGTAAGAAATCTATGAGACAATTGATCATGGCCTCCTGTAGATTGCAAGCCATCAAATTTTCTCTGTTTATCCCTGCTTTGCACCTTGTAGCAATGGAACATGCAGTCAGATGCTACAAAGTCTTAAAAAATTTCCATTACTTACAAGTAACTCTTCAGTTGCTGGGAAATTCTTTTAAAACAAATTGTTCTATACCCTAGGGAGACTTTAGTCTCTGTTGTAGACAGTTTATATACAATAATAACTTATTTTGAGTAGTTCTTAATTTCTAGGAATAAGAAGAAATGCTAATTATTCAAGTGGAATCCCCACTTTAAATTTCTAGCTTTAATTTATTGAGAACTTGGTAAATGATATTTCAGCCCCAAAAAGCTGTTAATTACATCTTTAGTGTTAATAATGTGATTTTTTTTCTTTACTGGTTAAACTTCTAATAACCTCCCTGTTCTGCCAAAAGATCAACTGTGTTGTTAATGGTATGGTCATATCAGGCTAAAGATACTTTTTTAACACAGCTTGGGCAGAGAACTGAAAAATGTAATGAAAGGAAGGATACCCCCTTTCCAAGTGGTTAGATTAGGTCACTGAACAGCTATTTGTACTAGTGTTCCTGTGAATTGGGAGATAACAGAAGCATAGGAAAATGGATTTTCTTTATTGGAAACAGAATAGCCCTGATGAAGATAGCATTTGAGCATTTGCCTTTTTTTTTTTTTTTTTTTCCCTCTAAGAATTGCTTTTTCAAGACTGCCTGTGATGTAATACTAGGTATTGTTTTCTGTAAGGGCAAACAAACAGCACATCTGCAGTAGATGATATAGTACAGATCTGTTTCTTAAATTGCTGTGGTAGAATCCTAGGTTGCTGTATTTTATGTTCCTTGGCAGATAGTTTAGTCTTCAATTTTATATTCATTAAATGTTTTCACTTTCTCAGCTGTGTCCTCCTGACAACAGATGTTGCAGCTCGTGGTCTTGATATTCCCAATGTGCAGCATGTCATCCACTACCAGGTTAAATATTTTTAATGTTTTCATTTTTATTGTTTTATTTTTGAAATAAGCTTTTGCTGATCCAAATTCTGACCACTGTAAATCTGTGATTCTTTTCTTAGCTCTGTGTATGGTATAATCCCAACTAGAGATTTAATAATTTTTAGTTTTACTGTCCCTAGTGTTTGTGCTTAAGGATCTCATTGCTGCGCTGACTGACCGTCGTAGGTAGCAGTTAATGAATGTATGGTTATATATGAGAATTACGTAATGGGTAGGGTTCTCCTTGCTTCTTATTTAACTGCGCTATCCAAAGGTGTCAAATGACTCAGCTCTGTAACTCCTCTCTGAGGACATACAATTTTTTCCTGTTTTGAAAATGAAATGACAGAGTCAAAAGTTAGGAGAGACTCACAAAAGACTATGCAAGGAAAAATACTGGAGAACAAAGTATCTCCAGACATCATCTTTTACTTTGCCTCCAGCTGTATTCCATGCAATGTACCGTGTGTATATAAAACTCCAGTGTTCTCTGGCAACCTCCTGGCCAAGGCATAGCAGGCTGCTGCTAGCTTCCCACAACCAGCTTCATGTTTTTTTCTGAATGCTTGCAGGTCCCCCGTACTTCTGAGCTGTATGTACACAGAAGTGGCAGAACAGCCCGAGCTGCCAGTGAAGGCCTCAGCCTGTTACTGATTGGCCCTGATGATTTGATCAACTTCAGGAAAATCTATAAAACGTTGGAGAAGAGTGAAGAGTTGCCATTTTTCCCAGTCGAAACCAAGTGCATGACTTCTATCAAGGTAAAGAAACGACAGTTTCCTTGCAGCCTGAGTAGTTGCTTGCCCACTTATATTACTGTGTTGCCCATCACATTCTTTCCAGGTTTCAGATATTTTACTCTTTGGGATCTAGATTTAAAAATTAAGTTAATCACACTTAATCTTTTTAAAACAGTGTTTGTGACACCCAAGACGGGCGTTTAAACATAAGGGGAGAGACTGTTTACAAGGTCTTGTAATGACAGGACTAGGGGCAATGGATTTAAAGTGGCAGAGGGAAGACTAGATGTTAGGAGGAAGTTCTTTCCAGTGAGGGTGGTGAGGCACTGGAACAGGTTGCCCAGGGAGGTTGTGGCTGCTCCCTGCCTGGAGGGGTTCAAGGCCAGGTTGGATGAGGTCTTGAGTGACCTGTGCTAGTGGGAGGTGTCCCTGCCTATGGCAGGGGGTTGGAACTAGATCATCCTTGAGGTCACTTCGAATCTTACCATTCTATGATTCTGTTTTTCTTTCATGTTGTAATGTAGAAGTTCTCCTGACTAGATTCCCAAAAGCAGTGCAGGGAGGTGTGTATGTTTTGTGGCTGGGAAGCTGAGATGGCTGTCTTTAGAGCCCCTTGTGACAGAAACAGACTAGAGAGCAGTAGCAGGTCTGGGGATCTTCAGTGGTCATCATCTGCCTCCTTAGTTGGAGTAGTGAATTGTCCACTTTTCTGCGAGTTCCTGTAATGCTAGTTCACAGCTGCCATCAGATCTTGTCAAGACAAATGTTTACTTTTTCTAGATTATTGACCATTTTAAGGATAATTCAGATATTCACTAACTCTCAAGACAGACAATGGTTAGGATTTACCAAATGTGTATTTTAGAAAGCATCTAGTCACCACAGATTTTCTACTTCTTGAATAAGGCCATTTCATGTCTCACCATTCTCTTAACAGTTTGGGTGACAACAGCAATGTACAACTCAATATATTTAAATACTGCATTTGGAAGAAATCCATCCAGGGTTAGAATGTCTGAATTTTACTAATAGGAGAAAAATGCAAGCAGTCTTATATTTGACTAGTTCTTCATTTCTAAGAGTAAGGAGAAATACTATATAGTGCTGTATATAATTTATATGTATAAAGACTGTATAATGCAACAGATGTTTTTTCCTTGTGATCTTCTGGTACATGCTTATCCAACTGGCTTGGACTGAGCCCAGGGTCTATCCTAGTGGTAGCAGTGGTATCCTTACCTTGGGAATAATGTCAGCAAGATTCAAAGCCCAGGCTTGTTGCTAATGAGGTAGTTGGTGTGAAGCTTTCAAGGGATGCAGCTTTCTGAAAGAGAAGGAAAATCAAAGAAATGCTTCAATGGGCTTATTTTTCTCCCCTGGTAGTAATAAAGAGAAATTGCTTTTGTTACTTGGTTTTTGTTTTGTTTGTTTTTCCATGTCTCTCCCCACCCCTCTCTACCCACCAAATGTTTCTGGTTACTGAAAAAAATGTGTTGTTTTTAGAGTGTTTCTTCAGAGCTCCTTTCTGGTTTCTTGATGAGCTGTTCTTGGCTCTTATCATGCACTGTTAATTAGTGGGCAAATAAATGTTTCCACACTTAATTTTAACTGCTGCCTTCTAACAGTATTCTCTGCTATCCATAAGTGTGCTTCTCACCCCAGAAGAGGTGTGTGTTTAATAACAGGACTCCTGCCTTCTAGATCTTTCATGTTGTCAGGTCTCATGTTTGCACTTTGTCCTGTGCTTAATTACAAAGCCATTGCAGTTGGAGCTAATAGTGCTGCTGGTTCATTGTCTGTCCCTTTGGCATGCTCCTTCCCTGGTTCTGCATACTTTCATTCAAATTTAGGAAAAGTCTGAAGGGATTTTCACACCTGAGAAAAATAGAATTGGTGAACCACAGTATAGGAAACACTAAAATAACTAGAATTTTAGAAAGATGGAAAAGCTATTTAAAATTTCTTGTAATGGTCTAAGAAGTGACTGACTTGTTCTATTAACCAACTGCATGTTTAATTTCCTCTCTCTCTCTGGGTCTTAATTACCCTGGCAGTTCTGGCTGGTGCTGTTACTATGTAGCACCAGACTATTCAGCTGGGTTGGTCAGTATCCTGCACAGACTTTATCTGGTGCCACCACAGGCACTTCTAAAAAGTAGAACTTTGTGCTGTGGGTTGATTATTGTGGGTGCAGATTTTCTTTCCATAATGAATTACATAAGACACACTGGCCCAGCAGGAAGGCTGCAAAGTTAGGTTTGCTGGTTAGGTTTGTTTTTTGTTTCACCTGTGTAAAGCTGTGAAGGAGGACAGGACACTTCCTCCTGTGCCTAAACAAGATGCAGGTGCATTTCTGAAAACATGACTAGCTCCTTCCACGTGGCCTGCAGGAGTTTGCTTTTTCAAAGTGGGATGAAGCAAATGGTTGCCTTTTATTTCTGGTGCTTGCGACTTTAAGATCCAGCTGTACTGTTTCCAGATACTGGTATCTGAATCACAATTTGGTCCCTGATGTCTGAAGTATTTGTAATTTGTTCAAAGAATGAGAAGTTAACATTCAGGCATGTTGAGTAGTTCAGATATTTTAGAAGCCTGATTTCGTTCATGGATCTGAAGAAGAAAAACACTTTAGCAAATGATGACATGTTTTTATTACCTGGGGTATCTGCTGGGACACCAGTAGGGGACAAAAGTGTCGCTGTGCCTCAGTTACATTGTAATGCATGCTCTCAAATAGTGATTCTGCTAACTTGTCTCACATTCAAACCTGATCATAATGTCTAAAATGTAATTGTATTGCAGGAGCGGATGAATTTGGCACGGCAGATTGAGAAGGCAGAATATTTCAACAGTCGGGCAAAGCAACACAATTCCTGGCTCCAACAAGCTGCAGATGCTCTTGAGATTGACCTTGATGATGACATGCTTATGGGCAAGTAGAAATGTTTGTTAGTGGGTACGCTCAGTTGGTCCCATAACACAGGTGTCTAGAAGCCCTGCCATGGCAGAGAAACTCTTAAAACTTCTAGGGCAGAAAGGAAAGGAAATGAGTGTCATTACACGGTGTTGCTGGTGTTATTAGGATGTTTGTGCAGTAGAGAGTGCTGAGGGATTGAGAAGGTGTGACAATTTTGGCAAGTTGCAGGCAAGTCCACATGTCATAGGACAAAGACTGTTTACCTTCTAGCAAACATTTTAGAGTAATCTAATAGTCTAATACATCCTGCTTAAGTCTTACCCGCCTTGTGTGAAAGAAAAAGCTGTTTGTACACTTCTTTTGCTTTGTCACTCCCACTGCCCTGTAGTCAGGCAGCAGGACATGAGCCTGACAGCCCTGTTTGGGAACACTCAGGAAGCACTAGCAAACACTGGAAGGTATGTGAGCCTTATGCAGGTTGAGTTACATGGGCTAAATGGCCAATTTTTACATCTGAAGTTCCTGAGATTTTTGGTAGTGTGTAGTAAGTAAATAATTTCTTGTATGTTTAAAAGTAAATATTCTGCAGGCTGTGCCTGAGAGAACATGTAGGGCTGTGCAACTGTAAGCGTGAAGTTTTACGGTGCTTAGATGCACTGTAAAATGCCGCATTGTGCTCAAAATTTAGGAGCCGAAGGTATCATTTCCTACTACTTATTTGACATGCTGAATAGGGGTGCTGCCTCGAGCACTTCATCTTAAGCCTGTTAGCTGCTAAGTATGCAGATGCCTTAACACTGAAGCATGTTCAGATTATTTTTTTTCTTTCCTTTATTCATGGCTGCACCAGCTTGTTTTTAACCACTTTGCAGGCAGGCATTAATCGTCTCTGTCCAAACTGTTCAGAAGTGCTCTCAGATAATTAGCACTCTGCTGTCTTGTTTTGACATAATCTGAGTATGCTGTGCTTTGAAATGAGTTTCAAAACAGCACATCCAGTCCAAGTAAGTTGTGGCTCTTGAGTGAAGCACTTTGCCACCCAGAAACTTGCCAGATTGATGCTTTAAAATGTTTTCAGTCTCTGATTCTTCCGTAGCTTGTTGGAGACCAAAAATCTCAGTCAATCCTCCCCTAAATTAGATGCATTTTACGCTGTCACAAAGGATTTAGGAATGTCTTTTCAATTTACATTATAGCAGCCTTGATCTAGTTTATTCTCTCTGGTGCAGGCCTGAACATACTATCTTCAATGTTTTCTATGCCCTTTCTCCTGTGTTATTAATTATGAGCACCTCCATTTTTAAATTTTTTTTTTTAATTTTTCGTTTGTTTGGTTTTGTTTTTGTTTTTTTAATGCATAAGGAGGAAAGGGCTTCCTGTTTTACAGGTGCTGAAATGCATACATAAAACAAAACACAGAGAAGCAGCTTCTGCCTGAGCAGGAAGCCTTGGGTTAATGCCTTATCTTTTGTGCCCCTGTTTGGTTTTTTTTCTTGTTTCTCTTCTGGGTTGAGAGCCAACTGAATGATTTAACAGAATGATACCTAGAGTATAGTTACTCAGTAATGAGGATTCTTGATCTTGTTCTCTTATGGACAGTCTGTCACAGATGACTGAAAGATTGTACAGGAGTCAAGTAAAGTCAAGTAACCTTGTTAAGACAGAAAGATGACTTTAGCATCTTTCCCTAACACTATGAAAACCTGGTGAAAGAGGCCAAGGCAAGTTCTTCTCTTCTTGTAATATTCTGTATGTTTGATTTCTGCCCTAAGGAAAAAGAACTAGTGAACAAGAAGAAAGCCAGAAGCAGAAGATGCTGAAGGGGATGAAAAAACAGCTAAAATGTATGTTGTCCCAGCCACTGTTTAAAGTCCTTATGAAAACCAAATACCCAACACAGTCTGGAAAGCTACTTCTGCCTCAGACATCAGGGGATATTTCAGAATCTGCTCTAGGTACTGTGTCCAAACACCAAGCCAAGAAGAAAAAAATCAAAAGTAGATAACTAAGCAAGATCATTCAGTGCAACAGAAACAAGGACAATCCTTATCAAGGCTGTTAGTACTTATGGAAGAACTCAACAAGAAGGCACATAGTGTCAGAGAATGTCACGTGTGTCTTGGTCGTGCAGGCACAAAGCAAAATGTTGATTTAAAGGACTCTGTTAACATGCAGTTAGTTACTGTTGACTCTTGCCTTGGATCTTGTTTTCTTATGTGTGTTTTTTCTTCTTATACTCTGTATTAATTGAAGTTAATTAGTTTTGAATTCTGTTTATTACTGCATTTTGTGAGATGGGTAAAATTTACTGTGGGTATAATACAATGATAAAAACTTGATTTGAATATTACTCTCCTTAAAGGAAAGGGGGAGGTAGGCTATATGCAGTCTATGTATAATCTGAGCTGGTGGTAATGGGAGAAGGTTTGGCTTTTACTGCAGTCAGTTCAGTGGGAAGGACATACAGGTAATGTTATCAGCAGGTCTGCAGTTCTACTTATGAAAATCTCCCAATTGTCTTTCTCCCCTGATAGTACTGTTCTGTTCTCCACTGTGTCTAATTCCCTTCTGTTAATATTCTTTAGAATGTACAAAAAAAAAAAAAGTCAGTGTAGCAGTGGGCCAGGACATGGGGAGATGTGCAGAGTTTTGAAGGATGAGTCTTGGTACTTACTGTTTTATTAATAAATATTTGAAGTTTGTGTTTGACAACATGTTAGAACGATGACCTTTGCTGTAATGGAAAAGTTAATGATGTTGTGAAATGTCACTTCCTGATAATTATGCTTTTAAATCATTTTAACTTGACCTAGGTAAATAATTTTTAAAGCTATTTTCAAAAATAATTCAGAAAAATATATTTTTAGTTTTTGTTAAATTATATCTTCTATAAAACCCAAAGCCTGTGTCTGTTCTCAGTCACTTGAGATTTCTAAATCCTCATAGCCAATGCCATTTACTCTTAGCAGGCAAGGAGAGGGGAAAAACAGAGAAGAGGTAGACATAGCAATGGGATCTGTGTTGGTGGGAGCACAAGGAACCTTCACTTGCTGCCTGTAGATTGAGCTGAGATTTTGTCTCATACATTATAAAACCAGTGTCACTGCTGTGATAGGAAGTACCACTTTACTGACCTAGACAACAAAAATTTGTCTGTGAAAAATTGAGCATCCCCTGCAACTACTTGCCAACTATGTGAGAATGGTAAACTCTGCTCTTTAACCAATGTAAATAATAGCCCCTGTACTACTCCACCTCTGGAGGAGTTTTATCTTGCTTCCTTGCACTACTGAAGAAGACCTATGACACCTGAATCATAAGCCTTACCAACTGCATGTGTACCTTTCCTTGCAATGCATTGTGCTGCCCCTTTGGTGCAGAACAGGGAGGGTTGTGGGGAGAGGGAGGATGGTGAGGTGCTATTTCCTCACCCATGTGAGAAGAGAACACATCTTTGGAGTAAATGTGACATCTAAAAAGAATTGAAAGAAAGTGCCTTGGTAAGGAAATCTGGAAAAAGCGAATGAAGGCAAACATACCCTCATTTTTTTTCTGTGCCATTTTAATCACATTCTTGCATTGTGGGAAGGAAACGTTACTGGTTTTGCATCCCTGAAGGGACTGAGGACCAGGTGGGCCTTTTTTACTGCTAGAGATACAGTTCTGCTTACAATTCATCAGCAAAATCAAGCTCTGCAACTCCTCTGAAAATCTGCATGAGGTAGGATGGTTCTGGCAATTTCTAATCCCGTGTGATCATATGAAGAACTAAACTGGGGGACAGTGAGACTCCTATTTCCTTACTGTCATTGCTGTAGTTTTTCAATAGCTTCTGTTTTACTGTATTTAACAACCTGACTCTCACACTCCCACCCCTTTGATCCTCATCCCACTGCCTTGCACTGTCTCCCCACGATGGAGCCTGACATTTCTGACCTCCTCCTCAAGTTCTTCGTGCTTGCCTGAGGGATGCTTTGCTGCTGGTTTTCTCCTGCAGCCTCTGATGTGCTCAGCATGAGCTCTCAGTGCTTAATCTATTGATGCTGCACCTCCATAGGAGCTCAAACTGAGCCTGGGCCTTAAGAATATTATCTGTGTCTTAAAAAGAATACTTGTCTAATGCTTGGAAACCTGTCTTGTGCCTGCCTGCTTTGCCTTGTCCTTATCTTACCAGCATACTCTTGAGTCTTTCACCTAGAGGAAAAACATTGTACTTGGCTTTAGCTAATTTAAACAATACTGAAAAGTGTTTCTACTTAGCTGCCTTCCTCCAACGTGAACTAAGCTCATGCAGGAGGAGAGGAACAAAGGAGAATGTTTTCTCCACCTCTGATCATTTGCATGTGTATCACTGGTGCGAATCAGACATGAAGAGTTCTACATTAAGCACATACAGGCAATTTCATTTTAGTATTTAATCATTTAGTTTTGAATGGTTTCTGTAACGCTCTACTGGCACTGCAGTTACCCTAAGGCTTCAAACAAGTAATTTTGTCTTTTGTGACAACTTAGTCCTTTAATTAATGGCTATTTTAGCTGACGTAATTATTCGTGCTGTCAGAGCAGCTTCCAAGTAGATTAAGAAAGTGAGTTCAGCAGCCTTGGTAGAGGCCAAGCTCATACAGAGCCATGTAATGGAAAACTGAAAACCTAATAGCTTTTGAGCATTTTAATTTTGTGAATACGTAGGGCCAGCTGGCTTCATCCTTGCTGCACAGTTCCTCGTCTGTCGTATCCCTATAAAGAGAGGGAAGGTTCCCTGTAGTTTAAGACATCTACTGAGGAGATAGTTTGGACAGCAAAGTTTCCTGAGATTGCCCTACCTGTTTTTTTTTGCTCCTGTATATGTTAATGAAACAGCACAGTAGCAAAGCAAAGCCGGAATGCTACCTTGCCATATGCCAGCAGCCCAGGCATATGACTGGTAACCTGCACGTTACAGAGGGCCAGGTACTGCACACCGTGCAGCCAGTCTGTGTATCCAAGTCCCTAAAGGGGAAGTAGGATAGGAAAAGGCCCTTCCAATGATCTCACCTCCTACTGCTTAACAGCAGGACAAAAATCTGGTAAGAAACATTGCTTTCTTGGATGTCAAAACACCCATTGCTTTTTCCTCTGCTAGCAGAGTGGTTATGGTGCCTGAGTGATTTCAGATTGATTAATGGCTTAGAAGGAAGGAGCTGAGAAGACCATGAGTCGAGTGACACACTGCTATTACAGCAAGCAACAATATGTAAGTACTAACTATCCAACTAGGATGTTGTCAGAGGTAATAGGCTTGTGAAGAAAAATGGAGACACCAGACAGAAGGGCTGTCATTTAGGAAATGATCCTGACTCCGTAACCTTCTAGCTACCTTCCATGCCTCCTTCTGTTATTCAGGCAGATGTCTTATTTTTCTGGCCTATTTGACATTTCCAATTCCAGCTTCTTTTTATAAAAGGGGACTTCAAGGCTTTAGTGTTGGCTGAAGTCAGTCATAAGCTTCCTCCTAGGGCTGGCTTCACAGAGTGGATAAAAAAGAGGAAAACAATCTGTGACTCCTGAGGCAAGTTCGTTGGCCTGGGGAAGCAAGTGAACAGAGTTGCTATATTTGTTTGTCTTGGAGTTCAGTAGCTCTTGCTGTGAAGCTGGAAGGAATTGTAGCCTGTTTCCAGAGCAACCAACTTTAGATGGTACAAATTGCCAATTTCTGGAGATGAGGAATGCAGTTACAGAACAAGGATCCAAATCCTGCATTGGAAAAGGAGCACTGCAAAGTACACACAGGCTTGGGTACACCTGGGAAAAGAACTACTGTTCTTTTGTTATTGATGTAATTATATCAGTCTAATCAATAGTGTTTTTATAGGAGTAGAGTTTATTTTCCTTTCCTTGTGGCAATACCTACACCAGTATAAACAATTTCAGTATTGACATGTTATCGATTTATGCATGCTGGCCACCAAAACAGGCTCTGATGGTAGGATCCCACTGATTCATGTAAAGTCCAGGTGAAGCTTTCCAATTTTTCTCTTGTTACTCCTCAGGTTACAGCTCAAGCTGGGTGCTTCTGGAGACAGACACCTACCGAGATCATACCCCTCAGTTACACCCTTACCACCCAGCGCTTGATCCCCAAGTCCAATCACTTCATTCTGGTCATTGGTCTTTTAATTTTTACTGGTTGTCACTGGGCTAGTCATCTTCTGAAAATACTTCATTCTCTTTAAATTGTTTCCTTGGCCCCTTAGTTTCTAGAAAAGAGAAGAACCAAGACATCTATACAAAGATGGGTTAATACTGGAAGTAGTGTACTACCTTAAGACCTTACCTTCCAGAAGTAGGTACTACCTACTTCAGTGCAATGGAATCCAGTTGGAGGCCTGTAACTAGTGGGGTCCCACACGGGTCAGTACTGGG
Organism: Ramphastos sulfuratus; assembly: GCA_013399055.1. Classification (NCBI taxonomy): domain Eukaryota; kingdom Metazoa; phylum Chordata; class Aves; order Piciformes; family Ramphastidae; genus Ramphastos; species Ramphastos sulfuratus. The sequence goes on along the minus strand of WBNM01006869.1, from coordinate 54,123 downwards.
ACCAGTTCTGGTCAATATATTCATCAATGACCTGGATGAGGGCATGGAGTGCACTGTCAGCAAGTTTGCTGAGGGCACCAAACTGGGTGGAGTGGCTGCCACACCAGAAGGCTGTTCTGCCATTCANTATGGCAAGGTGAGTGCCAGGAGGATGGAGCCAGGCTCTTCTTGGTGATGCCCAATGACAGGACAAGGGGCAATGGGTGCAAGCTGAAGCATAGGAAGTTTCCTGTAAACATGAGGAGGATTTTTTTCCCCTGTGAGGGTGACAGAACACTGGAACAGGTCGCCCAGGGAGTTTGTGGAATCTCCTTCTCTGGAGATATTCAAAACCTGCCTGGATGCATTCCTGTGTGATCTGGTATCGGTGGTCCTGTTCTGGCAGAAGGGTTGGAATGGATGATCTTTTGAGGTCCCTTCCAGCCTCTGACATTCTCTGATTCTGTGGATATTGGTTCTAGTTTAATCTTCCCAGAGACTCAAAATACAGCTCACAGAACCAATACAATTTATAGGATGCCTTTCTCTCTCCCCCCTCCCCCTTTGGAAAGAAAGGAAATACATGTAGAGAGGAAAGAGGGGTAAAAACACCCAAGTAACAGTCTTGCTTCAATTTGGAAGTTAAAACTTTATCAATAAATAAAAGGTATTTAAGGTAGGGAAGTTACAAACAAATATAGGGAAGGGAAACAGGATAAATATATATATGGTAGAAACGGGAACAGCAGGAACAAAAGTGATAATATCAGGCAGGCAGGCAAAAAGAGACAAAACCCAGCACGTTCCTCTGTTTATATAGGGGTTCCAGACAGGAAGTGGGAGTGGGCTAACCACTACACCTGGGGTCACCTGCAGACCCATCCCCTGGGAGGAGTCAGGAGGACCTGGGGTCAGGTTCAGACCACAGACCCCAGGAGGGTTAACCCTTTACACTGTGATACCTACTCCTACCTTAAGAAGGTACAGAAGATAATTCAATACTAAAATATCAAGTCTCATGGCTAACTCTTCTTCAATGAGTAGTTAGTGCTACCTGTATACACAGCACCAGCTTATGTATCCATCTGTGCCTCTTCTGGTTTTATTTCCTCAGCTGCAATCTTGGTGGGTTTCCCAATGAACTTTGTTACAGTGGTTAATATACCACCCAAGATGGTATGGACTAAATTATTGCAGGATAATTAAAGCTAGACATGACGATGCCACGTCAAACCTTTTCCTCATAAAACAGAGCTTAGAGTGATTGATACTCTGTAAGAGTGGTGGATAGACAAAGCAGAACCTTGTCCTGGATTTATGTTCTCTGTTGGTCCATTTGGTCAAGAAGAGTGTGTGTGACTCCCTGATCTCGGGTTGCTCTAGAAGGTAAACAAAAGTGATGTGGTTTTGGCATTTCCTTCAGCCTTTGTAAGCTCAAACGGTCCCAACTGGTAGCGGTGAAAACCCTCTGGTTTGTGCCTTCTTTTCTTGTAGCTCTGTTTGCTCGATAGATACAAGTTCTTGTGAAGCTGATTCTGCAGATCTTCCCATAGTCATCTGTAGTGAAACATTACCTCAGTGCAAAAAATTATGCAGCTCACCATCAGAGAGAACAGACAGTAAATATGCTGGATTGAAAACATCACATCTTTTAAAAGCAGTGTTACCCACATATAAAGTCATTAATTCACAGCGATGCACTCTTTTTGGGGACAAGGCTTGTGTAGCATGTTGTTTAAGAATCAGTTCTGCTACATGCAGGACATACGCAATTGCTGGGTGACCCAGATCTGCTGCTTTCTGCGGTAGTCACTGCTGCTGCTGTCACTGGCACGGGACAGCAGGATTTCGTTAGGCTGACTGATAAACCACAGGGCGGCGCTGTGGAGCCAGCGTCGAAGCAAGGACTGCTCTGGCTACTCCTTGGTTCTTTTGCACAAATAGTCTAACGGGCCTGGAGTGATGCTGTGGTGCTGGAGTAGAAACTCAAATTCCTTTTGTAGCTTGGAATGTTGTCTTTGCTGCTGGATCGTACCTGTACAGGCTTCACTTCCTCTGCATTGGTAGATTTTGTCAATGGCTTCATTCCCTAGCCCCACTATCCAGGGTCTGCAGTAGCCTACACTACCTAAAAATCCTTGCAGTTGTTTCATTGCTACCAGTTGAGGTATTTATACAATAGACGGGACCCATTCTGGATATACTAATCTTTGTGATTTTAATATGAATCCTAAATATTTTACTTCCTACTGACACAGCTGAAGGGCACGGTGACCTTTGCGGCTAAAGCAGTGTTGTGTTATGGATAAGTTCCCAATGTCTTCCTGTCTCAGAGTCCCAGGACTCTTAGAAAAACTACTGTTTTACAAAATTCACATTTCCAGTCCCCCATCAAGGACTTGTGCTGGCATAGGTTCACGAAAAGAAAATAATTTATTGGTTTAATTTATCAAAGCGACAGATAAGACAGATTCATGATTCTCAATGATAAATGCACTAACTGCAAGAGACTGAGCTCAAGTTAGTAAATCCTGGATAGCATCCAACAAAGCTGGAGGTGTGAATTTTTACAATAATGCTAATATATAATAGAAATGGTGATGCTGGCAAAAGTTAAGCTGTATATCGAATGTGCAATTCATACCAAGAAGGTGTCTTTGAAAAGGAGTATACCTCATCACGCATCCTTGTTTCTGATAAATCCAATCTATTTCCCCCCAAGAAGAGAATTCCTCTTGTGGTTGGTTTGTTTGTTTGTTTGTTTTTTCATATTCTCACCCTGTCTGTCTCTGCCTTATGGGTGATGTTTAGCATGATTTGGGTGAAGAACTGAGTAGCGTAGTCATATATGTTTAGTAGGTGCTCCATTTGGCTCATTATCATATTAAGGAGTGTCAACTTTAACAGTAAAATTGCAGTTGATTAGTCAAAGGTCTTCACTTATGCATTACAGCCTTCAAAATCTGTTTTGAAGCTGTATGTTTTGTTGTTTTAGCCCTGCTTCATTCGTTTTAGCTGAAACACTGCCATCTTCACAAGACTCCTTCTTTCAGCTGCTTGGCACTCTAGCTTTGTACATCTTCCTTCCCAGAGATAACATAAACATCTCTTGGTTTTAAGCGTTTCAGCCTCTCTTCTGAAGTGCACTAAATTAACCTGCATTCCTGTCTCATAGTAAGCTGAGCAGTTATCCCATAAAGGAGTACATGGACAAATAGCACCTTTTAAGTTCTCCAGTTATAGTTGGAGCTGGGCGCCCCTGGAGAAGGACTCCTACCCCAGATCAGACCTTTTGATTGTACTCATACTATGCAGCACTCAGTTCTCCTATTTAAAATATGATAGATGACAGCACAAAAATAAACACTAACATTTATCAAGAGCTATTGAGAGAGGAGAGAATTCAAGAAAAACATTTTCTGTGACCTTGCAGTTGCTAGAACTACATGTTCCCCTTCTCTGCATTGTTTTTAACTTACTAGCACAACTTTTCAGATTAGTTAATGTGAAAAGTAAACACTCATTTAGAAAAATATATTAAACACTTCAGAGTGTTGGGATGGGGGTGAGGGGGAACTGGATTTGAGTGACAGCCTTACAAGCAGTGTTTGCCAATTCCTAACAGCTCTCATTAGTTACCAATCCGATACTATTAACACAGAGAGAATTGCCAGGTGCAGACCTGACTCCTGTGTTCTGGTTGCTTAACAGATGAGCAAAAGATTGTCTAAGTCCTGTAAGTCTGAGCCCATTTGGGTGTTAAATAATTTGTCATCTTAAGACCCTGAGAGTTCAGTAGGTTAGGCTGCATTGTGTCTGGGGGATAGACAGGCATCTTTCCCCATCAAAACATTAAAATAGTCTGGCTTTATCTGGTGAATACTGAAGGTCAGATATTGTGTTTGTGTGTCCCCTGCACAAAAATGCCATGAACATTCAAAATAATTTCTCAGGTTCTGGAAGGAAACTTTGCTTTAGAGAGAAGTAAACAGGTGTCTTTTTTCTGCTTTAGCCACTGGCTTTATCTGTCCTGGCAAGTCTGATAGTGCATTTTTCCCTAGGCAGCACTGAATTTTAAGTAAACATATTCACTTTGCTGTTGGATTGTAGAGTGCAAGGCACATCGCAGCAGAGGATACATTGAGGTATAAACTGGTACAGTGATTAACTCCAGCATTAGTTCCACTCAGAGGTCTCTCATGGACACACTGTTTTGTCCCATTTACAAAATTTAATCAGAGTGCTGCTGCTGGACCAGCAGTGGTGATTTTCCTTGTGAAATCCTACCTGCTCCTTGAAAGAGGGAAATTATGGTAAGATAAAAGGAAGAGCCTTGCTCTTCTTTTAGTTGTGCTTCAGCATCTTACACCTCATTCACCATTTGCTGTAGTTACCACCCCACCTTTCTGTCCCACTTCTGCATGTATTATTACAATAATAGAGCCTGAGTTGCTATTCTGTCTCTTGTTGGTTCTTATCATGGCTAAATATAAAGCCCTATCAATCCCTCTCTTCTTTTACATTTGCAGCTTTCCCCATATTTACTTATTCAGCTACTGCACAAAAACCATTTTTTGCTACGTGTAGCTTTATTGCAGTGATCAAGAGGACAAGAAGAGCTCCTAAAAGATGACAAATACTCATAGGAACTACATTCCCAGTAGTTCACATTGTGAATACTGGAGAAAATATCAAGGTTTTTAACATGTGTCTTGTTAATATGATGATTTCAAAAATACTCACAATAGGACAGTGCTGTGCGAATTTAAGCCATTAAAGTTAAGGAATTCTTAGTCCTAGTATGCATGTCCCTTCAGTGCTGTCTTCTTTCAAGCAAATAATCAAGCAAATTTTCAAGCAAAATCCTCTGTACCTGCCTGTCAGCTTGTCTCTGGAAAGAGCCTCTTCAATATCCCTTTTATCAAGCACATAGGAGCACATTAAGGGAGCTAACAAAGACCCTAAGCCTGGCCTTTATTCCTGTTACTTCAGCATTAATACAATAGTTGTTTATATCCTGAAACCTGCTGCTTTTACTCCCTGGTATAGCTGGCATACCTTGCTGCTGAGTGGAGCAAGATGCCAATGGCTGCTCCTGAAACCCTCCCACTGCTGACAGCTGTGTGTCTGAGCTAGGCTGCTGGTCTCTGCCAGCACCCACCTTCACCTCTCTCATGGGGAAGAGAAGCAGAACTGCAGGAAGACTTGGAGCAGACCAAAACATTGACCAAAGAAGAGAGAGGAGGGACTTTTCTGACACACTTGGGTTTGTTTCAGCTCTGTATCATCCTCCTCTGGCCACAGTTTTAGTATGAATAGGAAAGTTTCCTGGAGTCTTGCTGGTTTCTGCACCTAAACCAGCTACAGCATTGCTGGAGATATATCAGGCAGGAGTGCTTATCTTCCTCAGCTCTTCTGCACCATACTCACCACCTCAAAGGTATTCAGCTGCTCTGTCCCCAAGCACAGCAGTCTGGCTGTACTATCTGGTGGGTTTTTCAGCCATACTAAAAGTATCATGTGGCATTAAAGATGTTTCAGAGTGTTGCGTGTAATGCTTCGATATGCTTTTTAGGTTCACATTGAATGTCAGTGCTGTTTTCAGGAGTTTTGCTTAGCAAGTGACTCTTCTGTATTTGACAGACAGAGCTCAAGGATAGCCTGTATGGTGAGCTTGAAGGCCTGCCTAGGCAGGAGACAGGGGGTCCCACATTTGAGAGTGTACTGATCTTCTGCAAACATCAGGGAAAGAATTCTATGTTAAAGATACACAATCCTTACATATTTTCTTACCTTATTGAGCTATAAAAATGCAATGTCAGAAAAATTACTATGTTATTTATATTTATTAATTAGAGATAAACACAATACTAAGGCATTCCATGGAATAACAACTCCATTATAATGTATCTGTTTCCTCTCCAGAGGGAAATATCCAACTGCTTCAACACTTAAAAAGATAACGAGGGAGTTTTGAACAGGAGAGGAGATGGCCAGAAAGAGTAACTTACCTCTGTTCATCTCTCCTTGGTGTTTAATGACTTGATGATTGTGTGCCTGTGGAGGCAACAGAGTTTGTGTGCCTTCCATCTGAGGTACATCTTTACCCAGCTAAAGCAGAAGGGACGCTAGATGGCACAGACGCACTTGCAAAGCAGGAGGAAGGCTGAGCTGAGCTGGGCTGGGCTGGGCTGGGCTGGGCTGGGCTGGGGCTGGCCGCACTGAACTGAGCTGGACCTTGGACACCCAGCTCTCTCCCGAGGCCAAAACCCAGTCTCTGCAGTGACGGCGCATGAGTAGGGAACATAAAGGGACTTTGACCAGAGTGATTATGAACCATCAAAGTAATACACGCTGCTTCCTTAAGGCTCTGCGAGAGGTGTCACTGTTGGAGTTTATGTATCTCTAAGTGTTCCTTTTTGAGCCTCATGGGTGAACTACGCAGCAGCATTGTATGTAGTAGTTATAGTATCAGAAGATCATTAAAAAATCTTAAGTGTGGAACTTGGCAGAACCCGAGGTGACTGAGTCATTGAAGTGCTACACCACACTGCTGAAAGCAGAAGCATCTGCTATTTGTTTACCAGTGGACTGACTTGACCTGGGGCTGTCTAGAGAAAAGATATTTCTCTCACCTTTCATGTGATCAGATTTATACAAAATGTCATCCAGGCCAGTCCAGTGATCAGCCCAGTCCTATCCAGTCCACTGCCCCATGCCTCAGATGAAGAGCCACCACTACTGCACCATCACTAGGGAAGATGGGGGCAGAAGAGACAAACCTCTCAATACTAAGTTCCTACCCAGGGGCAGGGACAATCACAATGATATGAAGGTGACACGATGCTGGTTTAGGCAACGGCATTATGATGCTCCCTGCTAGCAGCTTTTCATATTCAGGGGAGTTTTCAAACACATGTGGCAATACAGTGCCTCCTCTGAGAGGAACACATCCTTGGGAAATGACAGTTCAAGTGCCCCGGGTCCCAGATCAGTCATTTAGCACTATTTAACAAAACAAACAAACAAAGAAAGGCCTGTGAAGTGGAACCTGATCCCACAGCCAAATATTTCCTTCCCTTTTGCTCAAAACTCCTACACTCACTGTAAGGCATTACCTAAAATCTGCTGCTAGGGACGCTATGGAAAGAGTTCTTGTGTTCACCCTTACCTTCCTTGTAGCTTGAGCAGCTGATCAGGGATTGAAGGGAGGTGGTGTTTCCACCGGGGAGCCAGGGCAATGAATTCCCAGCCCTATATGCAGCATGCCCCAGAACACAGAAGTAGTCACTGATTTTCTTAAAGTACTGCAGCACAGGGACACAGTGTTGATCTCTTTTTCTGTGGCATTAAATTAATTTAAGGCTTTTTCCCTTAGAGAGAAGTTCAAATTATACCTCATAGCAGTGCCTGGGCAAGAGCAAAGTGGATTACTTGTTCCAGCAGCTGCCCACAGTAGAGCTTGGAATTCATAAGAGTAGAAGGGAGCAGGGTCTGCAATACAGCGGTGAGGAATCTTGGAGACCATATGTGAACCTGCACTCTTGGGCTCTGGGCCCAGTTCCACACCTGTCAGCCAAGGAACTAGTGCTAGTTCTTACCTCTGCTTGCTTGCCTGTCCTAAAGGTTAGCAGTGTTGGCACCAGTAAGTACCACTCCTTGTTGAGTTTGGCAATATGCACAAGGCATTAACAATACTCAGCTGGGCTTTTACTAGCTGGATAATTCTTGGTGACTCAAAGAGGGCTGGTCTTGAAAAGTGGTTTGATGCAAGGGCTGTTAAAACTGATGCTACCTTTGAACTGAGACAAAAGACAAGGACTTTGAGGCTAGATCTGAAAGAATTTGATGCTGTCTGTGATGAATGCCTCTAGCTTCATCAGCTGGTGAGTAACTTAGGTGGCTCTTGGGAAACAAAAGTTTAGCAACCAGCTCTCCTGTTTAAACCAGTGTGAGGAAGAAATCAAGGGCTTGGTTGACTGCAGCCTGATGCAAAGCAGTGTCAGATGCTTCCCTTTCAATGTGGTAGTGTTTTCCAGAAACCTTGCTCTAGTATAGACATTTGGCAGGCTGCAGAAGAGCTGTGAATGAAATATACTGTTATGACACTGGAAATCTTGGACAAGATGTTTACTAGGCATATGTTAGTAGAGCCCCTGTGTTCCATAGGTACTGAATCACCTCTCATACAGAGCGACAGAGCCTGTGATAACACAGTGTAACTTGTGTGATACTGACCACCACCAAAGCACTCTCCTAGCATCACAGAATCTGGGACGCTGGTTTGCATCCTGCCCTTTCTTGCTCCTCCATTCCTGCTTATATCATCTGGCCCTGGATATACTCTGCCTGATGCACCCCTCTACCTCTTCCACCCCAGAGGTGAGGAGCCCCCAGGGCTTGGTTGTCACTGGGGAGAGACTGTAGGAAGGAGGGTGAGTGAAAGAGAATTGCACTTCGTTCTCCTCTTTCAGCTGCTGGTGCTCTTGAGTAATAGACTGAGGAGGGGGCTGTGTGCACTGAGGTAAGAGGATGAGGTCTAGGCCCAGTTGTTGTGGAGGCTTCTGAGGATTAATTGGCCAAGGCAGGCATTATAAAAAGAGAATTATTTTATTTTCCTGAAAACTCCCCCAAACTACATACAGAACTAGTTTAGGTTTATTTACAGGCTCAAGGAATTTGGAGTACTCTACACCACCAGTGCAGCCTCATTTGGCTCTGGTTTCAGGGATAATTTTGAGAGACTAGTGTAAACTCCATGGGCAAAGTGAGCTGGATAACATGAGGCAATAGTTTTGAGGCCATAATCTGAGCTGATTTCTTCCTTCCTCTTTATTTTCACAAGGTAAAACAATTTGTTTCATCTCAGTAGGGTCAGGATTTCAACTGAGGATTGAGAGAGCACAGTTCAGAGTTAGACTCAAAGCTGTAACACTATGGGAACTGTCTTCGGATGCTAATCTTGCCCCTTTTCCTGGCTCCTGCTCTGACCAATCACTCCTCTATGTCTCTGTTATCTCTGCTAAGACAGGATTATTCTGCTAAATCACTTTAATACAGGGCTTTGGGAGAGGCAGGAGAAAGCCCTTCTGATGGAAAAACCATTGGAGTTCCCACTTTCTAGAAATGTCTATATATAGCTAAACATAGGCAGTTTCCAAGTGGATTTATTTATCCTAGCAGACTATGTGCTCTGTGGCTTTCTCCAGGGATACTGTGCTCTTCAAGTTTACATTCCTAGGGGCTGAATCTTGAAAATATCAGCTTTGAAGATATTTCGACCAAGAAGTGCAAGTGGATTGATCACTGTTGCTGCTGCAGACTGGCAGCCAGATGAGACCAGCCATGCTTTGTGCAATGTGTATACCACACATGCATAGGTGCACATGCTGCTGATATATAGCCCTTGTTAGCATCTTCTGTTGATGTATTTCAGTTGTTCAATGTATCTTTTAACCTTCTGACAAAATGTGAGAGATGGAAAAAAATTGTTCTTTATGGGGAAGCAGAAGGATGACATTGTATGACTTCCAGTCTCTTTATAACTCACTGGCAGGGCTGAGGAACAGTTTGGATCTCCTTGTTCCCAGCTGTTTGTATAAGACACTGCTCCCCACTGCCTGTATTGCCTCATACTCCTGATCTCATCATAAATGCTGCTAGTCTAGGTGGTACTGCATTTGGCAGAGTGCTTTGGTGAACCGGGTGAGTTAATGGGAGTTTAGCTCACCATCAAGGTGTGTACCCTCCTCCTTCTGGAGGACTGCCACGCAAGTGCCACTCTCAAACTGCGCTCGTTACCTACCTGTCTCATGTCCAAGTTTGATAGGAATCCCACCTCCTGCCAGGGCTGCATACAATGGGGTGGCTGACAGCAGCCTGGCCTGTTCCTGCCTCTGCCCCAGCATAAAAGCCCTGCATGAATTTCTGCCCCCTTGCAGTGAGACTGATGATGACAAGTTCCCAGAAAAGGCCATTCCTCCTGAGGTGACAGAGGAGGGCTCCAACACAGTACAAATCCCTTTGGGAGAGCCTCTTTTTCTTTTGGGAACTTCCCAATGATACTGCTACTTTTGTTCCTGTCCCATTTTCCTCCCTGTGATTCCCACTGGCTTCTGTGGAACCTGCTCATCTACTATCTGAAGTGGCCTTTCTCCTAGGTGATGTGTGGCTCCAGCTGTTTGTTTTTTCCATGAGCCCATCATCTGAAGTGGCAAAAGCTCCTTTATTGGCATCTGGATGGAGAAAGCAAAAAGCTCACCCACTGCTGTGATTCTCACTTGCAGAGAACTGGCTAACTGTGATGGCTTCCACTTACCAAATGACTATCCAAGTGACTACAACATCTTCAAAAATTTACCAAGCCTGCTTCTAGAGCTGGACTGGGACAAATGTAGACTAAGTTGCTCCACAAGGCCACTTTCTTCTCTTACCAGCAACACTGAGGTAGACCTTGAGCAGCTCTAGTATCAGCATTCAGCCACCGCCAAGCAGAAAAGTCAGTGCCACCTAGACACTGCCCAAGCCACTTGAGCCTTCTTGGAACCTGACCTGAAGTATTTGATTTAGGATGATGATCTGAGGAGACAGGGTTTTGCAGGGCTGATTTCTCTTCCCAGTAATGGTATGGTTTATTAATTTACCCTAATTAAAGGGAATAAGGATGACTGATTTAACCAAAAGTATCAGAGCTAAACTTTCAACAAGAGAAGCCAGCTTCAGTAGCAACATTTTGTGAACGTGGCTCAAAATTAGGCTCCAGTCACCAAATCTCTATATGGATGTGGCCTGGATTGCACTTGGCCCCTCTCCAGGAGCCCACTTGATATCCACGAGAGACCTCCAAGAGGGAGGGAATCCAGGCTACGCAGTGGCCACTGACACCACTCATTTGACAGCAGGCTTTTTTTCCTACCCTTTTCAAATGAGAGGGATATATTTCATATCTTCAGTCAGCAATAACTGGAGAAATGTTCCCCTCTCCATCTGTCATACGTAAGTCTGCAGCCTAAGGATTTTTTCCAAGAAGATAGCATTCAACTCCACAAAGAATTTGATTTTTTGTGATGTGACTCTGCCGACCTAAATACCACCCCATAAACCATAAATAACATGCTTAATAACATTACATTTTTTGTGGTATCATGTTTCTATTAGCAAGGCTTCAAGGTCATGCTGGCTTTTTTTGTAGTCAGCTGATAGGATGACTGAATTATTTAACAAGTTCTAGATTATAGCTGAGTCTCATGCTTCCTGATAATAGCTCTCACCATGAGATCCTCACCATGTTCCAAATAATCAGGAGAATGGTGCAAGGGATATCATAGAATCATAGAATGTCAGGGGTTGGAAGGGACCTTGAAAGATCATCTGGTCCAGCCCCCCTGCCAGAGCAGGATCACCTAGAGCAGATCACACTGCATCTATCACATTTACCTTCTTTGCATTGTAGGGGTCAAATCCTGATGATGTACAGGTTTCTTCATACGGGTTACGTTATTCTGACTGCTCATGGACCTCTGAGGACGTGTCTGCATGTTACAAAATCCATGAAGATCAGGACCTCTGCAAAACAGCCTAATCTCACTGCCAGGGAGTGTGTCTAGCAGTAGGAATCGATTCAAGATGACTACTTAGGAGCACTCGTATCTAAGCACTCAGCTTGCTCTCCTCTACTGCATCTGGAGGTCATCTCAACAACCATGAATTCCAGAGACAGAAATTTTGCTTATCAGTTTTTAAATGTGGGAGTTTCACATTTTCAGATTCTTTCCCTGCAACTTTGAAGATGCTTCAAACAGACTCTTTAGGAAAACAACACATTGTGCCCGACACATTGCAGCTGAACAGATTTAATTTGAAGACTTTTTCAGGGGACTGTATTTGACTTCATACCTCTACTACTGAGGGTTTGGAACTTCTGATCCCTGAGAATTTAATTTCTGGAAAGCAAGGTGATAAGGATAGAAAGGAGGAAAACTTCTCACCATGTGAGGTGTTTCTCCTGAGTAGAGAACAAACAGGCAGAGTCCGTAGCGACCAAAGAACGGAATTCATCCAAGGTGAGATTTCACGCAAAGAAGTGACATGGGTTTTTAAGGTAATGTTTATTTTCGGGTTTGGGTTGGGTTTTGTGGCTTTGGTGGTTTGGTTTTTTTTGAAAAGTCTACATGAGGACTTGTGTCCTTTAAACAGGCTGTTCCTTCAAACAGACTTGACCTTATAGTTAAAGCAAGCCAGAAATATTTTATGGCTCAGGGTCTAATGTTGCCAAGAGATAAACTATTTATAGGCTTAACACCTGCCTGTGTGTTAAATAGCTCTTGCTGATAAACCTTTTGGTGTAGAATTTTCACTTCATACTGAGATTGGACTGAAATCCCAAAGACCTGGAATGTTTGAAACAATTCAGGTAAGACTTAAAAAAATGCATTTAATGCATCTTCTGTAAGGTATATATAGCTCAGCAGGGTTAGAGATTTTGGTAATGATACACAGGTCCTTTACCTGTATGTAAACAATACACCAATGAATTTACTTAGAAGAAAATCACTTAAGTATTTAATATAGCATTAAAAGACAAATGGATCTATCTACATCAAATGAGCTTTCTGCAAGCTGGATCTATGTTTAACAGCCTCCAGTGGGTGGTGGCCCCCTGCATTCCAAAACAAATATTCTCTTGACCCCAATATATTTGTAATAAAAGCAAGAGGGAAAAGTATCAAAACTCATTGGACTGGTTTGCTTGTTTGGAGAAGCTGACAGAGCATAGCTGACCTTAGACATGTTGAGGGAGTGGGTCAGGGAGCAGGACTTTACTCATTTTATACTGTAATAAATGTTTCAACATATCACAGTTCTCTTGGTTGCCTTGCATGGGACTGCAGGGGTCACAACCAATTTGATGAAAAGCATTGAGCTATAAAAGAGTCTGGAGCCTCTTCAACTGCAACTCTAATGTTCTAATAAATAAGTGGAGAATAACAGACTGTGTCACTCACAAAAGGGTGGAAGCAGAAATTCAGAACTATCCCACATCCACACTACTTACATGGAAGCATGTGCTCTGGAACTCTTTTAGAGAGAGGTTCAGTCACTTGGAAGGACAGAATCCGACTGTGGTCCAAACCGAAGTCCTGGGGTCTAAGGATGTACCTGTCTGATCTGCAAAAAAGTGCTAAGCAAGCTCAATAGGCTGCAATTTGTCCAGGAAGGTTTCTTCAGGTTGCCTCTACCTGAGTATTGCAGGGAGCCAGGAGCACAACAGAGCTAAGAGCCAACAACAGAAATAGGAAGCAAGGAACTCATGGGCCTCAGGGTGCTTAGAGTCACTTCCAATCCCATCTGTGCTTGCAGTCATAGTATAATGGAGAAATCCAAGTATCACTACTCTGGACACAGCAGCCCTGCTCACTGCAGTACCTGGTGGGAGACTACAGGTCTAGGAGCTCCCTGTGCAAGGGGCATGCTTTAGATCCCATCTTCAATAGCAACACAGAAATTAAACACATACTTGGTGAATCCTTTCAGCAGCCTCACGTCATCTTGGCCTAACCTAATTCCTGTGTGGACAACATCACTACTTAATTTATTGTGATGCTGCTAACCTGTAATGTACGGTCTTGACTTAATTCCCAAGAACAGTCCCATTTGTGTTTCTTGTGCTGGCATCAGCTGGAGAAGCAATCATTTTTAGTTCCCAACCATAAGGCTATGTAGATCCCACAGTCAAACTGAGCTGCAGCTATCATAGAAAGGATCTATCTCCCTTGTCCTCTACCTATGGCTTGACAGTTACAACTGGGTATCAGGCTCAGCCCCAGGAGAATGGGTCTGAGCTGCCAGCTACACCCCAGCACACCTGTCTGCACAGCTGATTGCTGGTGACTGCATTTACTGGACATTTACAGCTCAGGAGCAAAAGGAGGCAACCACAGTTGTTATCACAGTAAAAGAGCCAGCAGGTGCCTTAGAGGAACACTTAACGGCAGGGAGTTTGTAAGCATTTTATAGTAGGAAATCTTCATATACATCCTATTTGGCAACTATCCTTTCTAGCTTTGCTGCCAAGAAAATTAAGAAATACACAAGACTATTCTAGAAGAGTTAATTCAAACACTGAGAATTAAGTATGTTGTTAAAGGGTTCCCTTGGTGACAAAAGAGATTTTTATTGTGCTATGCTGCACAAAGAGGATTTCCAAGACGTTGGAGGAGTATATAAAAACAGCCATCCTTTGGGGCAGAAATCTGGCAGTTCCGACAGTTTGGCTTCCCAATGGCCTCCTGAATTAATAATAATGCTAATAATCATAACATTAGCAAGTGTTAACACTCTGCAGTATTAGACATAAATTAGATCTGCTCCCAAATACTGTGTGGAGTGGTCACAAAAGGCAGATGCAGCCTAGACAGGTGTAGTCAGGGAGAACTGAGCAGAGCAGAGCAGAGCAGAACTGAGCCTATCTGGGACAAGGGGAGTTTGGCTGGATTAATTCCAGAAAGAAAGTATCCTGGAGTGGATAGCAGTGCTGTCTATAAATAACACAAGGGCATAACACCAGGGAGAATGAAAAGCCAGTTAAACCAAAGGACAGAGTTGGTAGCAAAAGCAATAAAGGGCCAAGAGTCTGTTAGAAGAAAGTTTGTAGTAAGAGGAGAGAGGTTTTGAGTAATGCATCATGAGATGCAATGGGAGCTGGGGCTACAGCTACATTAGAAACTGCCCTTTGCATACTGTCCCTTTGCTACAACCCCTTGAAAGCCCTCTAATGCTGGAGGTGCCTACACTGTTTAGCACTCCTTCTTAGACACTGAGTCTCCAGGGAGCTTCAAGACAAATAGCTGGAAACATCTGAAGTGAGCTTGACTGAGACCTACACGGTACACTGAGAGGGCATCACTTTAAGAGCTTGCTTTGTTTTAAGGAGAAAATCCCATTTCCTGAGATTCTCTGACAGACACATGAACAGGTGGAGAGATTTGTTGGACCTCATGGATGATGGCAATGTGAGTAACACCTTTCTCTTGTTCAGCTCTGGGAAAATATACAACAATCAAATCAACCAAATCATCACCCAAGTCATTAATTTCCTACTTGGTGTTCACTTGAATGTACATGGTGAAAAAGCATTTGGCTTCAGCAGGCATTTTGCTCTTAGAAAAGAGTTCATAGCTGACCTACTCTGTGTAAAGCTGCTAAGAAAAGAGTTCATAGCTGACCTTCTCTGTGTAAAGCTGTTAAAGAAAAGTTATCCAAGGACATGCAGAAAAAGCTGGGTATCATGCAGGATTACCAGTCTTTCTGGCTTCACTCCCACACTATGAGAGTAAGACGAGCAAGACCCATCCCTCATTTCTCAAAGGATGTCAGGCACTTCTCTGCTCTCCTGGAGACCAGAGGAAGACACCATATGTTAGTACTGATGACACTGCCTATCACCAAGGCCATGCAGGGCACAATTGCAGGTTGCCTTCATTAGTTTCATTTCAGTTTTGGGCTCTGCTGTTGGCAAGTGACACTACCTATGTAGGACAAGTCATTTGTATCAGCAACAACATTAATAAAATGACATGTTTTTTTTTTTAAAAGATCATATTATTTGCCAGCAAAGACTGACTATGCAACAACTTTCATTAGATTTCTTTTGATACAATTTTTAGTTACTGATTTTCTATTGAGACACAACTATTTAATTCCTTGACCAAGTCAATGATACTGGTCTAAATTGTAAAGGAATTGATTGTATTTGTTGGCATTATAATCAGATCAGTTAGAAGAGCTGAGGGCAAGATGCACCTCCTTGTTTCTGATAGATTTGTCCTGAGCATACAGAAGGCAGTGATGTTTAAATTATATTAAAATTTATTAATTGATAATAGGAGAATTTTAATATTCTGATTTGTTGTTAGGTTTGATTAGTTTCAAAAACCATTATGCTACTTGGAAAAAAAATCATGAAGCAAGGTAATTTCAGTAATTTTTGTTTTTTCAATATTTCTTTTAGGTTCAATATTAAGTTAAATGGAAATGTAATAGAGGTTTTTTAAGAAAGAGTATGCTGCATGTTTACAAATGGATCAAGAATTCGATTCTAGAATATGAGAAATAGCAGGTTGCAGTGATGAGATTTTTTTTCCTAATACATTTCTTAACCCTGATAATATTAATGGTATGTGGTGCACACCTCTGCTTGATAGCATGATAGAAAATATGAGAAAAGATTCTGTTGAAACAAAGAAAAGAGTCTCTTTCATTGCTCTGGCATCAGCGGTTTCAATGCCAAAGAGGTTTTGGTCTGAGTGTTTACAGAGATGACTGCACTTTGAAATGTTCTACATACAAAATAAATGGGTGTTCTTATAAACATATATATCTATATGGGCAGGGGTCCTTATGAGGACAAAGTGGACTAAATACAGAGTGAGGGAATATAAAACAGATCTGTCCAGCTTCCTGACAAGTTGGTGCAAAGATTATACTTTAGTACTGCACTCAGGGGCCAGGCAGCAAAAATTGTTGCATCATATTCCACAATGGAGAAAGGCTTTCAGCAGGCAGGCAAGTTTTCTAACAGAGAGTTTCAATGCAGCCTTTATCTCACTCCTCTCTTTTAAGTTTAAATCAGTGTTGAACTCTGAAGATTTGAAATTTTATAAATCTGTGAGCCCAGATCTTGAAAGGCCAGATCGACATATATTTATCAGTGTCATTCGGAGTGTGAGGGATGCTAAACAGCTCCTGAGGATTTTCTTCAGGTGAAACATTTGCTCTGCTTCCTCTTCAGAGATTAATTCAGTGGACATGGCTGCTAGAATCTTGGAGAAAGTACCCAATCTCAGGTTTTACAGATGAGAAATCTACATGGTCCCAGCTACTAATTTTACCTTGGGTCCAGAATAAGTCTAGCAGGTAGGGGATGAAAAATGAGGCTTCTGTTCTAGGATTAATCCCATTCAGAATGTCTTAAGTGATCCTATGCATTTGATATGTTTATAGCTATACATTTTGTAAGTCTGGAGTCTTTTATTAGTGGGAGTGGAGGTCCTCAAGGGCAACCTGCAAGAGAATGGTCTTGCAACGTGCGTGTCTGATGTGTCAGTAATTCTTTTGGAGAGAACTTTTTTTTTTTTTTTTTTTTTTTTTTTTTTGAGAGAGAGAACTTTATTATGCCACCATCACACATGAGAAGGACTGTGCCACTCAGATCTTTGGCAGACTTTCGAGAAGGCCAATGGGCAAGGCTGCTAAATGCAGGCAGCCAGGTGAGTAGGTTTGGACAGCAATTTGGATAAAGCAGATCAGTACATATACATGTCTCAGAGCTCTGCAGTACATAAACAGACACCACAGTAGTGGGCACATTACAGCTGAGGGATGAATTAGACTGACTCATATGCGAGCAGCAGCTGCACATAACCAGCTTCCCAGATCTGTCCCAGGCATTTCTGGGGCTGAGTCAAAAAGCTGTGCGTATATGCATTGCATTATTGTTACAAATGATGCAAAATTAATAATTGATATTAATTTTTATATTCAGGCAAAGATTGTTAATAACTATGAAAATTGTTTATTAACATTAAATCTCGCCAGAAAACTTATTTACAAGGTTTGAAATGCACAGTTTGGAAATTTATACACACAGGGAACAGGCAAAACCGGAACACTCTAAGAAGTAAGTAGCAAACGCGAACATTTTACTGGAAGAGAAGGTTTTTGTGGTCACTGTGCTGCTTGCAGTTAATTATCCTGCTTAGCCACTAGATGGATGCAGGAAGCTCCTTTCTGCTTATGGCAGAAGGCAATTAGTGATTACAAGAGGCTTNGAGCTGCTCTGTTGTGAGGACAGGCTGAAAGAGTTGGGGCTGTTCAGTCTGGAGAAGAGGAGGCTCCCAGGTGACCTTATTGTGGCCTCACAAAATATTATCAGACAGTACCCAAAGCACAGGAGGGGTTGCTGTTGGTGGTCTCAAAGCTGTTAGAGGCTTTGGAGTTTTCCCAGGCTCTTTTCTCAGGCAGCTGGAGTCTGGCACAGTCTCTGACCTGCTTCTTCTTGACTCTGCATTCAGCAGCAGCCTTGCAGAGGGGCAGGCAGGATGCAATGCCATGTGCAGGTTTGGCACAATGTCACACTGGCTGTGCAGGCCGAGCCCCTGCAGGCATTTAGAGCCTATTCCTGGTAGTGGAGTTCCACACAGTTCAGGATGCAATGCACCGTGAATACAATGGCAGAGAGCACATTATGCTACCTGCTCATCCCTTTTTATCTATACAGCCCAAGACTAATGGACCTTTGGATATAGATTAGCCAGTCAGGATGGCACTTTACCAAGCTTGACCATATTAGGTGAAGCTGTAGGCTTTTATTTTCCTTTCCTATGGTTGCGTCCCCCAGCACAGAAAGAGGGGGAACAGCGGAACATGTCTGAGGAGGCCAGAGTCCTTAGACTCAGTGGCTCCAGGTTCTTTGTCCTCTTTCCCACAGTTGCTTCTCTCCATAGCAGAAGTGAGGGAAGAGCAGAAAAACATGTCTGGGCAAGCCAGGACATGTATAAGCCTATTTTGGCCTATTTAGGCCTACCATGACAATTATGTATGGCGTTGTCCTGTCTTGCCCCAGCTACTGCCTTGCCAAACTAATTTGTATTGGGAATGGATACCTCAAGTAAAGGACTTCACTCTCTTCATTCAAGTACAGCAGATTTCCAGTGAGATGTACATGTGTACATATACCTGTAAAGAGAGAATGAGTGCTTACTTGTGTGTTTTTCATGACAGGAGGGTTAGGAGAGACAATAATGGTTTGTCATAAATAATAAAATATAATTACACTAGGGAAAAAATTATTGATAGTGTCTGGCTGGTACAGTCTTTTTTGCATGTTTCTGTATGTTATTTCTGATGTGTTACAAGACTTTAGTGAATTTTGACTGATTGCTTTGTCCTCAGTTACTCCAGTGTGACTCCATCAGCTTCTCTGATAGTGAGCCAATAAATCTGAACATACCACAAAACCTACTGTTGGTTCACATGTTTTGTCATACAGATGTGATGCAGAGCAGCAACAAACAGAACCTGGGGCCAAACATGTGGTATGGATTGTGACAACAAAGATTGGTGATAAAGACAGAACTGTCTAATTACTCCAATGGTAAATCTTTCTCTTAAAAAAAAAAAATTATTATGAAACACTCCACTCTTACTCACAACCTGAGCAGTGAACCAATAGCCAGAGAAATTCCATAACACTGGTGAAAATTTACACTGTCAATCACTTTTTTGTGATAGGAACATTCTGGCTCTTTCCAGACATGAAAGTGCCTGAAGCTCTTCTGATGACAGGTGCGGTACAGGCTGCCCTGATGAGTGTGATGGCACATTCACTGAAGTCTTGAGCATGAGGCTTATTTGGTTTGGGTTTTTTTTTCTGCGATTCTGTTTTGAAGCTAACCACAGCTTCCTGTGCAGCCTGAACTCAGCATTCACAGCATGCCCCAGTATCATTTCCGTATGACTCAATGGGTCAAAAGCTAGGCTGATGCATGCAGCCTTGCTTTCCCCTTGCTGGGCTCTCAGTGCCAGCATACATCAGGGATGGAGATCTCAGCTCCTGGTGTTCAAAGCCACACATGGGTTTGTGCTGGTACCCAGCAAGAGGTGGTCAGAAGTTTTGACAATAGCACAGAAAGGTACTATTTGTGCCTCTGGGACTCATTTCTTCAATATGTCACAGAAGTCTTAGCAAGATTCAAATTTGAGTTCAACGTTACATGAAAACAGGACTGTGAGAAATAAATAATGGGGAAAATATTCTGAAAGGTTGCAAAGTGCCAAGCATTGAATATTTAAGCCAGCATTCATGAGCTGGCAGAATGTCTCTAAGGGGAACATTTTATAGGCCAAACATTTCTTCCAAGTGCTCCTAAACCACAATCAGAGTCAATCCACGGGGTCTACTTAAGCTGACCTCTGATTTTTATGTAGCAAACCACAGGATAAAAGATTATATCAGAGATTGATGCTCAATACATATTGGTGACCACAACTAATTGGTGACAGACATGATGTAAAACCACAGCAGACAAAGCAAAATCATTTTTATGAAAGTAGAGTGTGCCAAACAATAAATGACTCAGTCTTTGCAGCATTTCTGTAAAAATATCTTTGACACTGCGTGACCCCACCTACACGGGTATAAAGTGTGAGTAGCTTAAAACATCTAAACTTGGCTCACAATCTCAGGTCAAAAGAAAAGCACTCATTAGAAGAAAACACAATAAACCTAATTTGAAAAGCATTGTGCTGGCATGTTCTCACAGCAAAGAGTCTTGAGAGAAGCACAAAGTGGATAGACAGGGGCACTGGACTACATGACCTCTGAAAGTCCCTTCCAGCCCTACCATTTTGTGATTCTGTGATAGATCTATGCAGCCCAGACAACCAACCAAGTCCTGGGTTGCATCAAGAGAAGCGTGGCCAGCAGGCCAAGGGAGGGGATTCTGCCCCTTTGCTCTCGTCAGACTCCATCTGGAATACTGTGTTCTGGAGCCCCCAGCACAGGAAGGACATGGAGGTGTTGGAGCGGGTCCAGAGGAGGGCCACAAAGATGATCAGAGGGCTGGAGCAGCTCTCCTATGAGGTCAGGCTACAAGAGGTGGGGCTCTTCAGCCTGGAGTAGAGAAGGCTTTGAGGAGACCTTATAGTAGCCTTCCAGTATCTGAAGGGGGCCTACAGAAAGGCTGGGGAGGGACTATTTACAAGGTCTTGTAATGACAGGACAAGGGGCAATGGGTTTAAACTGGCAGAGGGGAGATTTAGACTAGATGTTAGGAGGAAGTTCTTTCCAGTGAGGGTGGTGAGGCACTGGAACAGGTTGCCCAGGGACGTTGTGGCTGCTCCCTTCCTGGAGGTGTTCAAGGCCAGATTAGACGAGGCCTTCTCAAGGCCTGTACTAGTGGGAGGCATCCCTGCCTATGGCAGGGGGTTGAAATTGGATGATCTTTGAGGTCCCTTCCAACCTTACCATTCTATGATTCTATGATTTCCCTACATTGACATGGTAACATGCCTTGATCTAGTCCCAAAAGTCTGTCCAACATGAAGGGGAGAGTTTTTTGGCTGAGGAGACCAGGCAGTATCTGCCACAAGCCATGATGTGATTGAGTACCCTGCCCCCACATTCATGTCAAGCCTGCTTGTGCTCCCACCAGCTACCGGACAGCTGTCAGGTATCAGCCTCTCCATTTGGGCAGCACCAGCTTCAGCCTGGTGACCTAGGGAGCTGTTTGTATCCCATTATGAATGCCTTGAAACAAAACCCTCTCCTTGCTCACCAGCCACAGGAGCGTCAGCTCCCTGCACTCCTCCAGTCCTAACTCAGCAGCCCTGCACACTGCCTGGCTCTCAGTGCACTCTGATAATGACTTGATTTGCACTCTGCAGCTGTTGGCAACTTCATTTGATGGCTGGCAGCATTCAGTGTTTTCTCTCACCTTGGTGACCTTCTTTTTGCCCGGCTGTAGCTCCAGAGACATGCGTGGACAGGGATTCTGTGCACCAGCTGAGGATCTATGAGGACTTTTCTGCAGCAAGAAGCCATGGAGACTGCCAGCCCCTCACACCAGAGGAGAACTCAGCATTGGCAGTCATCACCCACATATGGCAGAAGCATTGACAGCCCTGCCATCCAAGGCAGGTGAAAACACACTAACCTTTCCTTATCAGCAAGGTGGGCCTAGAAAAGACCAAAGGACAAAAGCACAGCGGCAGCTCTATTGGAGAAAATGTATCCAGTTTATCGCTACAGCTTTCTGTTATACCAAGGCAGCCTGGCTGAAGTTCAGCTCTTTACTCCAACCTTAATCCATGTTGTTGCACTTGTTCTCATCTTATCCATAAAGGTGTCAAACTAATTTTCCATCTCATTTGTGGTTTTGGCATTTGTATAACAGGTTTCTTTACGGTACTCAGGTTTTCTCCGGAGCTATGATCTCTAAATACAGCTCAGAAAGCTAATGATGCTTAGTTGGAAGATCTGGGTCTGCCTCAGCTGTACTAACTGATGTCCATCTAGCTCTGTCATAACTGAAAAAAAGCACACATGTAGCAAGCTACTTCTTAACTGTGAAACAATCTGTCCTCTTCTAAGCTTAGGGTGTGAATTTTAACAGCCATTTAACTCTACTCTTGAGGAATCAGAGATCTTCCACTTTGGTAGGAAAAACCTCTACAATTCTTTTCATAATTCCACTCTAATTTAACAATTCTCTTATTTTTTAAGATAATCTTGGCTGTTATACATAGATTACTATGGGACAATTGCTACTTGATACAAAAAAGAAAGGACAAATACAGGGAAAAAAAAGTTCTGTCTTCTTGCTTTTAGTGCTGTCTCTTCCCTCAGTATACTTGTGACTCTTATTATTGCACTGCCTGCATACCAGTTCAGTAGACAGAGTCCAGAAGCCTGCTGAATTAGGTAAGTGTACAGTTATTTTTAACTGGGTTGAACATTACCCGCTCACATGGCATGTTGTATGACAGATATATGCTGGTGTCATATGACATTCTGTCCAGACACTTGTCCTAAGTTTAGCTCTAAATTTAACCTGAAAGATGTAGGGAAAATAATCAAATGTCAGCCCTGTAAAACAAACCTGTTGCATTGTGATTTGAACTTAACAGAGGCCTCTGGTCCTCTTTCTTGCATGCTCAAAACACTCAGTGCAGAACAATGAAGCTCTCTCAGTGGCAGTATAAAGGAGAGTTTATTTGATCAAGGCTTCAAATATTGTATTTACTCCATATGAATTTGACTGCACAGCAAAACCAGCACTGAGTAAATAGAGATGATGGCACAATGTCCTTTAGAACAGTCTGTTCTGGTTCTTTCACATCCCATATCTGCACAGCAGCTGGTGATGTCCCAGGCCTGACCATATCATGGTGGGAGCAGCCCAGTGTAGTATGGCAAGAATCAATGTGGATGACATCTTGCTCCCTTGCTTTGAGTTTCTGCCCCACGGCTGTGAACTCACTTCCAGCTGCAGTGGCCAGAAGCCACCTTCAGCACTTACCCCAAGTCAGACTGGAGCCAATCTCTTAGGAACCAAAACCACTCACTTCACCCTGGGGCTGCGCACAGGAGGGTCCTGCTCTGCCTTGTCACTCCAGCAGCACCTTCTAGCCTTAGTTTTAACTTCAACCATACAGAAAGAAGTAGTTCCCTGAACTTCATTGTGCTCAAAGTTACAGATATTTCTGCAAGCTTCTGATTCTAGGTAGGGGTATCTTCATGGGTTTTTTGAGAGCCGTTTGTGGCAATATTAGCACAAAGACAGATCTGCATCTGCAAAGCCCATAGTCATCATGTCATTGAGAGAAGGGAAAGAGAATAATGCAATAACTCTTGTTCTATACAGCAGGCACAGCAGTTAGAAACAAGTCAGTCTTAAAAGAATGAAAGACTACCAGACAAATGCATCAAAAGAGACATTGTTCATAAACTAACCTAAGGGAGGTAAATACTCATTGTGTATTTCCAAAGACTGATTAAAAAAAAAAACCTGTGGAAAGGGTGGTTCACATCAAAATTTATTTCACTTGCCAATCAATGCCATTCTGGAATCACTGTGTTTCTTAGGACCTTTGCTATCCACAGCAACTTGTGTCTCTTGTTGCCATTCTCATCCTTCTGCTCTGCTGCAAGAGCCTCAGAGCAACGGGGTTGCAAGAACATCTCTGAATGTTGTAAAGGTCAAAAAAAAAAGACAAATCTTCCATTAGAATTCTTACTAATATACATTATAACCTAAGTTAAATTATATTTGCATAGCAAAAAGTAACTAAAAGATAATGTTTATGCTCTCTCACTTCCTCCAAGGAACACGTCTTTGCTTATATAGTCTTTGGGTTGTGTTCACTTCGTATTAGCATTTCATGTTCCCTTTGACTGATTCCTCTTTCAGTTTTATTCAGTGGATGTGACCTTATGATGACATTTGCAGAGAGGCAGTGACTGCAGTAGCTGTATGCTTTTCCAAAGCTCACTGGCAGGGCAGGGCTGGGCTGAGTCATCAGGTACCTGAAATAGGGCTTAGGACCCTGAACACTGGGTGTTCCTCATGTCATATTTCCAGAGGAGTGAGGACTGCATTTGGATTATAAGTTGTACACTGAGCCAAAGTCCACCCTGACTCGGAGATGTGAATCAGTAGCCGTTAGAATAGAATAAATTGCAGTGATCTCAAAGCACCTACATCTTTACAGCACTGAAATATTTAGGCAACAGAATCAGCAAGAAACAATATATAATGTGTTTCTCAATGCTGAGCATGTGTGACATCCTCCATTTTTTCCCTTACAAATGCCTCTGGCTTTTTGCCTCTCTCAGGGTGCTGTGGCCAAAACAATTGTTAGTTCTCACAAAGGATTTCCCCTGTGGCAGTTTCTGTCTTGTTATTTCAACATGGGTTGTGTAGCAGGAGGCAGAGGAGTTGCTTTTGGCTCTGCAGTTTGCATTTAATCTTCAGAAGTGTCTGCTAGAAGAAAAGCAAGGTAACACTGAATGCAAAGGTCTGCTCACCAGTATACAATGGCAAAAGGTACAGGGATATGTGCCCTAGGTCTATGCTCTCAGTGCCTTCTCTAGGTGATCCTGCTTTGGCAGGGGAATTGGACTAGATGACCTTTCAAGGTGCCTTCCAACCTGTAATGTTCTGGGATTCTGGCATTCTGGGATTTTCTGCCCAGATACCGTCACAACTAATCGCGCTTTTCTTCTTTTCACAACAATCATCAATGTTTGGATGCAGCAGAGTTAGCCATCATTGGTAGTAATGCACTATGGACAAGAACGTGGTTGTGCTAACATCCGTTCTCACCTGCATTTCTTCATGTGATGGCACATCTGTGGCTGCTATACACACAGAACAAGTGTGTAACAAGCTCATCCTTCTCCTGGGATGGTTTTTTTCACCAACCTCAGTTGCCTGATTCAGTTGTGTAGCTGAGTAAAGCCGAAGGGCTTAGCGGACATGAAGGGTTACTTAATTCAACTATGGAAGCAGACTATGAACAAATCAAAGAATACAAGCAATGTTAAAAGTGATTTCTTAACCTGACTTCTGCTGGCTATTTTGAGGAGATACAAGGAATAAGGCAAATATTGCTGTTCACTTCAACCTTTTGCTCTTTTCATGTGGTCATTCTTCTTTGTCTTCTCTCAGATTCAAATCTCTTTTGTTGTGCCCTGTTTGTGAGACCCTAGCTGACTCAGCATGAGTTGCCTATTGCCAATATTTTCTATTTAAAGAGAAAGCAAACAGATGTAATATGCAGTGCCTTAATTTGAAATCTGTCCTGGAAAATAGTGCAAATTTATGTATTTATTTTTGCAGGTGACATTTTGTAATCTCTTGGACTGTTAAGCTGAAAATGCAGATATGTAACTGCATGGCCCAGGGGAAATGTTAGCAAATCTGATGCAATGCTAATAAATCATAATTATTGTTATTCTTAACTCTTTGGATATGTTGTAATAAAACCATAACATTGTTTTATTGGGGAAAAAAATACCCAAATGTATGATTTCATTCTTGTATAGTGTTATTTTTGTAATTAATATTTCAAACTTTTATGAGGTCTTCCTCTGAGAATACCAAAGTATTTCAGAGTTACTAATTAAATAAGGTCTTATTCTGCAATCTCTATCCATATAAGCACTCTTGTTGGCTTCCTATCTATAAGGAATTTTACATTCTTCTCTGAAGTTAATGCATTTGATTGTTTCCACTTTGCTAATGTAGAAAATGAGACACAGAGGAGTTAAATGATTTACTCAAGACAAGAGGGAGAGTTGGTGGTATCTGAAAATAGATCTTCTGAAGCAGTGTACTGTGCTTTTATTGGAAAATGGTGCAGCAGCATTCACAGGAACTCAAAATGCATCAAAGGGGTGCACATTTTTTTTTTGCAAGGAAATCCAGGAATGTGGGGATGAAGGAAATTGCTGCGTGCGTGGTGTGAATGGCATGGGAAACTACCTGCAATGTTCATAGCCAAAGGGACCTCAACCTCTAGTGTCTTTTTTCTAATCAAATAGTCCATCCTGGAAGCCATAGGCACTCTTGCATTTGCCAGGCACGAATCTGTATCACAGTATCGTCATTTTCCTTTGAGTTCAGTGGGACACCAAGCTGACTGTAAGAGCTTGTGAATCCAATGAGGGACTGCCAAAAGGCAAGCAGAAGGCTTAAACGTGGCAGATATTCATTCCCGTTTTTAAGCCAAGGCTGGTTACAGTCCTAAGGTAATACCAGGGAAAAAGTACTGGGCGTTGTTCAGAAGTCGAGAGGGTTGGCTGGCATGTTGTCATGGGCATAAGACTTTCACACGCTCCTGGTGACGACATCAAGGGCTGCTTTGCCTGCCACAGTAACTGCTGAATGCCCTTAACTTTGACCAAACCAGCCCTTGCACTAACTACAAGGGGCAGATGGTTTTGCAGGCAGCAGGAAACGAGAACGTGTGATGTACTGGGCATGCTGTCATGCTGGAGCAAGTCAGATCAAGAAGCAAGCATGGCAAGGGAATGATGCTGGTCCTGAAAGACGCTACAAGTGAAGAAGGTGAATTTGAAGGGATTATTCATTATTTGATTATAGAGTCTTGCTAAATTGGTTCCTTTCAAGAATGCACTTGCTAAGGCTTAAATGAGGAGGTGTTTATGCACTGACCAGGTGAGTACAGCCAGTCTGAGGCTTAACAAAGTACTCATAAAGGAAATCGGACCCATTGCAATCTAGGCTGTATTTTCTTTATATATAATGTTTTTCCACAGCCATCAGTGAAGCAGATGCATAGGCATAATTTTGATATAGATTATAGTTTTCCTTCATTCATTGTATTAGCTAGACAAATATACAGAAACTTTCCAAACTATTATTCCCATGTTCCAGCTAATCCAAGTGTCAGTTCTCCTCTATGTGCCTGACTCTTCTAGTTCATCTCTGTCAGTACTGTCTCTTCCTTGGATAGCTTGCCCTCTGCCAGATGTGAAGCATACAGCTACCATTTAATCTCATGGATTCTGAGAGAGGGTCTGCTGTTCACATTTACTTGGTACAAGACCAGTTATTTTCAACTAGCTAGCTCTTAAAAATACTACTTGGAGTGGATTCATAGATGCTTTGGTCATATTTTGGAATTCTGAAATCTCAAACTTACAGCATTAAAAATATATTAATCACTCTACAACACAGATAAATGCCCACGTAATGTTTGGCTGTTTTGCTTAACAAGCAGCAGCTAAATGAATGTAAATGGAGCTCCATTTTCCTCAAGGTAAATAAAACTCTCCAGGACAATATATTTTACTTCAAAATTATATGGCAACTCTTTTCTTCTTTAGGCTCAAGAAACACATCCATATATGGTCTACTTGTCAGGGAAAATAAATAATGATGAAATAGAAAGGTCAGCTTTGTGCTGTTTAGCTACGGGATGCTTGATGAAGTAAAGTGCTGCAGATAGTGCAACAGAGAAGAACTTTAGGATGGGTAAAAGTTTCTGCCGTGCATCTTCAAAGAGGAAATCTGAGATTCAGAGCAACTTATATTTTGGCTTGTATTCACTGATCATGGGGTGATCCAGAAATAAACTCCAGGCTTCAAAGTGAGAGCGTTTCAAAGCTGTCCTGCAGTTGATCGAAGCATCCAGACAAAGCAGGGAGATGAATACCAGCAAGGATTTTCTGAAGTAAGACTTAATCAAGGAAAAACCCATTTCAGCAGTGGTATTACCCTTTCATTTCAGAACAAAAAGGTAATGCAAATATGCATTTATTTAGCATTTTCAAATCTGTCAATTTGCTATGTCTATGCAAATATTTATTCCTATAGCAGTTTGTAACCTAATACCCTAACTCAGTCTTGGGAGTTGTAGTTTGCTGTTGGGTTTGTTGAGTGGTGCTGTTTTGTTTTGTTTTGTTTCGTTTGGGGTTTTTTGTTTATTTGTTTTTGTTGGTTTGTTGTTGTTGTGGTTGAAACAAGCCATAAAACACTCGATGGTGTTAAGCAGAACTGTAATTCTGTTGTTTCCTTATTTTTCTTTTACTTGCAGGTGATGCTTTATCTTTATCCCTTGAATAGCTTGCTCAGGAATAATTGTTGTAGTTACAACATGCTAAGGTACAATGTAGCCTACAAGGCAGTGTGAAAGAAAAAAACTACATAAGCAAATTATTTCTTTCATTTATAAATTTCCAGTTGGTATAAGATGAAACTAATACTGCACTGATTGCTGTGTGAATTAATGCTGACAAGAAATAAAAGCTAGAAGGTGTGTGCATTTCCAGTAAAGAATTTGCACAGAACTTGATGGCATCATAACATATGCCAGCCTGATAGGTGACGTGTTTTGACAGCTGGAGCTCGGCAAGGGGACTTGTTTGTTTTGAGGAATGCTTTAGGAAGCTTGGCTTTGCTCCTTCAGCACTGGAATAGAACTTGAAGTTTGCATAAGCTGTTATTACAAAGTATGTGTGCCTGTTGCCGTAGCTGGACAGCCTGAGGTTTCATTCTTCTGATGTCTCAGCTCTGGCAGATCTGACGGGCACTGATATCTTTCTGGTTTATAGCGGACCATGTGCTTCCCCATAGTAGTTATCCAGTAGAATATGCCCTTGGAGATCTGCAAAGATTTATCTGAAAACTGACTTAAAATACAGCAAAAAGTACTTTAAGTCCTGCAAATTGGTCTGGTTTCCACTGCCAGCAGCGGATCTGAGCTGAAAGGTGCCAGAGTAAGAGCCAAAGTGGACGCTTGGTTTACTGTGAAGACCGCCAGCCCTGTTTACCTTCCCCGTGTGCGTGCTCCTGCTGTTTTCAGAAGTAAAGGCGAACATGCATCTGCAGAAGCTGGGGCTCGATCATTCAGTGCAAAAGGCCAAAGAAGCAGGCGGCTTCTCTTCTGCAGCCTCCAAAGACATGGAGTTTTTTTAGAAATGTGGCTTATCACACCCCGAGCCATAAATACAGAGATCCTGTATTGAATTACAAAATGATAGGGATAGACTCAGTGTTAAAGCAGCCGCAGTCCTTGGTTCTGCTCCCTTAATGACCTTGTCACACACCTGCCACCCTCCACTGACTGTAATAAGTAATTCTGCTAATTCTGCTGCCTCCGTCTATTGAAGGAGGACAGACCGCCTTGCTAAGCTTTTCTTTAAGGAAGTGCTATCAATGGGGACCAGTTGTTTCAGATGCTAATGGTATTGAACAGCATGGTTCTGCATGTTCAAAGCCAGCTGTAATCCTAGTTGTTTATTTATGTTGCATCAGAGATCAGAGGCCATTCTCCCAAACACTACGTGTTGACAGAGCTTGTAGTCCCAATACAATAGTAACCTAATTGTGTTTGTCTGTGGCTTTTGCCGTAAAGTGAGTGGTAACTATCAGTCACCCTGGTGAGAAGTACCTTTGGTTTCAGAGATCTGCCAGGTACAGCTGTTCCCTAAAACAGGGCAGAGCATTACAGCCTGGCCCTGGAACAAGCATTTAGTTTTAACCTTACCTTCAGGTCGCTGAAAACAGCTAAGCTATCCTCTGTATGGCAAAAGACTCTCACTGAAATGAGGATGACAAAATTAAAGAACCAGGGTCAGCCCTTAGGTGGAAATTATAATAAACTTAGATCCAGAAGATCCTGTCAGCCTAGCTATTAAATGGCAGTTTAGCTATTAAATATCTGAAGATGTGTCTCTGGCAAGAGAGATCACTAGTGGGGCCATTCAGACCTGAAGGCAAAATGATCTCTAAGGAATAATAAGGGAGCTATGCCTACATCTTTAAAAATTAGATCCTGCTATTACAGTAGATGCAGTGCTCTGTGCTACCCGTGCATGAGGGTGGGCTCTTGGGCTGACAGAGAAATGCAGGGGACAGCCAAATATTAAAACTTCCCAAAAATCCTGGTTAGAGTGAACAGTAAACCTAGCATTTAACATAAATCTGATTGCAATATTTTAAACATATAGACTCAGGGCAAGCAAGTAGATTCAAGCTGCATTTAGAAAGACCACTTTGGCCAGATCTTACTTGGTTCAATGACTCCTAGCAAAAAATACTGTGGTTTTTTTCCTCACATCTTCATTGCAGAAACTAGAACGTATTTAGCTTATAGTGCATTAGTCTTGTAAACTCTCATGAGGCTGTGGTAGTTCACTATTGGCCTCAGATGGGATAACCTTAGCCGTGCTGTGTGAGCTGAACCAGGCTAGGTCCAGGTGCTGTTGCACCAGCACCAGATGATGCTACTGAGCTGAGCCACAGTGAAAGAAGGTTAAACTGAATCAGGTTGTGTTGCATTAGCCTTCAGCTGAGGGCATGTGCTTCAGCACAGCTGGTTCACCATGGCTTCTTAGAGGAATAACTCAAACTCAGTGCCTGAGCCCTGTGACAAATTTCAAGCAAAAGCGCTGACGATTGAAAGGGGAGGGAGAGGAGTGGCTCTCCTCTGCTCTGCTTTGCCCAGGCCTGTTGTGCCTCCTGCCAAATTCAGTCATGCCACACAGTTCAGTCTGAGTGAGGGGAAACAGGTGATGGGATGCAAGAATGGCTTCAAGCCCAACTAGAACAAGTTCTACAAGGGTTCAGGACAGTCAAGGCTGTCCCTGGATGTTGGGATGGGCCAAAAAGCTCCTGCAGCCCCAGGATGTGACCATCACACCTTTGTTAGGGTTGTGCCAGTTAGATGAGCAGAACTGAAAACTTTTTCTATTTTGGGCCCTGTGGAGCTTCTTTCTTCTGGATGAGTCAGTGGTGGAAGCTGCAGCCAACATTGTTGTTTCTGCACTTTGTGGGACTGCTGTCAAAATATTTAGTGAGGATCACCAACATGTTAGGTAGATTCTCCCTTTCTCTGCAAGTGGGTAGGACCCAGTTAACCCATACAAAGAATAAGAGGGTGAAATAGTAGTGATCCCCAAATTCAAAATCTTCCATTTTCCTCCCTGTGCTTTAATGAGGTATGAAAAAAAACAGAGGGAGGGGAAGATGTCCAGAAATGGTCTATATACCTAGATTCATCAGCGATTTAGTGAGTCACCTAAATCAGTTTGTGCCTTTGTGCTACAGTGGGGAGTCACATTGACAGTGCTCTTCACTACATTCCTCATAGCCCTGACTGCCCAGGAAGCCTGGTCAGTGAGCCCTGCTCCACCCAGATCAGAAGCACAGTGAAGCTGCACCTACTGCCTGCTCTGCCTCTTGTGCCATCAGGACGTCAGCAATGAGGCTGGGCAGGATAAAGGAGAGAGATCTATGTCAGAGGCACCTCTAGTGCAGGTTGCTCTCAGTGAGGAACAGTTTCATCTCCCCTCTCTTCTCCTCCAAGGAATCATTGTGCACCACCTCCACTATGAAGTTATGACCAGATTCTGCCCTCTCCCCTACCTGCTTAGTTTAGGTCCCCACTGGGGCCAGGTTCCTACATTCAGGCATTGCAGTGCTGGATGCTGCAGACAAGCCCTCTTACTATAGCCTATGGATTTCGCACACCTGCAACACACCTGATAGTGAGTACCTAGGATAACAGACTATGAAAGTGCTGCCTAGGGTGCCAGGAGCTGAGCAAGTCAAGCAGCAGTAGAAGCTGCTGGGAAAACAAAGCTGTGTTATGGTTCTTGGCTAGCTGCTGGCTGAAGCGCAGCCAAGGACAGGTAACAGAGTGGCTGCTGCATGAGACAGGGAGCAGCTCTGTACAGGAGCTATCAGTAGTTTGCTGCCTGGGCTTGGTTCCCTTGGGACAGTAAGATTTGTAACAGAGCTGAGACACCCAGAAAAGGTAACCAACTGCAGCCATGAGAGATTTCACTGATAATTAAAAAAGCATCCCCCCAGCGCACACACAGAAACCCAAAACCCCATAAAGAAACAAAAAATAAACAAACTCACAAGCAAACAAAACAAAAATAAACAAGAAAATCAAACCAAACCAAAACCCCAAAACAAAGTTAGGTTGCATTATTTACAGTAACAGAAAGTTTTATTTTGGCAGCCTTTCATGGCTGGAAAATACATTCTTTGTTTTTAAAATTCATGTCAGTCTGAAATCTGCTGGGCTTCCCTTTACCCTGAACTCCTCCCTCTTCTTGCTCAGAGCCTCAGGTGGCTGTTGATGTGGGAGGTATCATCATTTCTGAAGTGAAAGGCTGAAACTCAAGCTTTCAAGGCTTAATTCAAGCTCTTGTAGTTTCTTTAAACTGTATTAGCTTCTTTTTTTATGAAAAAGAATCGGTTAAAGAAACAGACAAATGCCTTGATATGCACAGATATGCCTCTTGCCATTTGGAGACCCACCAGGTCAGGATTGTCTCTCTGCCATGCACACAGTTGCAAGGATTGCTAGATCAGGACAGTTTCCTGTAATGAAGCTCATGGTGTCTGGAGCCCACTGCCATCAACATGAGTGTGAGTCTTTGAGAAGCCAGGCTGCTTGAGGCACTTGGTGAGCCCAGGCAGAGCCCCAGCTGGATGGAGAGAGCAGCTCCATGGAGAAGGGGAACTGAAGGCTTCACTCTGTCAGCAGTGCCAGTGTGGCAGGAAGGAGGTCCTAAGCAATGGGAGGTTTCATGGCTCTGCCATCCTCATGCATGTGGCTCTGTTAGATGAGTAACACAGTTCCACAGGACCCATGGCTGGGCAGGGTAGAGCTGTGCAGAGCTGGAGGCCAGCCCTGCTGTGGCACCGTGGGCACAGGGACTGACAGCCTCAGGGTGGGGGAGGAAGCTCTGTCTTTAAATCCAGTGGTGAACTCAGCCAGCCTCTCACCTCTCTGCACTTGGGGGTCATGCCTTCCCAGTCCCATTCTGCTGGCTCTCTGAGCTCCCATATCTGGTCCATGTCTTCCTAGGCAGCTTGTACCTGTTGCTCCTCATCTCAGTGTTCTCCACTATTTTACATAGTTCTTACTCAGTGCTTATAAAAAGCAAATCTATTACTCCTTGGCTGTCATCTTCTTAAAAGAGACAAGCTTTCCCATTTCCTCCCATGACTCTTGGACACTATTGGTCAGAGTGCTCTCTGGCATCCAAAGGAGATCCTGATAGAGCATCATACCATTCACCACATCAGTACTTCCCTATCACTGCTGGAAATACCCACGTATTTTTTATTGTCTTTGCCTTTTTTGAGTTCACACTGCAGTGATGGTTCAGAGTCATTCTGTGACTGCTGACCATGCCCTGGTGTTTTCCCCTTCTTTCATTTTCAGCTCACAACCATTAGTTTTTCAAGTCTTCAAGTTCACGACCTTGAACTTTTTCCTGTGAAAAGCAAAAAATCAGAAGTGAAACTGTGTCATGTTGCTCTCTTAGCTGAGTGAAACAAAGTACGTACTTTGGGGAAGAGTTTTGCGTGTTGCTTAAGGGATCTCCAGACAAGGCAGAAAAAATTACTCCATGAAGTTTCTTTACAATTCATGATGGAAAATCTACCCTTGGAGAAACCCAGCAAACAGACGGACAAATATTTTCCCTTGATTTTCTACAATAAGAGCAAGAAATAAACCAAAATTAAACAACAAAAAATAGATCAATTGGTGTTCTCTTAAAGAAACTAATTTCAAAGCTGTATCTTTGTATCTTATGGGGATTTTTACTTCTTTTTTTTTTTTTCTTCTCTTGAGCTGTGGTAACCACAATGAACAGATAAAAAACTGCCTTGCTTGCAGCAGCTCCCTTCCGTTTTTTAAATACTAAGTAAACAAGTTACTTCTCTGTGATAGGGAGGAATTAATTCATTAGGTTTACATGTAGGTTTTAGTGTTCTCTCTCTGGTGAAGGATTTCTGAAGGGTTTTCTGGTCACTGTAATCAAGAGGCAGAGCTGAAGAAAAGCACAAGATAGTTGACTTTCTTTTTCTCATTTTCCAGATTTTGATGATCACAATTTTCTTTTACAGGAAAGAAGAAGAAAAAAAAAAAAGTAATAATAATAATTCTTAAAAATGGCTACAAAAGCAGCAAATACTCAAAGACAAATGATAGGCTGTGAGGAATACAGTCTGTACAGTAGCTTGAGTGAAGATGAGCTTATAAAGATGGCCATCCAGCAGAGCTTAGAAGACGATCCCATGGGTCAGCCAGCTGCCCAGAGCCATCAGAAGCCAATGGTGGCTGGTCCCAGTGAGGTGGCCACCCCTAGCCGTGGCAGCAGTCACCACCCACCCTACCACATCTACCCTTGGCAAAGGTGAGTGAGCACTTGCCTGAGTTCCACCCTTTCAACAAACACCCTGCCTGGGAAGAGAACAACAGCTTCCCCTGTCAAAACATGTGCTTGCTAATTAGCTTTACTGAGTAGCTGCTCTCTCAGTCTGTCATTAGCTTGAAAGCTGGAGTCTGCTATAAATCCAATGAGGTCAACAATTTATGCACTCGCAGCAAAATGAGAATTTGCTTGATGTTGTCTGTTTTAAACAACAAATAAAATAAAAGGGTCACTACTACAAGCTTTCCTGAATGACAAAAGCCCTGTGGAAGCCAGTGGCTCCTTTTTCCCATGAGGGAACATTGTACACTGAGCTTAGGTTTCACAAGAGAGGGAGCACAGTGTTTGTTATGGGAAAACACAAGACAGAGGCCTAAAATAGGTATATAAACCAGTGTGAGCTGGCACCTTTAGATACTGCAGTCTTTAAAGGATGCCGTTATTGCAGATCAAAGTCTGACCTCAAGCACACTGCTCTCAGCCAAGAGCATCTCCAGATACTGAAGGGTGGTGGCATTCCCCTCCCCTGCAATGCTGGGATGCGGATTACAGAGACCTGCTGACAGTTTCAAACCCATTGTTCTCCTTTCAGTTTTTGAAAGGCAGATTTCTCAAGGAGGGAGGGAGGAGGTTACAAAGTCACCCCAAAAGCAGGGGAAAATATCCTTTGAAACTGATTTTATTTTAATAAGCTAGGAGTAATTGAAGTCTTTTTCCTACTGATTTCTCATAATTCCACTGTCCTCCGACGCTTCCACTCATTACTGCCTGTGACTGTTTCATTTCCAAGGGTGGGAAACTGGGGACAATTTGATGAGCAGTAAACATGTTTAACAGCTGCAGAATCAGGATACTGTGCAACAGGTTTCCACCAAAGGTTGTGGCTTCTCCGTGTCTTTACTGTGGACTTGTACTGTCAAGTCTGCCACAGGGACCTGATACAGAGAAGAGTAAGGGTTTCCCTGGCCATTTGGCCCTGTTCTACTTGAAGGTGCTTTGACACCTGCTACTTTGGCAAACGGCATCATCTGCAGTTCTGTGCATTAACCTGTTCTGCCTTTACCTCGGCCCAGCAGCTTTTGACCTCCCACTGCAACGAAAGCCTTTGCTGCTTGTAGCTCCAGATCTGTAGCATTGCTGAACTGTCCTGTCACCTGGGAGAGCTGAGCTAGAAATAGAGCTGGCATCCAGGGGACTTTGAGTCTTCCTCTGCCCCTGCCTCTGACCTGCTTGCGTGGCACTTTGGAGGTGATGAATGTCACCCCACCTCATCTCACGTCTGCTTCCTGTGTGGTGGTGGTAGGGTTAACCTCATTGTTGTCTTATATGGTCATTTGAATCCCCTGACGTTTCCTCAGAGGGCCAAAAATAATCTTGAGCAGAGCAAGCAGCTGAATCCAGCACAGAGCAAGCCGTGGCCATCTGCTTTTATTCAAAGCCCTGACCGGCAGGGTTTCTCACTGTCTCTGTGGATGTGTGTCTTTGTTTCTGCCTCAACATGACCTGTTTCTCCTACTCGGAGTATTTCTCTTTATTTCATTCATGTCATCGCCACACCAGATTGGCAGCCCAGCCGAGAGGCCATGCTCAGCCATCCAGCTCAGGGGCAGCCTGGGGGGTCAGGCGAAGGTACGACGGCAGCCCGTTCAGCACATCCCAGCCCATGTAAGTGCCTCTCTCTCCCTCTCCTGCTTTCCCCTGCAGTCAAAACAAGCCCTGCTACCCACTCTTCCCCTGAGCCAGCTCTTCTGGGTGGCAATGGTGTTTGATGGGGGGAAGTAGTCGTGTTCATCTGGAGGTGGTCTTGCTGATACCTGCACCACACTCACTCTCTTTCCACCCTTCCTTCCAACCTTCCAGCCGCCCCAAACCATGCCTAGGCTCTTGAGAGTGATCCACCTCAAACCTCCCTTGCTCTTTTCTCCCCCCTTTTCCTTCTTCATCCCTCCAATGCACGTCCTGGGGACTCTGGGTCATTCGGTAGCTCTGAGGTAACACAGACAGCAGGAAAGGGATGTCTGAGATGTGGTTTATTTATACAGCCTGGCTCCTGTATCAACACGGTTGGTGAGGCAGCTACTGGTAGTAGCTGCATTGGTTTTATATTATAAATGTTCCTAAGATGCTGTGCCTGATCCCAGAAATACCTGCATTGTCCTGCCACACAGAGGAGGGCTGCAGGGGAACTGTATCCTGTCTTGCCTGCCCAAAGACGAAATCAGCTTGACTGACTTTGGTCATCCTGGCCATATTTTGCTGTTGGTGGGGACTGTAATAAGCTCAGGTGAACACATTTATGGAAGAGGAAAACAGACAGGCAAGGGTGTAGACAGAGTTCTGTCCTAGTGCTTTTAGCTAGTGGAAATGTGTGGATCATGATGCCTCTCTTTTAGCTAGTGGAAATGTGTGGATTGTGATGGCTCTCTGTGAGGTAGAGTAGATGCATGCACCTGCCTTTAACTACCACAAGACAGGGAAGTGCTGCAGGCAGCACCTCTCTGTGTCCTGCAGAAGACATGTTCCTGACTTTTTTTAATCTACCCAGTCGAAATTCACTTTGTTTTATCAATATTACAAGTTCCTTCCTGGATGCATGGTTGCAGCAACAACCCCTTCACCACTCTTCTTTGTTCCATCCCTCACCCATCTCTACAATCTTCCCCATCTCACCCTGTACCTTGGCTGATCAAGGCTCTGACCCTGGCTCCCTACTGACATTGCCCTCCCTGCCATTGTGAAAGCCTTCTTCTGCTGAGACATGAAGCCTCCCTCATCCCTGTCACCTGCCACCTCCCTGTAGGCAGAGAAATTGCATCCTCTCATTAGGTTCTCTGCACACCTGAGATACCCCTCTGCTGTTCTGGGTTCAATGACTGGAGGGCAGGCTTTGCCTCTCCATCACATAGCTCAGTAGAGTCCAGTCAACAAGAAGGCTGGGTAAGCCTGATATACTTGCTCTTCCCTTCTGCCAGGTGAGAATCAAAATGTGGCTAGGAAGCCGCAGCAGAGCATGATGGCATCACTGTTTTATCACTGTCCTGGTCTCAGAGCTAGGCAGGGATGACAGTTGGCTTCACCTAGAGAGAAGTTGTTCCTTCACGCTGTCTGAGTCTCATCAGGCTGCCAAGAAAAGGAGCTTCCTGCACCACTAAACCTTTCCTGCAGCACTCAGAATTGACCCCACCATACATCTCATCTGCAATGAGTATTTATTATCTTGGCTACTGGCACTGAAATGCATTAATTCTTTTGAGGTGCTTCAAACTAAAATTTAATCATACCTTCAGGATTCCTCCATAGTTTTAGTACCAATTTTCTGTATATCTGATGAAACACAAGCAGAAGAATGTGTTGGGTTTTTATAACAGCCAGGCAGAAAACAAGGATTTCAATAGAGAGTCATTAAACTTTCTGTACTGATCTGGAATTTGCTTGGCTAAAGCATCCACAGCTCAGTCCAGCAAACCCCCTCATCTTACTCAGGAATCATTTAAGGTCAAGGAGCCCAACAGAAGTTTGCTTCATTCAACATCTGAGGGCTTAAGCAGAGTGGTAACTGATTCTTCACACATTTTTAACCCTGCCACAGATCCAAAGGACCCTCTGCTTTCACAGAGGTCTCAGATAATGTGATTCACCTTGCATCTGCTGTGTGCCAGCTCCATGCACAAACACCCACCCGGTGTGCAGTAACACATCAAGCACTAGCAACTATGGTGTGATCAAAACCTGAGGTTGCAGTAAGCAGCCCTGCACGTGTAACATGAACCTTTGCACAGAACAGATGGTTTCATCAGCCTCCTGCCAGAGGTTTTTACAAAGATCCCCCACCTCCGCGTCTTCTCCCAGCCAAACATGCCAATTGTTGCTGTTAACTGACTTCAACAAAATGCTCAATTTCAAATGCCTATATGAAAATCTCTTATCTATAAAAAAATAGCAATTTTAGGTTTAGTTTCAGGGTACTCTAAATAATATGGAGATACAGCAGTGACCTTGGGACCTCAGCACAGCAGTTATCAGAAGATCAGTGGATTCCTAGTGGGTGGGCTGTGGACAGAACGGCAGCTGCCTACTCTAGCTGTTGTCTCCTCAGGAAAAATGCCTTGCTTTGTGTCCCATATCTCCCTTCATTCCACTGTTGCTATTTTTGTGACTGCTATCCTGAGATCACTGCTTCTAGCTATAGAAGTGTCACTAAGTACTTTATCTCCTGGGAAATAGTGTCTTTTTCCATTCTTTGGCACATGTTTTGTTCACCTGTTCTGCTCCAAACCCCAAGTTTAACCTCAGAGAAGCAGCTTGGTGAATTTTCTTTCGGTACTAATACCGGGTTTATGGTACAGATTAGCTATCTCTGGGCAAGCTGAAATCAATGATGGATGTGTGAGTTTTAGACTGCTGGTCTATTCAGATCCTGCAAGGTAATGAAATCCAGTGCAGCTCCTGTAACTGCACTAAATGCAGAGATTGTACCAATGGTCTGCTTTTTGAAGACTCCTGTGCTCAGCTGCCCATATTTTTCTGTCTCTGATCTCACTCTGTTGTGGCATTTTAGACCTTCTCCCACAATCAGAGTTTCTGGCTGTTCCCATTGTCACTGCCCTGCATGACCTTCATCACATGCTTTATTTCTCTGTTGAGACTCAGACCTCCCACCCCAGTCTATCTGCTTTCAAGGCTGCAAGATTTTATCTTTTAGAGTCAGTTCAAACCACAAACTTTCCTACAATTTCAAGCTCCCATTAGAACTGGAAAAATACTTCTTCCCTTGTAGTGTATGCTGTGCTGGAGCTTAGCATTTAGTGCCTCAGAGTAAGGAAGCAGTGGTTGCCTTCTCCTAGCACAGCTCACCAGGAGCGCAAGCAGGTGCTAGCACTGGAAAGCACAGGAAACCACTGCGAACAAAGCTGCTCTACCACAGCCAAGGCTGCTGCTTGCCTCTGCTGCAGGCTACCAGCTCCCTGCCTCTGCTGCACTGTCTGGAAGGAGGGAGGCCCTGCTGCAGGCACTGCTGATCAGTGGTACGGTGACTGTCGGGCAGTGTAGTGACTCCCGCTGTGCAGGGACTCCCGCAGCAGCTCTCGCTGTTTCTCTGCAGGAGGACTGGTATGCCCAGGTCAGCCCTGCTCTGCAATTGCTTTTGCAGGGCTTGGAGAAATGGGTTGCTGCCCAGACTCTGCAGAATGCATGCTTGGAAAAGGGAAAGTCTGTCAGAACTGAACTCTGTTGTACGCTGCTCCTTATGTCTCACTGCTGAGTGGCGTGAGGCACATTTCATGCTTTCTGCAGATTCTCACGCTGAGCTTCTTCTTGAAAGGTTTAGAAGTAGCACTAAACCCAGCTGACTTTCACTGAAATACTAGTTTTCAGCGATTATACACTGAAGAGGCTTTAAAATATTTCCTCCCTCCCTAAATATTTTTTTCACTCCTTTTAACTCCTTGCACTCCACCTTGTGGAACCTGACAGTTGCTTGCTGAGTTCAAACTGGAACACAAACTACTTCACCAGGTCCGAGTTGTGGTTCCTGAGTCCCCTGACTGTTGCAGTTATTTTGGGAACTGCTAACTTGGCTAAAAGGTTTGCAAGAGTGTACTTGTCAACAGAGCTAATGGTTCTGCTCCCAAGCACAGACTAGATTTTCACAGGTATCCAACACCTAATGTGCCTTACTGGGACACTGAAGACACATTTTTGAAGGTCTACCATGTCAGAAGTGCTTACAATTTCTGAAAATCTAAGTCCTCAATGCTGAAATAATAGCTGGGGATCTCTGCAGCATGATCATGGAAGATAGCTCAGAATTTCATTTGGGTGGGTTATTTGTTTTTTGTTTGGGTTTTTGGGTTTTTTTAAGCCTCCCTGGCTTTAAAGAGTCCTGACCAGCACCCTTACTGTTCACATGGTCTAAGTAGAGCTCTCCTTTCTTCAAAACTGAGTTGACTAACTTCCGAGAACAGGCTTCAGTAGGAGAAATAGGAAGTATCTTTAAAATACAAGAACAAAAATTATTGAGAATTTCTGCTCTAGGGCCAAGGTACCTGCAAATCAAATTTAACACCTTTTCCAGGGATGTACAGGGGCAATTCTCTCCAAACCTGGTCTTATTGAAGAGATTACATATGAAACATCTTGCCACATAAGATGGTAAATGGCAGGGTGATTTAAGTGTCATAACCATGGACACTCAGGGCACTGTACAGAGCAAGGGTAGTGTGAGCCTCCTCCAACTCCACATATCTAAAATATAAGTGCTTGTGTCACACCTATGCTTCTCTTACACTTAGAGGAAAGAGATCAGCACCTCCAGAGAGTGATTAAACCAATCTTTTGTGAATGGCCAAATTAGAGCCATAGCTCTGTAGGCTTGTAGCAAGGCCTTGTAGTGAGACATCTTAGGGACACAAGTATTTATATAGACTGTCAGGGTTCACTGTTTTGGTCAAAAGATACACTGATGCTGCTGGGAAAAAAAAAAATATATATATATATATACACATATATATATATTCTCAGTTACATAGAAAGCAATAAGTTTTAATCTTGTTTTAAAGAGAACTTGACCCTGTAGTGGCAGCAATCAAGGATGGAGATGAAAAAGCAGTGTGCAACATGATGAAATCAGGAAAAGACCTTTCTGAACCTAATAAGGATGGCTGGATACCCCTCCATGAAGCTGCCTACTATGGCCAAGTGGGTTGCCTGAGCCTGTTGCAAAAAGGTCAGTGAAGTTAAAACTAAATAATTACAATAAGGAAACGAAGAATATGAATAAAGTTTAAAAACACAATTAGAAGCAGTCCAGTCTCATTCTGGGACTGCATGTGAAGCTTTTTTCCAACCTCTCTCGGTGTATAGTGATTCCACCTTCTTTTTGAGAATAGGTTTCCAGGCTGAAATCTCTAAAGGTTAGGAAATTCAGGACAAAGCAATACCTGAATAGATCTTAGCTAGCTCTGAATTTCTCACAGTAAAGCCTTCCAGCTCAGCTCTCAGCTGTTGTGATCTGTTTGGCTGCCACAGCACAAGGCAATTACCTCACTTCCTATTAGCTGGAGATTCCAGCCAACAACTCTTTGCTGGTGCCTGAAAGTGGTTAGTTACTGTAGTTTGTTTTCAAACTGCTACTGAGGAAAAGCTACTCAGCATCTTTCTGCACCACTAGTGGCCATAGCTGAACATTTTAAGCTAAACCAGTGGCTGATTTAGATACTCAATCCAAGTCATAGTAACTTTATAGTATATTCTTAACTTTGCTCATGGGAAAAAGGAAATACATAACAAAAACTCACCTGGAACTCCAAGGATTTTGAAAGGCAATGCTGCTGCAGATGCTTATGCACTACATGCTGTAATGTCTTTGGCCTCAACATTTCTACACAGCATACCCTGGCACAATCGACCAGCGCACTCTCAACGAGGAGACGGCTCTCTACCTGGCCACCAGCCGGGGCAACCTGGACTGCCTGCTCACCCTGCTGCAGGCTGGAGCTGAGCCTGACATCTCCAACAAGGCCAGAGAAACGCCGCTTTACAAAGGTCAGTGTCTGCTTTTACAAGGTGTCTTTCAACACCATGGAGGCAGAGATGCAGGATTGCTTGTACAACGTGGGGCAGAAACTCAGATTATCTCCCATTTTCTACCTCCCTCCAGGGAGCAGTCCTCTCTTTCCTATGTCAAACCTACCACAGAATCATAGAATTGTTTTAGGTGGAAGAGACCTTTAAGATCATCAAGCCCAACTGTGAACCCAACAGTGCTAGATCACCACTAATCCATGTCCCTAAGCACCACATCTACACATCTTTTAAATACCTCCAGGAGTGGTGACTCAACCACTTCCCTGGACAGCACATTCCAATGCTTGACAACCTTTCAGTGAAGAAATTTTTCCCTCATATCCAATCTAAATCTCCCCTGATACAACTTTTGTCCTATCTTTGGTTACTTGAGAGAAGAGACCAATTGCCACTTAACTACAACCTGTTTTAAAGTAGTTGCAGAGAGTGATAAGGTCTCTCCTCAGCCTTCTTTTCTCCAGACTAATCAATCCCAGTTTCTTCAGCTGCTCCTCATAAGACTTGTACTCTAGGCCACCAGGTTTGTTGCCCTTCTTTGGATGCTCTCCAGCACCTCGATGTCTTCTTCATGGTGAAAAAGTATTTTCTTGTAGTATGCTACCATACTTGTCTATAGAGAGCTTTATCTGCAGTTCAAGGAA
This sequence comes from Ramphastos sulfuratus, assembly GCA_013399055.1. Taxonomy (NCBI): domain Eukaryota; kingdom Metazoa; phylum Chordata; class Aves; order Piciformes; family Ramphastidae; genus Ramphastos; species Ramphastos sulfuratus. The sequence continues at coordinate 11,649 of WBNM01006869.1, read as the reverse complement.
ATAAGATACAGGTTTTGAACAGAATTTGGAAAGTGTCTATGTCATGTGATTTCTGCAACATGTTTGTTCTTCATGAATTGTTTCCCACATGTTGTCAACTCCCTGTGTCGCTGTGGTGTCCAGTTAGTACAAATGTGATGGGCTGGATTTCCCTCAGTACCAGGCTTGGCATAAGTCCTGAAGATGACACTTAGCCTCCTCCAACTCCCAGTTGAGGACTTTTTTCACTGCCATACCCTTTACAACCTTCAGACAGTGTCATTTGGCAACAGCCTTGGCCTCCATATTGACCTAGGTGGACTTTTGGTCTCACTCACTATGGTTTAGTTGTATTATATTGCCTTAAGCTACATGAAATCAACACCACAACACACAGAATCTTCTCAAAAGCCTGCGCCAATCACCTATCTTTTTTGGAAAACAGCTTGTGAGCGCAAGAATGCAGCAGCTGCAAGACTCCTGATACAGTACAACGCTGATACCAACCATCGTTGCAATCGAGGATGGACTGCTCTCCATGAGGCTGTCTCTCGAAATGACCTGGAGATTATTGATATCCTTGTGAAAGGAGGTGCCAAGATTGAGTCTGCAAATGCCTATGGGATCACTTCTTTATTTGTGGCAGCTGAGAGTGGGCAGCTGGAAGCTTTGAGATACCTTGCAAAATGTGGTGAGTACAGCTGTGCTATTACATGCCTTTACCTATTTCGAAGTTCTCATTAATTCTTCCTGTCTCAGGTTTTTTGTCACTGGAGACAGAGCTTAGCTGGCAGAGGTGTTGAAACCCTGTTGCTCCATGTGGCTGAATCATGTAAGGTTTTTCAGAGAGCATGGTCTAGACACACACACTTCTTCAGCATTCTTTCAAGGTCATCTACTATGAGAAGTAATATGGTGCTCTCTAACTGCCTTGCCTGACAGCTTCAAACCTCGCACTACTGCACACACACAGCCTAAAATCCAATCCATCATAGAAGAAAACTATATCTTGTCATATATGGCAACAGATGAATGTTAGCCAACCCCATCTGCTCGTGAACAGGTGCCTTGATGGGCAAGGTTAGCTATCCTTCACTAATGAATCCTGCTGAAAGCAGAGAACTACTATTGTCTAGTTAATGGATTTACACCAAGGAGAAGCGGACTCACTCTCCCCATATATATGCTTGTTTCTATGCTTAAACACATAAAACAGCAAATTTGATTCTAGTTTGGACTAAACCTACCATTTACTGCTCCAGTCATGTAAACGGCTTTACAATAAGCACAACTTGCTTAACTACTATTCTGAAGCAATTTTATTTTCACTGAGGGTTAACGGCTTCAGTGTAGGTAAGAGATAGTTGCTGCACTTGTGAAACAAGAACTGAACAGTGATGAAAGTAAAAAAAAACTTCTAAAGCAGTTAGTATGGCTAAGAAAGATGTGAGAGCTGGGGAACAAAAAATGTGTCCTACTGTCCAACTACCATTGTCAAGTCAGTTTTATTTGACCAGTTAGTCCATCATACTGCCTACAATTTTGGAAGCTAAGCCAGAATGTGATTTGTGTTTCAACTTAGATAGATTTCCTTAAAGTTCAAATTTGAGAAAAATACACAGGGGAAAATCCAATAAAACTGTCCAATTGTTTCAAGCCTTAAAAAGCTCCTCTGAGAAGCCCAGCAATGATATCACTGCATTATTACAATAAGCAATGTTCATCATAAAAAGAGTTTCTTTTTCATTTCTTTTTCATTAGGAACATAGGGCTGTGTTATGTTTCATCACTGCAATTCTCCTGATGTTTCCAGCTATAACATTTTCATAGGGCCAAATACAACACAGATGTTTTAGTTTAGGGTGAGAGAACAGGGAAAATGTTCTCTTTGGCAGGGAGTTTTCATGATCAAATGGGAGACTGATTGGCTTCTTTATTGGAGTTTAAAAGCAAAGCTTAGTGAACTGTTACTGCCACTTAGGATACACACTGCACAGCCTCCCTGAGCGCACCATGGTGCAGTATAAAGCAGGTGAAACCCAGGCTTTCAGGCCTTAAATTTCTAGCACAGAAAAAGCTACATTCCAACTGGTGACCAAAAAGTAGAAAGTCTTCAGTATTTATTATATTGTTACATTTGCATCATATTAAAAGCCAGTGGAAAACTATGATATCACTGTATATAAGTGATATTACCTCGTTCACATGATATTACCTCGTGCACATCCAGCATGTTTTGTAGTTCAGTGTCACGGAGATGAACGTGTCCATTCAAAATATGTTCCTTCCATCTTGTTTTAACCTTTTGGTGCTACAAAGATTTTCTTTCTTCCTAGGTGCTGATATAAATACTCAAGCCAGTGACAATGCCTCTGCTCTTTATGAAGCCTGTAAAAATGGACACGTACATATTGTGGAGTTTCTTTTGTCCCAGGGAGCAGATGCTAACAAACCCAATAAGGATGGCCTGTTACCTCTTCACATAGCAGCAAAAAAAGGGATTTGCGAGTAAGTTTTAGTTAATTTTGTAGTTTCATCATTTAGACCAAAATCCAGAATCTTTATTTAAAAAGAGGGTTTAATATCCCAGATCTAATCCTGAGCATTGCGAGCAAAGGACCTGCAAGGTGAGAACAAGGCGTTCCACCTGCAGAGCTCGGATTGGAAATTGTAAACTGAAGAGTGTGTTTACAGGTTGGGATGGGCTGGGCAGGAATGTGAGGAGCAAGACTCCTTCAGCTTTACCAAGATATCATCTATTGCAACTGAATAATGTCAGATGCCTTGGAAGTGGATTAAACTGAGCTCCACAAAATATGATTAGATGGAATTAATAAGCATCTGTGTATGAAGGAGTTGTGGTGTTAGACCTCAATAGCTACTGCTACGTAGTTTTAAATTATTTTCCTACATGAGCCTACTGTGACTTTTCTGCACAAGCAGAATATGCTGCACTCCTCTCTGGTCTATGCAGGTTTTATTAACAACAATTCAATACTGACAGCAGGAAGTGGTTAAGTGACTCTCTAGGGCATTAGTGAGATTATTGCTAGAATACAGTGTCCAGTGCTGGTATCTTCCCTTTCAGAAACCTTTCAGGAAATTGGAAAGCTTTCAGAAAGAAGTACAAGAATTACTCATGGTCTGGAAAATATACTTTATTAGTTAGTAAATGACTCTTAAATGTAACAGACAAATACACAGAGATGCAATAGTTTGTTTCTGAAATGAAATATGTTTAAGATAGAGCTGAGCACATTCTTTAAACAGTGAGAAGAGAAAAGTAACTAATAGTTGGGCACAGAGGAACCAAATGAGGTTCAATAAGGACAAGTGCAGAGTCCTCCATCTGGGGAGGAACAATAAACTGCACCAGTACAGGCTGAGAGGTGATCTGCTGGAGAGCAGCCCCGTGGAGAGGGACTTGAAAGTGCTGGTGGATAACTAGTTATCCATGGGATAGCAATGTGCCTTTGTGGCCAAGAAGGCCAATGGGATCCTGGGCTGTATTAAGAAGAGTGTGTCCAGGAGATCAAGGGAGGTTCTCCTCCCCCTCTACTCTGCCCTGGTGAGACCTCATCTTGAGTACTGCATTCAATTTTGGGATGCCCAGTTTAAGAGGGACAGGGATCTGCTGGAGAAGGTCCAACGGAAGACTACAAGGATGATTAGTGGACTGGAGCACTGCCCGATGAGGAGAGGCTGAGGGACCTGGGGCTTTTTAATCAGGGAAAGAGAATACTGAGAGGGGATTTACTAAATGTTTATAAATATCTGAGGACTGGGTGTCAGGAGGAAGGGGACAGGCTCTCCTCACTTGTTCCCTGTGATAGGACAAGGAGCAATGGATGTAAGCTGCAGCAGTGGAGGTTCCACCTCAACCCAAGAGGGAACTTCTTTACTGTGAGGGTCACAGAGCACTGGAACAGGCTCCCCAGCCAGGTTGTGGAGTCTTCTTCTCTGGATACATTCCTCTGTGACCTGAGCTAGATTGTATGGTCCTGCTCTGGCAGGGAGGTTGGACTCAATGATGTTTAGGTCTCTTCCAATCCCTGATAACCTGTGATCCTGTGAAAATAACCATGAACTGGGTAGATTTACCAGTCCTCTGAAGCAGAGGTGTTTATAGGAAGGGGAGAAACTCTGCAGTGTATAATAAAGGATATCAGTTAGAAAGATGCTGTCTAGGGATGGGATTGTTAGACTGTCATGCGTGTAGAGTTTACCTAGCTCTTTCAAGACATGGGACATGCTCAGCATGCTTCTGAACCTGACCTCCATAGCATTTACTTCTGATTCTAGGGCATGTTTTAGCTCCTGCCTTTAACCTCTCCTTACCGGAAGGGTGAGCAGCCCACATCTATTTTTGTGGGACAGTCACACCTTGCATTGACAGATTCTTTTGGTAACTGTAGTGAACTCTTCTGGCATTTTCTATGAAAATCCTTCCAGCAGTAGTCAAAAGAGAGTGTATACCCAGCTGCAAAGATTGTTTCTGGATAATAAAATTAACTTTGCAGACAATTGCTAGAGCAAATTGTTATACATTTCACTGTCTGAGAAATTAAAATCTTTGCATCACTACACTGTCCCATAGCATCTTTTACTCTAGCATTTACCTCTGCTTTGGAATCCCAAAGCTTCTTATGCCACTTTAATAGACTTGAGGTTAAAATTTCCTCTAGCTGGTGTAGACTTACCTCTTTGTGCAAGCTGTATATTCTAGAGGAGAATTTATGTAATGGCCTTACACACTTACAGCATATACATGAGTAGTCCACATAGACTAACACAGGCATGATTCAACATTTTCTCTGGGGTTTGAGTTACAAAGACACTTTCTTGAAAACAAACACAGTTTAGATAAGAAGTGTGCCAGAAACAGAACCTGTCTCCAGTTGCTCATTTTCAAAAAAGTTCATCTGAAAGTACAAATGGACAGATATAGAGTCTGGACCAGCTCTCTCTCCCCTGACCTGAAACAAAATTTGCATGGAAAATCTGCAACCAAAGTCCATCCTCAAGTTATAAAAGAAAGTACTCAATTCAGATCTCACATATATGAGACAAGAATTCAGCCCAAACTGGGCTTGTAACAGACTGGGCACAAATTTTGTTCAAAACTGCTGCAAACTAAGTGAAGAAAAAAGAAAAAACATCTTTTATAAATATTTATTTAAATGACAAAGCTTTAGCCCAACTGGCTGATCGTTCTTAATTCCTTTGGTATTCAGTAAAATAACACCCTTCAGGGTGACCTCTTTGTATTCCTGCTGATTTAACACGTAATTCTGCAGGAATTTCGTGCTTCAACTTTTTGCCAGAGCATGAAGGCTCCCTACCATCAAAAAGCCAAGAATGTGGTCCCAAGGCTCAACTGTCAACTCTCGTTGCTTGATGTTTGTTTATTTTAAATAACACCTTGTCGATATTGACCTGAAATTCATAAGGGTCATCTCATCAGCTGTAGGCAATCACAAGCAGTCATTTAACTCCTTCCCCCTCAGAACTGAGATGCTTAGAAGGAAAGGCTTTGTGAAGCATGGGCAGATTTATTAAACAAACAGAAGTCAGTAAACTCCTGGCACACTCAAACAAAGGACGTTCTGCCTCCTCCATATAATTTCTAACAAATAGAAATTACAGAAGCAGGTGTCAGGGGCAAGTAGAAACTTGGCACCATTTTGAAATGGTACATGAAGCTCAGCCTTGTGACAGATGTGGAATGTGGCCTGATTTGTCTGGCCTTGGCTGCCATAACTTGAGATGCCTTTCCCTCTAGACAGACAGGAAATGGAAGAGGTGGAGGTACTGTATTACTGAACCAGCCTACTTAGGAGTATGAGGAAGAGAGACAGGTTCAAGACACAAAATTAAACCCTGATACAAATTCCACGCTTCTTGTTTTTCCTCCCAAAATAAATCTGGGCTACAGGGAGTGTACCGAGGTCTAGGGCATGGCACCATTTGGATACAGAACCCAGTGTGGCACCCCTGCAGTGAGGTTCTTGCAGACAGAAATGATGCAGTGCCTCTTTAAGTCAGATGTGAAAAGCTGGCTGAAGCACGTATGCTGGAGAGAAAGAACAAAACAGATCCTTAAATCTCCAAAACATTTGATCATGGGATGACTAATGCTGGTACTTGGCATGGTGTCCTCTTAGTGCTCTGTGCCCTTTTTGTTATTATGGCTTTTACAGAACATTTGCTAATGATGGGAAGTTGCCAGCTCACCAGCACCCAAACCTCCTGCTCCCTGGTGAGCCTCTCAGTGCTAGAAGATCAGTGACGTTGCTTGAAGCAAAAAAACTCCATGCTTAATTCCTCAAGATGTTTACATAATTTTAAAAGTCTTTTTGTTTTAAAATGAGATGTAGAAGTAACCTGGAGACAGCAACAGTCCATTGTGTAAATAGGAACATAATCCTGTAAAGTGTTATGCATCTTCAGTTCTTACTTCAGCTCCTGGGATCGTTGGAACTTAGTCTTTCACGTGATCATTCAGTACATCATGGACAAATGTGTTCCGGAGACTAGCTTATATTTGGGTTAATTCACTATGTAAATATACGTTTGAAGCCCCAGTGCTGAGATCAGCCATTGTAGTCAAACTGAAGCACTTTAAAGGAGACATGCTACATGCCAGGAAACTGAGCTTTGCATGCTTCTGTGTTAAGAAAGCTACTGACTGCTGGACAGAGGAGTCTGCATGGGAGAAGGAAGAGTAAGAGGTGTGCTTAGTTGCTGCCTCCCACAAGTCCCGTTTTAGATATCCATCTCTCCACAAGCATCATGTAGCGAGCATGGGAATTTCCTGAGACAGGAAGCAGACTCAGGTTGGAGGTTCCTAGTCCCTTTCTAGAAATAGCTTAAGCTGACTTGTCTGCATGTATGGAATCAATATAGTGCTTTTGGCTAAATCAAGCCAACTCCATGAGCAGGAAATGAGGGTTTAACCCACGGGGCTGGTCATGTGTGTCCAATAACACCTACGGAGACATAAAACTGATTGTGGATTTGTGACTGCAGAACTCCTGTACATCATATACTTGAACTTCTGCATCACTCAATGAGAACACCTTGGTTTACATTGCTGTGTTTAAGGTCACATCACACTTTCCAATAGCAATCTTTGATTACTGGGGTTAAAGACTTGGCTGTACATTATTTCTCCCTGGGCTAAAGCACGGAAACAAGCCTGGAAAGTGTATTTATTTCATTTTATCCTCTCTTCTAATTGTGTTTTTGGCTCCCTGTGATCTGAGACGGATGTTGACAGCCCTATAGATTTGCCACAGCTAAAAGCCACACAATGAGGGTCTCCAGGATGTGGATCAATCCAGAGTAATAACTGAGTTGTTAAATTGGTCAAGGAGGCCTGGGAACAAAATGTGTAGTTTATCCTAGCTAAGTCCCGCAGAGAAAGGTTTGGTGCTGAGCAATCCCAACGGACGTGGGGAGATACAGCCTCTCTGCTGGCACCATAGCCCAGAGGCTGCGCCCCTGTTCCTCCAGCCCAACCCAGAGCACAGTGAAGATGCAGAACATCTAGGAGATCCTGTCTGTCTGCCAGTTGAGCTGTGAAAGAGCTGTTCCTATGCCCAAGTTAGCAGGCTCTTTCTTATGGTTACGACCATACAACTATCCTTTGCTCTATGGTTGTAGATCTTCTCGACCCCCTAGAGCTCACTGCCATTCCCTGACTCTCCACCTGGCAGGATAGTCTCCATGCTGATCCCTGTGACCAGCCGCACCCGTGTCAAGCGTAGTGGCATCAGCCCACTGCACTTTGCAGCCGAACGCAACAATGATGACATCTTGGAAGAGCTGATTGACGCTGGCTACGACGTCAACACCACCCTCTCTGATGAACGGTCCTGCCTTTATGAGGACAGGCGCACCACTCCCCTCTATTTTGCTGTTTTTAACAACAACATCTATGCCACAGAGCTCCTGCTGCAGGCTGGAGCCAACCCCAATGTTGACCTCATTAATCCATTGCTCATATCCATCCGCCATGGCTGCTTGAAGACCATGAAGCTGCTTCTTGACCATGGAGCAAATATTGATGCTTATATATCGAGCCATCCCACCACATTTCCGGCCACCATCATGTTTTCTATGAAGTACCTTTCTGTGCTGAAATATCTCCTGGATCTGGGCTGTGATGCAGGTTCCTGTTTCAAGTGTCAGTACGGGAATGGCCCACATCCTGCATTAAATTACAGAAGGGACAGACTTAATGAACCTCAGCTCTCCAAGGAGCCAACCGCAGTACAGGTAAGCACTGCCTAGTCTACCTACAGTACTTCTGAGGGTATCTCCTACCCACGTATCTTAACAACTTAAATGTATTTTTTTCAAGCTTTTCTGTGAAAGATTACTTTATTCCTACTTTATTTACAAAAATGAAAAGGCTCAATAAGAGTCTGTGAATGTTCCAAGTCCATGTTCAATAACAGAATGATGATGGGCAACAGCTTCTATGGCCCTAGCTTGAATTTGCTGTGAATTACAGACATTTTGACAGCCTTGCAGTCAGATCTACAGTATTCTTTTCCTCTGGACCTGAGGTGCCAGGATTCATGAAAGGCAGTGTTATGTGGGGGGTAGAACATGGGAGGTAGCATATGGACAGTACAAATCTGCTTATTTTATTAGCTGTGTAATATTTGGGTTTGTCTGATGCAGAAGTTATCTCCTGGTTAAATTAAGAAACGTCTGGTCCTTCACTTTCTGAGAGTAAACTAGTGAATGTAGATATGTGCTGTTTCTGAGTCTACTGGATAAGCAGCCCTGGACAGAAAGCACAAATAGTTATATTAGCTACATGGCTGTCCATTATATTTGAAAATTTCCAAAAATATTAGGAGATTTAATTCCATGACTTCATATTTTCAAAGCCACTCACAGATTTTACATATCCACATTTCATATATGTACCTTTGTAGTCCTTTCCAAAGCACAGCTGGACTTAGCTTCTATTGTGCTATAATTTGACTCTCAGTCCCTTACAGGACTTTACAGGAGCTCAGACTGTATCTTTTCCTGATCTCTGTATGTTGACTTCTTCTAATATATCTCAAACTAAATCTCAAAACTAAAACTGGCCTCTCCCTCTCTGGAGATATTCAACCCCCACCTGGATGCATTCCTGTGTGATCAGGTGATCCTGCTCTGGCAGGAGGGCTGAGATAGATAATCTTTCGAGATCCCTTCCAACCCCTAACATTCTGTGATTCTGTGATTCAACATGCAACACAGCAAGGAAATTTTGCAAATAATAAGGGAATAAATGAATCAACTTCTCATTTAGCCCAAAGAGATGGTCACCAATAAATGCTCCTTGGTGATGGAAAGAATAAAGGAAACCATCGAAAGATCCTAGGAAATCTTGACCTTTTACTCAGTCTTGTCTTCCAAAAGACTTTATTTTCCAGTAATATGTCTGGGAAACAAACAAGAAGAAATTTTAGAAAGAGCATTGTAGGAGTCCATTGAAAGAATCACTTATCCCAAACAGAGCTTTCTCCTTGAGAGTGTTTGTCTCAGCAGAATTGCTCCAAGATACCACTTTTTTGTCACAGAAAAATTAACAAAATGTATCATCTCTCATTCTTGAACATTGATTTGTTAGCATGTAGAGTGAACAAAGGGTTGGAATTTCAAGACAAGAAAAGAGGGCTTGCCTTTAGCCCTCTATGGTATCCTAGGCACTCAGAAATGCTCCTCTTTTTCCTTACTCACATTATTTCTGTCTGGATATCACCTAGAACTAGTTTTAGTTTCTAACAAAGTATTAGTTCACTCAGAGAGTCATCACCTCAGTGGCAAGATCACGTTAAGCAGAGGTAGCAAAAGCTGTCTAAAAACTTTACCTGTGCGTAAAGAGACATTGGTGAAGGACAAAAAAAATTGTATATAGAAAAAAAAAACAAAAAAAGCAATCCCTTCCCTTCAGTAGTATTTTAAATGTGCTTTTTTTTATTGCTAGGAATTTGGCTAATAAAAGTAAGGCTTGTGTGGTGTAGCTTCATGATATAGTTGTGATACAGTTTGCATTCTGAAATATGTAGAATCTTATCAAACTATATCCTTTCCCACAAATAAGATCTGCATTTTAAATTTTCTTGCATAAGATTACGTAAGGATAATAAACCTGAATGAACGTGGGGAGTGAAGTATCCTCTGCTGCCGCGAGAGGGCATTCAGGGGCCTACTGAGACTGCAGGCTCAGAGTCAGTTTGTCCAGAGTCAATCCACTGCCGGTAGCTGCAGGTTTGCATTATTTTGTTTCATTTTGCTGTGCTTCTTTTCCCGCAACATGTTTTGGAACATTTTTATTTCAGAAAACGTTTTTGTAGACTGAGATTGTGAATAGGGAAGACAGAAAAAGGCAGGCAAGGTCTGTAGTGGAGACAGGAAGAGGAGAGCAGTAGCATCCAGTGTTTTATTTCCCTACACACGTCCTCATTTAAACTCCACTGAGAGTGAACTTACTGCTTCGAGGTGGTAGTGCAGATCCTCATTTTGCACGTCCTATGGAAACTGTGTGGCAGTGGCATATACACTAGAGAATAAAGCCAGATATCCTAAACTGAGCTTTCTATAAGCAGTACAGCTAGGAAATGGTGGGTTATCCGCTGGGATACTCCTGACATTACAGTATCTAATTTTCCTGGGAAACATTACATAGTGATGCTCAATTAAAAAAAAAAAAAAAGAAAAAATCTGAAGGAGCTTAAACTGAAAGAGCTTTAAGCTAGTGGGTTTTGTTGTGGTGGTCTTGGAGGCTACAGTTTCAGTGACTAAGCTGATAGATGGTGCTTAAGACACCATTATTCAATTGGGTTGGGCCACGTGCCTGAGTTCCTATCCACACAGCATGATTTAATTCACACTAAAGTTTCATACTGCTCACTGATAAATCCGCAGATATCATCATCATATGCAGCACCCTGACAGAAATAGATTACTCTCTCTGGTACATGTTTAGATTAAAGAGGGAAGGGAAGTCACTACTTATTGAAATGAAACTGCATAAAGTCAGAACTTTAAGTCTGTTCTTCAGCATCTCCATAAGCAGCCCTCTATACAATGGCTCTGAGCACTCTGCAGCTTGCACTGGAGAGAACAGAAAATTTGCCCAATCCAAGACTAAGTAACAAAGATGCCTCTATATCAGGCTCAGATTAGTTCTGTTATGAACAAGTAAAATTTCCTGGGATTTGACTGTGCGTAGACATACCCAGATTTGTTTCCAGTAAGGTGTTTGTTCCACAAATGCAGGAAGTGCTGTGCTCTCCAGAATCTCCCTTGTTCCCTAAGCCTCCTTTCATTTTTACTACTTTATTCTCCCCCATCTCCCTCCTTTCCTCTCCATCCATTTCCCCCCATCTTTCTCCTATTCTTTCCATCTCCTTCCTTTCCTCTTTATCTTCCTCTTTTCCTCCATCTTCCTCCTTTTCTCTCCATCTTCCTCCTTTCCTCTCCATCTCCTTCCTTTCCCCATCTTCCTCTTTTCATCTTCATCTCCATCCTTTTCCTCTCCATCTCCCTCCTTTCAGCACCACCTCCCCTTTACCACCATATCTGTCCGTTTCCCATCCCACACTGCATTTTCCCCTTTTTTCCCCCAGACCCAGATCACCTGGGTTCTGTTGGAGTCTC
>WBNM01006865.1:0-156404 GCA_013399055.1 Ramphastos sulfuratus | reverse complement strand
GTAAGGAGAAAAAGCAGTCAGTTAGCCCCTTGTGTGCATTTAACTTAGTTTCAGAGGTTTGTACAGGTCCCAAGGGGAGGGTCTAGTTGCCGTGTATGGGTTTCTCCGACGTTTGTCTCCCAGAGGATTCAACAGAGTCTGGATGAAGGCAGTGTATCCTTCCCTTTCTCCAGCTGCAAGGAGAAATTGTTGGCAGGAAGTTGCAGAGGGTGCACTTTTCCTCCTTGCTATCTTTGCCTCCCACACCATTGCCATATATTTCTCAAAAATTCATACTCAGAAGAAGTTTGTAATGGTTTATTCAGAATTTTTTTTTCTGTGGACTTCTGGTTCTTGGGTCATGTAGTTAGCAGACACCAACTTACCTGAGTGTCAGCTACTTGTGATGGGTGCCCATCTATCATTTGCTTTTAGGAATTGTCCATGTTTAGCTAGTTCCTCATCCTATTGCAGAGTCCCTTAGCACCTCGCTGGTGGTGTTTCTGCCTTACCACTCTTTTCTGTTGGTCTTTACTAAAAGTTTACAGTTTGGGATGATTCCAGTTGTGACATTTCTTTCTACTTGTGGTCTCTTTCTTCTGAAATGGTATTTTCCTTCAAGAAGGAACTCGGAAATCACAATGCATGGGGACAATGTCTTTACTCATTGAAATTTCATTACATGTTTTTCTTTCATGGTTTTTGGTTTGAAAGAGAGCTGCTATTTTTTGGCCCATTGCTCAGATACTCTATGCTTTTTCTTTGAAAATATGACAATGGAGTTATGTGAAAGAAACCAGACAAGTTTAAAACCATAATTTTGTGACTTGGGAAAAATTGTAACTGCTATCCTATATATACTGTATACTGAAATATAACTTTTAATTACATATGTATAAGTAATGTACTGGTATAAAATATTACTGTAAAATCTTTATGGACTATATAATTACTTAGAGAAAGTGTAACAGTGACCATTTTTAGGCAAAGACCATACCCTATAACAAAAGATGTCTGTTGACACTGCAACAAATTGCCTACCAGCATAATCTGGTATCTCCTGGAGAAATGAATATGATGGAGATTAATTTGGAACCTTCATACCACAACCATCTGTCTGTGATAAAGGACCTTATCACTACAGTGTATTATAATACCAGTGCAGTATTAAAGACATACAGGTTATTGTATTCTGCCTTTTTTCTAGCTTTGTCACTGGTTTTGGCAACCCTCAATAGACTGTGTTTGACTTGATTTTAGTTGTATTAAGTAGGGCTAAATTGTGAATGCTCAGTAGGACAGAGAATGAATTCCAGCCTTACTCTGTGTTCTTGCTGCGATACCCTGCTGGATTCTGTACAGGAAACAGAGATTATGCAGATACAAATGAAGTAAGATATAGCCATGTGCATCTCTACTCTATAGAATGTACCTGGTATTTTCCTTTAGCGGGAGTATATATGAACTATTTAATATGTGAACTATTTTATGCATGAACTGGCTATCAGAATCTCTTAAAAATTCTGATGTCAGTACCTTTCATCTTTGTATCAGGGAACTTTTGTGATGGAGACCCTTGTGGAAACAAATGGGCTAAATGTGTTGCTTTAGCTACCAATTATACCTGCCTATGCCAATACGGATTCTACTATAGCAACAAGGATTGTCACAAAGGTGAGTTGCAAAACAGCAGTTTATATTTTGAGTTGCTTAGGTGAGGTGTGTTTTGGGTTTTGTTTTTCGTTTTTTGTTTTTTTTCATATATCCCTTGTTCTCATGTTATAACAGAAAACATAATCAGTCTGGGAAACTGCCTGCTGAATAATGCCTTACTTTGCAGACAGCCACTGCTACAATGACCTAGATTGTTATCTCACAAAACAGTAACAGCCAAAGAAGTTAATGTGTTAGGAAAAGAAGGCAAGTTCTCTGTCAGGGGTGCTGGAGATTAAAATGAGTGCAAGCAGGAAAAACTGCAACTGTAAATTTAACATCAGTATTAGTAACCAGGATTTAAAAAGACCCAAACCCATCAAGACCTCTGAACAATCAACTTGGTTTTCCCTATCACTAAACACTCATCACAGCCCTGTTGACATGCATCTCTGAGGAGATGCTGAAAGCCAAGTGTGCGAGCAAATGGGGTTTCTCATTTAAGTGCCAGCAAGCAGGATTCTGAAATTTACTTGTGAGACCAAAGACTGAATTGCTTTCTCACATATGGTCAACTGTGTTAGCCATGTTAGTGGCTGTGAATTTAGAGACCTTAGTACAGGTATCTTCTCACTATATGCTGTCACACCTCAGATGGAGTCTTTTGTTAGCTTCAGGCCATGCTTACAATTTAACTTAATTCAGTTCCATAATTTGGCTGGTCTGGCTGATCTCAGGATCCTGACTGCTTCCCAAATAGCTAGGATACATCCTTCATTGTGGCTGAATTGACTGAACAAGCATTTATCTTCTACTAATTGCTCCAGTATAGGAAAAATAACACTGAATGATTTCTGCATTGTATTTCCCCATCGCTGAAGGCTAGAGAAATCTAAGGTGAAACCTGACTTACTTAAATGCTTTCTAATTAGCTAATACTCTCTGTTCTCATTTCAGGGGAAGTATACCCAGGGGTCATTACACTGCAAGAAGATTATAAGGAGAACATTCAAACTGTAAATTCCACAGAGTATGAAAAGATGTTCATGACTATAACAGACTTTGTAAGTGATAATATTGAGGAGTTTTCTATATATTTCATAGAATCATAGAATGGTAAGGTTAGAAGGGACCTCAAGGATCATCTAGTTCCAACCCCCTGCCATAGGCAGGGACACCTCCCACTAGTACAGGTTACTCAAGGCCTCATCCACCCTGACCTTGAACACCTCCAGGGAGGGCGCAGCCACAACCTCCCTGGGCAACCTGTTCCAGTGTCTCACCACCCTCACTGTAAAGAACTTCCTAACATCCAGTCTAAATCTCCCCTCTGCCAGTTTAAACCCATTGCCCCTTGTCCTGTCGTTGGAAGACCTTGTAAATATCCCCTTTATTTAAAGCTATCCTGAATGTCCTGCAGACAGAGTGAACACAGTCTGCCTTTAATGTAGAGCTTTCAATTACTTTTGAAGAATGCTTTACACTGATTTAGACCTACTCATAAAAAACTTGGATTTTGCCTTCAGATTAATATATCCATGGCTTTTGCTGAAGGGATTTACCTGAAATAAGCTATATCTGCACTTTTAGTGCCACTTCTGTTCTGGGAAGTTCTCCCCTCCCCATCTGGTGCTAAACTATGGCCCTTACCACCACATCTATGTATCTTTTAAACACCTCCAGGGACAGTGATTTATAGCATGGGCTTCAAACACCTCCCTGGGGAGCCTATTCCAGTTCTTAATTTTTTCAGTGAAGTTTCTTCTAAGGCCCAATCAAACCTCCTACGGCGCAACTTGAGGTCATTTCCTCTTGTCCTATCACTTGTTACTAGGTAGAAGAGACCAACATCCACCTCACTACAATCTCCTTGCAGGTAGTTGTAGATTGCAATAAGGGCTTCCCTCAGCTTCCTTCTCTCCAGATTAAACAACCCATTTCCTCAACTGTTCTCCAGACCCATCACCACCTTTACTGCTCTTATCCAGAACCCTCCTTAGCACACATGATGAGGAAGAGCAGTGATTTCTCTACTGACCCCATCCAGCCCCCAGTGCTTGTATTACTGCTGTGCTTCTCCCCACAAGATTAAGCCCTGGCAATCCCACTTTGCTGCATTTTAGGGACATATGCTACCTGTGAGGAGGCCTACTTCTCCTTTTTCCTTCTACTCATATGTAGCTTGGTACCACAGAGATGTCCTTCTGATTTATGTGTCTGCAAGGGTGTATTTGTAACTATCCAGCCAGTCAGTCTCAGTATTCTACCTGACATTTATTTTGTTTTGCCATTCACCCACTGCCTTCCCATATTCCCTGTTCTACAGCACCTTCCCAACACTTCTCTTCTGCAATACTTTGCATAATGGATATAAAAAATCAGCTTGCTTTGATCGTGAGTGTAGTAGCATGTTCTGGGTTAAAACTTCAAAGCTCAAACCTCAGTGGTTCATGTTATTTTGGTCTAAGTTTTTCCTTGCCTTTAACGCCAGTTCATTTATCTTCTGTAGTTCAAGAATGCCTTCAGTGATTTCGAAACCTATGAACAAACTGTCATCCTGAAAATTCAGTAAGTTTGCCAGTTTGGGTTTTACATGGTACATGCTTCCCACACACTGCATTTTAATGTTTCCCATGGAGTACCCAGGTCAAGAAAGGACATGGGATTTGTTCAGCCTCTTCTTAAATAATAGTGCTCTTTACAGATTTTTAAAATTTTCTGGGATGCATTTGCTGTTTTCACCCCATGAATTTCCAATATGTCTGTGAGGTGGTCTGGCAGAGACACCTCCATAGTGGCTATCCCCCTTTTAGCACCACGAAGGTGATATGATATTAATAATCTGTTATTAATTATGATTATTAAATTCTATATGATTATTAATTTTGTTGTTAATATGCAAAAATTTGGGAAAATTCCCTGAGATTCTTTGGATTTTCGGTTGACAGGAAATAGTTGCACAAAGGATATTTATGAACACGGAATTAAACAGTTTAAACAATCAGAACTTAGAAAATAGGAACATGAAAACAGGAAAAATTCTAACTATGCATACAGAGTGTTAGCCTTAACTCTAGCAGATGTACTCATGATGCCTTGGTCCCTGAGTAAGTTTCCTGTGCAAGGATGCTTCCAAAATTCACGATAATGATCCCACAGTAAAATACAAAATATTCCAGGTAGAGGGAAGGAGAGAAGAACTGAGTTGCTGCTAGCTCCTAGTGCAAGCTGCAAACATCTGGCGGTAATGATTCCCAGTTAACGAGCCTCAAATGGGATACTGCTCTTGATGGAGGGTCCGTGCAGAAAAAGCTGTTGGTGCAGAAAAGGCAGTGGGCGCAGAAAGGCAGAAAAGGCGGTGGGCGCAGAGAGGCAGAAAAGGCGGTGGGTCAGAAAGGCAGAAAAGGCGGTGGACGCAGAAGGCAGAAAAGGCGGTGGGCGCAGAAAGGCAGAAAAGGCGGTGGACGCAGAAGGCAGAAAAGGCGGGGGGCGCAGAGAGGCAGAAAAAGGCGGTGTGCGCAGAAGGCAGAAAAGGTNAGAAAAGGCGGTGGGCGCAGAGAGGCAGAAAAGGCGGTGGGCGCGGAAAGGCAGAAAAAGGTGGTCGGCGCAGAAGGCAGAAAAGGCGGTGGGCGCAGAAAGGCAGAAAAAGGCGGTCGGCGCAGAAGGTAGAAAAAGGCGGTCGGCACAGAAAGGCAGAAAAAGGCAGTCAGTGCAGAAAAAGGTGGTTTCTAAATCACCCCCCATTAAATACATAATTTTGAAAATGAAACTGGCCAATAGGCACTAGCATCATTCAAAGCTTTGGACATTGTGTGATCACGCAGGCATGTTAAAGGACAGCACCAGACAGCTGACACATGGTGCTAAGCTCCTAGCCCTCAAGGCTTTGCTGCTCCATTGTTTGCTCAATCTAATACAATTACCAGACCCACAACAGGAGGAGAAGAGCAAGGGTTAAACTAGCCTGGCAGGATTTATGCCCTACCAGGACAGAAGGACGTAGGACTGTGCTCTAAGTAGTGGTCCCCCTGATGTCTGACATGTCTCTGAAACTGTAGCAGTTAGCTCTGAGGTTCCTGCCTTCAGAAACAGGTCCACTTTAGAGTCCTGTTTTAAGACGGACTCTAATTATAGAAGGTCACTGCATCTCATTGCACATTTGCTGGTCTCTCCTGATGGTAGGCAGAGAAAAGATGTTATTGAACAGGCTGTGGTGACTGCAGCTGTGGTCATAGAGCCCTTCTGATCTAGGTGGACTCTGTAAGATGTTCCTCTCTTCCCATGACTGACTGTTACAGGTTACTCTCCCTAGAGCTCTGCTAGCTTCTCTAGGGGTGCTCCCTAAGCCATAGCAAGAAAAACCTGCCATGCTAGCACACACAGCTCTGTAGCCCTCTCAGATAACCCTGTGGATGAAGCAGTTGTTCTAGCAGAGTTGTGAGAGCAATAGCTTCCAGCAAAGCAGTTGTGACAAACACGAGGCACAATGACATCTTAAGGCACTACAATGATCTACCACTTAAAAGATATTTGTGTGCATGTTCCAGCAGCATGAAGCTCAGCTGAAGAGCAGGTTAGTCGCTGCCATTCTCCACCTCACCCCAGGGAGATTGTTACTCATCAGAACTCAACCCAACTAGCATGCAGTTAGCATAGATACCTCTACACTGCAAACAGACCCTTCTGAATTCATTCCAGTTGTGCCCTGAATTATCCTCACTATGCTTCAGGAGGGGTTCTCCCTGTCATTCCTAAATGACACCACAGGCATGCATGTAAGAGTTAGAGTCTAACAGATGAGTGCCTTCACACTGCAGCCAGCTTGAAGTTAGACCAGTTTAAAAAAAAAAAAAAAAAAAATCTGCTGTGGGCAAACAGCACATAAAGGGGTGATGCTCTTAGTATCACATCCAACAGCCTCTGCTTACCAGCTACCTATTTATATCTGGATCTACTGGAAAGATGGCCACTAATGTGTTCCTGGGCAAAACTCAAAATTCATTTTAAGGTGTTTTAACAAGTACCTACATTGCGGGATGAAAGAAGCTAGGGGAGAGAGGGGATTTTGGCAGAAATCATCTCCTGTCTTTGCATCTAGCTTGCTGTCCATATGGATTACATATGAGTGTTATCTGTACTTTTCAGACCTACAGAAGTCAGAGCTGCTTCAGTGAGTGTAACGGTGACAAACCTGTTCACGGAGAGCTCGGGTTTGACCAATGTGACAGTTCAGAACGCGATAACTACGGCAGCAATAAATTGGCCTGGTATCATGGGTTACAGAAGTATGTATTCCTTACTGTGGAAGTCAATAGTTAGTAGAAACAGAAGTTTCTATGGTCAAAGATCATTCTGTGTTCTGTGGTTAGAACATTTCTGTGTGCAGCAAAGCCCATCAGAGCATAAGCCTTGTTGATTTTAAAGAGCTGAATGTTTGATCTTAGGTAATAGTGAAGCCTCAACTATTCAGTGTTGGACTTTTTTTTTTTTTTTTTTTTTAATATAAAAAAAAATGAGATCTGGGCCTCACAGTTTAGCTGTAGGAAAAAATAAGGGAATAGTGCTGGAGGGTTTTGGTTGGTTGGTTAGTTGGGTTTTTTTTAAGGTGAGTCAGAAAGTCAGTGTTCAGAATATGAACTTTTGGGTAGAATTTCCCTCTTTGTAGACTGAGGGGCAGGAAGGTTTGGAGGCAGTTACAGGATGCTGAGAAATAGAACATCAAAAGATGTGAACAAGACCTTGTAAAGAGCAAGGGAAAAGAAAGGGCTGGTTCACATACCTGCAGTATTGATGCCCCAAAACAGGTCTTGAAAGGTGGGGTTTTTTTGTTCAGAATTGCAAAATAATTTGTTTATGATTTACTGAGCAAGTGTTTCCTTGACTGTTTATTTTTTAAAGGTGAAAGCTATTGTGCTGCTTTTAATTGTGATAATCAAACCACTGAATGCAAAGAAATGATGTTTCCAGAATGTATATGCAGAAGTAATTTCTCGAAGACAGAATGGGATGATCGTTCTTGTTCAGGTAAGAAAGTTTATGCCTTAGTTATCCCTGAAAGGCTGACCTGGTTAATCCCTCTCTCAGTCCCTATTGCAAATGTGCTGACCTCTAAGAATCAGAGAATGTGTGTCTTATTAAGAAAGCCATAGAAACACATTCTCACATTTCACTTTAAACATATGCATAATCCTGTTCCAGCAGAATAAACTACTAATGCCTGAGAAAACTATCACTGCAACCAGTTAGTGGGCAACTCTTTAAATGCATTATTAAACTCTTTGTGAGAATTGAAACCTAAATAGGTAAAGGATTGAACAAATTGAATCCTATATTCACAGTCTTCACTGCTAGGAAATTCTTTTGGAAATAAATTTCTTTTGGAAATAAATTCTGCATGTTACCTGGAGGCAGCCATGGGGACACTGACAGAACTGGAGGTCTCGCTATACACAATGACAAACCTCTGTCCCTTGTTGGTAGTTCTAGGATTGCACTACCTTCATTAGACAGGTTTTTGTAGGAAGAATAACTTATGCAGTCTTTAAAAACTGTTAGTTGCCTGGGTTGTATTTGCTTTCTAGTTTTGAATCTTTTAATAGGTACTCTGTTTGTATTTTTAGCAACCCTCCACAGCCCCAAAATCTACTTTACTTTCTTCTTATGTAAACTAACATTCTCACAGACCGGGAAAAAAGTCTGAGATGTGCAACTGTGAGAAAAACAATAAATATTGCAAACACTTGTGATAAAGTTATAAAAGTTGACTACAATAAAAGCCAGTGAGATGTGATCCAGTGTAGACTTCTGTAGCCCCTAATCTGTCTAAACCTGATCCAACTTTGGATCAGTTGCAATACAAATCACCTGCTGTGAGATCAAGCTGTAGGTCACTGCCTGCCTCTGTAAGATGCAATCTATACGGATTTTCATTCTAATGAAGCTGGATGGTTTTAAACAAATACCATTTACTTCTGTTTTGGTGCTTTTGTAGTACAGTTTCTGTTCTACATAGGTATAGCCCCCCAAAAGCCATTCTGGTACTCCGAAGCACAGCAAAGCTGTGTGTGTTTACACTGCAATAAAACAAAAAAGCATGGGGATTTTTTCCCAGTGTTGATTCTTTTGGGACCATCTTCATTCTGTGAGATTTTTTCCTTCTGAAAATACAGATTGCAAAGACTGTTCTGACCGGGACAAGAAGTATTGTGTAAAAGAAAAAGGGATTCCAAGATGCAAATGCCACCTTAACTTTGAAATGAAGGATGGAACATGTGTAGCGTGAGTACTCAGCTTTTTCATGCTTTCTTGGTTCTATGCAAAGGTAGGAGAGAAGAACATCTAACAGAGAGTCACCCTCAATCTAAAAGCACAGGCTGCAGCTATGTGAATCAGAGAGGTGCATAAGGTGGTTAGCAGGTGAACAAAGTCCTCTGGTGTCACAAGTTACAACATTTTAACTGCCTTGCATTAGCAGTTGGTGTACGCTCATAATACCTGAGAGGAAAGTCAAGGAGATCCAAGGCAGCTATGAGTCAGTGAAGAGCATAAACTACTTCATTCTTATTTTGTGGGTTACCCACATATACATAAAGAATTCCTTCAGAGTAATTGAGGTATGAGAGTTGTATGCTGAAATGTTTAGTAAGCCACTGGCATTAGAGCAAGACTTGCCTCAACCCCCTGCAAAGTTTCCACTGATATCAATGGGGACTCTGTTTCCTGATAACTTCCAGACCTATGTTATTTGGCCTTGATTTTCTCTCTCTGGGTATTTCTGTCAGCTCAGGATCAGAACAGAGTAGTGTTGTCTGCTAGCAAAGCTAGTCAAGTAGCTGGTGGTGCTCTGCTCCCATGGATAAGCAGAGACCTCACCCCCCATATCCATGAGTTCAACATTTTTTGGTAGTTATTGCTGCTATACACTGAACATAGAATTCTTACCATAAAGTCTATGTATTTTAAATACAAGAAACTGGTATGGGAGGAAGATAAAGAGCTGCCAGTCCTCACAGACCTTATATTGAAACTCTTGAGAGTGGGTAGCAATTCCAAGAGTCTGAGCGGTGTAGGGCTTAGTTCTTCAGAGAAATTAGGCCCTTTCAACATTTTTTTAAGGCTAAGAACCTGAAGCTTTGGGTGTCCAGCTCACCAGTCAATTTGAAAATGTCAGGTTGTTTTACTCTAACAATGAAACTAAAGAAATCAAGATTAAGATAACATTAAAGAGGAAACCTGTAATGACCAGACCTTGTGGAGAAATTGCTGACAAAACTTGGAAATATGCTATTATTTGGTGATCTTCTGCTTAGTGAAATTTTCTTTTCATTCTGTTCTCTTCCCCACGACACACCTTCATGTAGTTGTCCAGTGGGCCGCTCTGGGGAGAACTGCAAAAACAGTAAGTGCAACAGTCTCTGATTTTTAATTCTAGCACAGAAAAATAGTTGGTAATGTTTAATCTGCCTGACATAACAAAAAATAACAAGTAGCAGTCTTTAGCAGTTCTACTGTCCTGTCCTGACAGCAGTAAAAAGACAGGGAAAAAACAGTGAATTTCCACTGTTGCCTGGAATTAAAAGTCTTTCTTGAAACTCACGTTCAGACAGACAGTAGCATTTCCTTTAATGAGCTCTTCATCAAGCCCAGTAGTTTTTACTCGAATACAAGTTATTTGATAGAAAAGCATATAGTCCTTATCTAAAGAGATTCAATCCTGAACTCAGCACTGCTAATGGATTAGTTTCTGCTATAATTAATCACTTCTATCAAAACTTCACTGGATTGGGAAGAGCCTATTTGTCACCTAAGTACATGTTTTAGCAACAACGCCAGCTCAAGCAATCCCTACAACCTCCTAGCTGTTCCTGTCCCTCAGATATAACTGTGCTTGAAGCCATTCACTGCATGAGATTAGGAATGTGAGCTGGGATCAGAATAGCCATCCAGAAGGGATGTGTCCACAGACAGTTGTACTAAGACAGCACCAGGAGCTGTCTTTCCATCTTCCTTTCATCGCAAAAGGACAGGGACAGGACTTGTTTTTTTATTATTTGCCAGGAGTTTTAAACTGATTTTCTTGTTTGATTTTGTTCGATTGGTTTTGTTTTGTTATTTATTTTTTTTCCAGATAGTGAACTCATCCTTATAATAGTGGGTACAGTGCTGGGAGCCATTGTCCTGAGTTTATTGATAGCAATCTCCATTGTTTCAGTAAGGTAAGATTATTTGTTACAGTGGAACAGAAGCTGCATTGCTGTACACTCATAGAGAACTTTAAGCAGGAATTTAGAGAGGGGCAGGGCTACAAACATGGTTGCCTGCCTGGTGGGGCAGACAAGATCCTTTAAGCCATGTGGCCATTAGAATTTGGGTTTGCCAATATGCTTTTCCCCAAAGTATTTGTTCCCTTGCTGTAACTTCAGCTATGAATGCTTCATCCAAGTCTTCAAAACACACACCTGATCCATGAGTACTAATCATGCCCTGGCCAGTGCTGATACAGCATCTGGATGAGACTGAAGGATGATGATGATATCAGAAGACTCTGTGGCCCAAATCCTGACCTTCTGCAGCTTTCCCTCTTACAACACACTTCAGCTCAAAGCCTGACATACCCCTTTCAGCTCAACGCAGGTGGCATTTCCAGCCAAACATCTCTTTAAAGCTTCCTATTTCTGGTGTACTGTCAAATTACCAACTGCAGTTGCACCTCCTCACTTTTCTCCACACAATAAATATCGAAACACTTAAGTGGCTCCTCTGCCTTTGCTCTCAGCACTTCCCAGGTGAAGATGCCTACAAGACTGCCCATAGCAGGCATAGGCTGCTAGCAGGTACACAGCCTGGCACTGGACATGTATGCAACATACAGACTTGTGATCACACACAATTCAAATGCACCCTTTGAGTGTTCAGATTTGGCTGCAGGTGTGAGGGCAGCTTTTCTTAACTGGGCCTAATGATTCCTCCTTTATTCCTCTGAACAATCAGTCAAAGCTCAAGATGGTTAAGGAAACTCCTTTACTCTAGGAACTAGCTGAAAAGAAGCCAAATTCGTCCTCTGTTATATGTTTCAGAACTGGACTGAACATTAAAAGCAAAGCGGGAGTGAATAACTCTGTAAGTTGGACTTACTCAATAAGTAAGGCACACTAAAAGATCTTTCAAAACCTGCTCTGTTCTCTCATTTTCTCTGAAGAGCCAAACACAAAGATGACCCAGAGAAGACGACTCTCATAAACTCAGGACATTCCAACCCAAATACCTCTGGAGATAAATCAACCACATTGTTCCCCAGAGTGCAGACCACTTCTGGCCACTCTAACCCAGGATATCAGCCAAACAACCCATATGAGACACATTCCACAAAGAGAGGTCGCTTTCCAGAGAGAGATTATGATGATTTGGTAAGTGCTTCACACAGACATTCAGGAACTGTGTTTCTGACCTGTTATGTTGTGGGCTACATACATTGTTGGAATTTAAACTCCACTCTGTCCATCATCCCTTGACCTAGGAGGCCAAAGGGGTATAAAGGCAACTGAACAACTGTAGCTGTAGCTTTAAAAAATAGGCTTAATGCAGAACTCATGAAGAACTTTCTAAAGGCCTGGTATTCACCCTTGGGTCACAGAACGGATATGCAAAAAGCAAGAGTGAAAACAGCAGTTTGGCTGCCATCAGTCTGCTGTGCTGTCTGCACATCCTTCAACACAGGTGTGCATGCAAGTGCTACAGGCTGCTACAGCCTGTGCTGCTTTTAGGCCAGTTGTGGTGTCACTAGGTGCTGCAATGGCACTCCTTGTTGCAGCCTCATGCAAGAAGGCAATGGATACAAGTTACTCCTGGGGAGATTCCACTTGGAATCCAGAAACAAGGGAAGATCTACAGCTATCTTTAGCAGGCACAGCTGGCCAGAGAGTCAGTATCCTGCCACCCTCTCTGCCACTGCCTAGTCCACTGCAAGAGCTGCTGCAGTTGCTGCAGCATGGCAAAGAGGTAAGTTGCCATGATAAAGCTAGTGTAGCTTTTGCACTGGTATAGCCCAGGGGAGCCTGATCATCAGAGATGTGTCATCAGCTGGAAGGTGTGTCCTGAAAAACCTGCCTGTTTTACTCTTGAACTCTGCAAGGCAGCTGTGGAGAGAACATGGGCTTGAGATGTGCTATGCTATGATACGATTGATTTACTGGGTTCTGCATGCATCAAGTTAATAGGGAAGCACATTGTCTGTTCACAGCTCATTTAAATGACATTTTACCTCCACCTCTGTGGTGTAAGAAACTACTCTTGTTTAGTGAGGAAAAACTGTTTAATTTTATTATATTAATGTGTTTTGCAGAGCTGAGACCTAAACTGTGATAGAAGCCACCCAGAAACTTCATATTTAAAAAACTCCCTGCTTTTAAAAAGCTGCCGATTAAGAGAAGAAACACATCTGTTTCATTAGTCAATTGATCAGATTCACATGCATGTGGGCATTTCTAACTTTCCAAAGATACCAACTTTTCACTTTGGTTGGTTTTCCTGAAGGGTTGGTGTTTCACAAAGAGAGGAATATCATGTGCAGTGTGTTGGATACTGAACTATTCTGAGAAGGGAGCTTTATGACCCAGACCTACTCTTTATTTCTTTTCTTTTCTTTTCTTGTCCAAACTCTATGTAGTATGAAATGCCACAGGAGCCTGAGGGCTTTAGGATGCAGAGCAGATACTAAGCAAACAGAGCAGCAGAAGGATGGACAATCACCATGACAATGGATCAGACCAAATTGTGTCACAGCCTCTCACTAATGCAGCTACTTCAGCAGAAGAGACCAGTGCATAACCTCTGATTCTCTGAAGATTTTCTGAAGGAAAAAGATCCCTGCATGAAAGAGATCATGGACAGCTCTCTGAAATATGGGGGAAATGAAGCAAAGGGTAGGGAGAAGAAAAGAACTTTTGAAAGAACTGTCTAGGCCCAATAAACATTAGACTGTTTTCAGGAGGCCAGCACATAGGCAACAGAGTGTGTGCAGACAAGATACCAGGATTTTAACCCTGCTGTTTATAAATCCCTCTGGAAGATGGCCCAGGCAATATGTGTTATGCTAAAAACTGTCCATACCCAAAGCTTTGCCTGTATTTGTGCTTGTTCTTTCCGCTACAGGCAACCTACATGGCTTAGGGTGATCAAAACTGTTCTGCATGAGAATCTAATCTGTTTCTCTACACTATATGTGATACAATCTTTCCCCCTTTCTCAGTCCCCCCCAATATTTCCTACCTGAAAGCATTCTATTTGGACCTCTGCTGACATGTGTTGTGTGAGACAATAGTATTATCTGGCTTTTGTGCAGCCTTCCTTCCCAATATAATGACAAGAAACGTCTTCAAACAAACACTCACTATTGTTCTCCAGCTTATACAGCTACACTGTTTTTACAGTCTCTCTTCTTTATGTTTTGATTGAATGGTCTTAAGGTGATCTTAAGGTGATTTTTCTTTCTTATTTTCTTTTCTCTCTCTCTCTCTTTATATTTTTTTTTAACATACACTCAATAAATCTGTCTCTAAAAGAATCCACATTTTAATGGAATTTACTGAGTGTGCCTTATCTATTGGCTAGTATTAACATTTACTTATATATATATATGCATAAATATGTACATATATTTATAGATTAAATTAATTTAAAGTATCATTTAATTCCATGTTACATTTAGTGTTTTGGCTTTTATCTATGCAGATGCACTTTGGTATTAAACATTCCTGTTTCTCAGTACCAAGGCTTTCCTCTGTTGCTGCCCGGTGGTGTTAAGTGTTTTTCTTTACAACTCCAGACACTGTTTTATGTTAAAACTTGTGCAGTGTTTAGGTGTAAGCATTCACAGACTGTATCAGCACCCAGCTTTCACTCAGAGGATCCAATCACAAACAGTATTGAATGTTAATGAAGCAAAAAAGTTCATTGTTGCAAAGCTGACAGCAATTGGTGAAAACTGGGTAGTTATTGCAGCAGTCCTTTGAAAACATTGGACGTGCTGTTCTCTGTGAGGACAGCTCTGTGTATCTGGGACTTTTAATGTCATGCAGCTAAAAAAACCCAACAAAACAAAAAAAAACATTGAGTTTTGGCTTAAATCGTTTCTGAATACTGCAAGAAAGACCAATGAGGTGTTAGGAAGCAGGCTTTTTTTTCCCCTTCAGCACCAGACACACAAGGGATCATTCAACCTCAGTGTGCCAAAGCCAGTAAAATTCAGGAAATCTCTGCTTACATCTCCTACAGTATCACCATTTTTCTAAGAAGTTATTAGTATAGTCATATTAGTTAATGGAGCTTGCTACATATGGAAATTTCCTGCACATATGTTCATTATATACTATGGGGGTCTCCTAGTGGTTGCTTGGGGCATCCATCCTCTTCCACCCTATAGTCTTCAGCTGACCAACTTCTTTGTGCATGCTCTCTAGGCTGTCTGATACGGTGGGCGAGACAGACTGAGCACAGAGTCGGTCTAAACCAGTTTGCTCTTCCTAACATCTTTCTCAAGCCCACAATTACAATTTCTTATTGTTTACCCAATTAATGATTCTTACTTTCCACAATAGATACATTCTATGAGGATTACATATTTCTAAATGTTCCTAAGTTAGTACAATATCAAAACGACAAGTCTGGGGGCAGCAGTAGAGAGCACTGTGTATGACTGTAGAGGTTACTGGGATGGGCACACAGATGTGTTGTTCTCTGTGATCAAAACCAGCTCCAACTTGCCAGTTATGTGATTGAAAACTGCGGAATAAACAGTCCTGATCTTTCTCATCTGGCTTCTCTAGCAAAAGAAGATAGGCCTTGCTTTGTCTGGACTGCCTGAAATGAGCTATAGTTTAGAAGTAGCCAGGTGAAAAAAATATCACAGAATCGCAGAAGGCTGGAAGAGACCTCAAAAGATCATCCAGTCCAACCCTCCTGACAGAGCAGGATGACCTATATCAGATCACACAGGAATGCATCCAGGCAGGTACTATTTTCTCTCCATTGTTTTCCTGAGCTTTCACTGTTTCTTTCTTCCAGCTGGCCCTTGTCTTCTTTGCTGTTGTGATTTGGCTGCGCAGCAATTGCTTTTGGTTGGTGTCTGGAGGAGGCCAGATTCTACTGGCCTTACCCACTGTGNGGCTACGTGCATCTCAACCTGCACAAGGTGATCTTCACTCTACATGAGCAAGGATGGCTGGATTTAGATATTCATTATACCTTATTCAAAGGATGGTAGAGATTGGGTCTTATTTTCTTGACTTTTCTTCTGAGACTTCCTACGTGTAAGGAGCAAAGCATGGTGGCTACCCTTAGCACAAAAGGCAGAGAGGCCCTGACATTCCTCCAGCTAGAAAAGCCCTACAAAGGAGACAACCTCCCTTCCCCAACAGTATTATTCAGGTATGATGCCTCCATGCCCGCCTTCTTCTTCTTTGAGCCCTGCCTGTACCCACCATTACATGGGTGAAGGGGATGCTCCCTGCTTCTAATCTCTCTGCTAAGCCCTTTTCTTTCCCCCCTTCCCCTGATTTTTCAGCAGCCAGAAAAAGTTCTGCTGCCAGCACTGCTCCCAGTGCTCCCACACTGGGGAGTTTGCACAGGATAAGACACTGAAAGATGTGCGAGATAGACACAGAAGTAATGGCAACAAAAAGTCATGAAGCTGTGTAGACTTCTACTTTGTTCAGCTTGCTGTTCTTGCTTCGATACTCCTCCCCTTCTTTTCACGGCAGACTGAAACATGGGGTTATGTGGAGTCTAATAAATAGATTTCAATATATCAAGAGTCTTTCATTGAGGTGAATTGCCTGGTTCCCTCAGCTTAGTGCAGAGGATCCTTAAAATACATGTAACAATAGCCTGCTACAGAGGCACGTGAAAAGAGTTTAAGTGTTATCTCCTATTCTTTCACAGAGAAAGAGGGATTGGAAATGCAGCTGAAAGCTCAGTGATAAACAAAACTTTAATGCAGTAAAACTTACTGAGGGCCTGCTATCTAGACATTTGCTGTCTTTGATAATAAAAGGGGCAAAACCAGTTCTGTGTCTGTGTCACTGATCTGCAGAGGAATCTTCTTTGCTCTAGTTCAAAGCTAATTTCTGCACCTGCAAGGAGTTCTCATTTAGCCTGTGTTGCAGAGGGACTATCAGATGCTACTGTAAGTCTACTACTCTTTAGCATTTCAAAAGCTGCTACAGCTATTTTATCTGGACTGGAATTCTGTAGTGAAAGGGTAAATTCTCAGATCTTTCTCTTTTGTTTAGCGATGTGTAACTGTTGTGAAATATGATCATGTAAAATAGCTCTTTGTAGTGCTTTAAGGCTGCTGCCATTTTGCTCACACATTGGTTCAGGTGCCTATCCTTCAAAATCCAACTGGGCATGGGAAAGGGAGCTGAGTGCAACCTTCACCCATCAGTGTGAGAGAGGACATACCTGCAGGCAGAATGGGAGTCTTCAAGGAATTGCCAAAACTCTTTACACATCCTGGGATCACACAGAGTCACAGAATACCAGCTTCAAAGGGACCTCAAGGATTACCCACTCCAGTCTTGATGATCATCTGCTTCCCTGAGATGTAGGGCATCCTGCTGGTACGTAACCCACAGAGAAAGTGGGGTGATGGTGACTCCAAGGTCTGTTACCTACTTTTGCCCTGACCAAAAATTAGGCTAGAGGGACTGCTTAGCAAAACTGCACAAGGTGTACTAAAAAATGCCAAATGAGTTGGGGCCAGAGACTTGCACTGTTATAGCACACACCTGTATTGGGGGTATTAGGACCACCTGAGTCAGGTGTCATTCTTCATTTATCTGGGTACACCTGAGAGTATTTGGCTGATGAGGGGTTGTAGGGGAGGGGTATGATGCTGTGGATGACTCCAGGGTAAGAGCCTGAATTTGGGCAGCTGCCTTAGAGAAGCTGTCACACAGCCATATGATGGGAAGGTGGGATAAGGGTGGCCTCGATCTTATTGCCTGAAAACAGCATTGAAAATGAGATATAAAACTCTCATCCAAATGCTCCCAGCAAAGCCTGGCATCCAAACTTGCATGTGAAAGGTAGCACCTTTCAGGCCTGAATGCAGGAAGTATTTTGTATATTTCTCTGGACTTGCTATTGAAAGTCACCCCTTGTTTCCTTTATGAGATGTTTTCACATAGATCCTGCATGTGATGTGCCAAGCTGGAGGCTTAAATAAGGTAAGACACCATGGCTTGACTTTTCTTGTGTATTTTGTTTGACTTAGCTGACTTGTTGTTTTCAAGGTCAATGATTGCACTTCTTCCAAGGAGAGGAACAGGGACAGTGGAAAAAGAGCCTCTCTTCCAGCAAAAGAGGCTCTTTCCCCCCTTCTCATTAGGAATGGCTTCCCCAGCAGATAACCCCTGCACAGAAAACTTGTAGATATACTCAGCTGAGGGCTGGAGAGCCTCAGGAATATGCTTCAGTGAACATCAGTGTCCCTGACTAGTTTTGAGGAAACCAATTCTGCTTGCCCCTAGGAGCAGGAGGGTGACTGAACACCGATACAACTCAGGAAGAGAACTTTGGGATTTGTTAGCCCAGAACCACAAACCACAGGAAGGCAAGCCAAGCAAGCCTACCAATGCCTTGTTTAGCTGCCACTCCTGTGACCTCCTGTGGGAGGAGGACTGCCATTTGCTAAGTTTGGCAACTGCAAAGTCATTGATTGCTATTTCCCTTCCCCCCCCAATTTCTCACTCTTCAGCCTTTTACTTTAGCCCAGTAATGCTCCTTGCTTCAAAGCCAGGTGCCTGGTCTTTGCAGATGGAGCAGCTTTGCTTATTAAGACTTCCCAAGAGGATTAGATGGCATTCTCTCAGGTTTTGGGGTGAGATCCAAAGATACTGGTTTTTCTGCAGCAAGCAAAAAAAAATTCCCGATCCCAACCCTGACAGCCTAAAAGTGGTCTAAGAACTGAGAAACCTATAAAACATGTCAGGTCACAAATAAACAGGAAATAAATAGGCCTAAAAATAAGAAACCATAAATTGCCTTGCAAAGGACACTCTAACTGCTGATAAAAGATTCTTCAAATATACCAAAACCACAAAGGCAGCTAGGAAATTGGTGGAAATGCTGATGATGTGGGTATAGAAGGGGCATATGAAGATGACAAAGATATAGCAAAGAAGCTGAGTGATTTCTCTGTGGCTCTTCTTGCAGCTGAAGCTGTTGGGGCGCTTCCCACTTCTGCTATGCTCTGCAGTGGATTAGCTAGAGGAGCCAGAGCATTTGGAATTATGAAGGTAA
This sequence comes from Ramphastos sulfuratus, assembly GCA_013399055.1. Lineage (NCBI taxonomy): Eukaryota > Metazoa > Chordata > Aves > Piciformes > Ramphastidae > Ramphastos > Ramphastos sulfuratus. The sequence goes on along the minus strand of WBNM01006865.1, from coordinate 137,471 downwards.
CGTGGAGCAGAGAGGTAGCTGGAGCAAAGGGAAGTGAGTGAAGTAACTAGGTAACAAGAGGTATGAGGTCAAACGGATTAAAGTGGTTGTTAATAAGTGACCAGGACCAGGTGGAGCTGATGCAGGAGACCTGAAGGAGCTGTGTTCCCAGCCCATCACACCCCGTAGACTCATTGGAACTTGTTGAGTTGTTTTGACAGGTCTCCAAAGCCACTGACTTGGGGTGGCAGCGAAACACCCACCAGAATTTGGGGGTACACAGAGTTAAAGGAGGTCAGCATAAACCAGACAGAATAAAGAAGTGCTTTAGGCAGGTGCTAAGGCTGCTGCCACAGGGGATTGAAGACACTGTATCTATGTGTTCAAAACTAGATTAAGGCATATTTAATGCAACTGCATGACAGAGATGTGAACTCTAATAACAGGATGAGAAAGCGGGGGTGGTGGCAGAAGGGGTTGTAAAATGAGCCAGAGATAACCTCTCCTGCAGCAGAACTTTGGGTATGGATGGAAAACCTGTGCCAAGGGGACATCTCTCATCTTCCAAACTCACTGACCTACTTTATTCAACAGCAGAAAGGTGATGGCCTGGAGTGTGTGCATTTAGCATGTTGTTTATGCCTTAGTTACACCCAGGCTGTCCGTAAACTATGCAGAGGCAGGGCAAGCTGCTGCTCACCAGGCTCTTACTGTTTATATAAACACAGTCTCACAAAAGAAACAAGGAAATATTTTGCAAGCAGCTGACTAAACCAATGCAAAATGTTTCCGGGAAGGTGCTGCCTTTCACATGCAAGCTCCAAAGAGTAACCTCTGGAGAGCAGTTTATTTCTCTCCAGGGAAAGCAAACCACCAGCTCCCACCCTCCCCCTCCTGGTGGAAGCAAAACAACTTGCAAGGGAGCTGTGCCTCACCGGCTTCTCTCTGGCCTTCAGTTCTTGGGGGATGTCCCTAAACCCCAGGCATTGTTCCCTGTGGCACCTGCCAAGGTGAGCAACATCAAGGGCAGTGGAGAGAAAGTATCTGCCTAGCTGGTGGCCCAGACATGGCGAAGTTTTTCCCAAGGGATCTGGGAGACTTGCAGGGCCAGATAAATAGGAAAAGATAAAACAAAGCACTGAGAGGAATAAGAAATTTTTGCCCAGAGAGGGCTGTGGAAGGGTCACTATTGCTTTTAGTGGACATCTATGACAACCAAGCATTTTCTTCTGTTTTTTGTTGTTTTCTAACACCTCTGGTAGTACCCTGAAGGGCATTTATCCCAGCTGATTTCAGTCTGGCAGTCAGTTTGGTAAAATTACATTAACAGCTTCTCAGAATAATGTTCAACACATCTTGTTGGGGTGGGAAGGGCAAGGAAAGCTCTCAGCCAGTGAGTGTCATTGCTGCCTGCCCCATGCCCGCTGATGTGAGTCTGGTTAAACATTAAAGAATCTCTGCCTGTCCTTCGGTCACGGATATCTGGCTGTAGCTAGGGAAACAAAATCTGCTGCATAAGTGAGACTTTGGAAAAAAAAGGTCTTTAAGAAGACTTTTATCTGTAGAAATCCTTTTATAGGGTAAATCAGTCAAAAATTAAAACCAAAACAAAACCCCAAATGAACAAAAAAACCCACTTCATACCTGGGACAGCAAATTAATTCAAGAGGTTATTACCATGCTGAGATACCTAATTCCCTCTCAGGCAGATGAATGTTTAATTTGATGGGAATCAGGGGTCAAGTTCAGGCAGGCATTTCAGTGCCTGACTTATACTGACATTAAGTAGGAATAAAGGTCCCTGAGGAGGAATTGTGGACCTGGACCTATATATCATTTTTATAAATGAAACAGGGCTTGTGTTGCATGTGTGTAACAGTGCATTATTATTCTTTTCAAAGCAAGGCCTTTTCTTGTAGACCTGTCATAATTTTTCAACTGTTTTGTCCTTCCAAGGTTGGTGTGAACAGATTCTGCAGCATGCTGATGCTAGGCAGAAATGGTTTGCCAGAAAAAATAAGCGAAAACCCAGAGTCCAAAGATTTGTTTCAGAAAGTGATTAAATAGCCAAGTGTCAACTGAGATTTAAAAAAGCTACATGGGGCATTGATAGGCTCAAACCATACAGATCCAAGGTGGTGTTTTTAGAAAACTCTTTATATCTCTGCTTGCCTTCAAGATTGAGGCCTGGATTTTCACTCCATTTAGTGGGAATTTCGCCAGATATTTGAGTGAAGTCAAGCCTAGCTGGTTCTACCTGTGGACATATTAAATCATACTTAATGGTTCTTCCCTCATATAGAAACATACAAAGGGAGTCTCTTTGGGCTTTCCATTTATGATAAATCCTCTGCTAGGTGCACCCAGTAAATGCTTTTGGATTTTGTGGCTTTCCCAGAGTACTAATCAAAACCGGTTCCGTTTATTTGAGGCAAGATCTGCAGGAAGCACCATGCAAAGAGGCAGGGACAGACTTTCAGGCTACTGAACCCTTCTCCCACTCCCTCCTCTCTGCGACTTGGCAAAGTCCCTGGCCACAAGATGGAGCTGGCTCTTTGCAGTTGGAGGAAAAGTCACCAGAATAGCAAAACCTTTTAATGAGCACATTTTAATTAGGTCTAACCATTAACAGACACCACAGGCAGGTCTCCGGTAAGCTGTTAATTTTTAACTCTCTCCCATGGCACAGTCTTGTGCATCCTCATGCCCATCCCTTTGCTTACACACTCCTTAACTCCTGGAATGGCTCATGGCTATTGTGGATGTAGTCTACCTGGACTTCGGCAAGGCCTTTGACAGTGTCTGCCATAGCAAACTCCTGGCCAGGCTGGCAGCCCATGGCTTGGGCAGGGGCACTCTGTGCTGGGTTAAGAACTGGCTGTATGGCCAGGCCCAGAGAGTGGTGGTGAATGGTGCCACATCCAGTTAGCAGCCGTCACTGCTGGTGTGCCCCAGGGATCAGTGCTGGGCCTGGTCCTGTTTAGTATCTTCTCTGATGATCTGGATGAGGGGATTGAGTCCACCATCAGCGAGTTTGCAAATGACACCAAGTCAGGAGCATGTGTTGATCTGTTAGAGGGTAGGAGGGCTCTGCAGAGGGACCTGGACAGGCTGGGTACATGGGCACAGTCCAATGCCACAAGCTTTAACAAGTCCAAGTGCCAGGTTCTGCACTTTGGCCACAACAACCCCATGCAGTGCTACAGGCTGGGCTCGGAGTGGTTGAAGAGTAGCCAGGCAGAGAGGGACCTGGAGGTAATGGTTGACAGCGAATGAACATGTGCCAGCAGTACGCCCAGGTGGCCAAGAAGGCCAATGGCATCCTGGCCTGTATCAGGAACAGTGTGGCCAGCAAGACCAGGGAAGTCCTTTTGCCCCTGTACTCTGTGCTGGTTAGGCCATACCTTGAGTACTGTGTCCAGTTCTGGGTCCCTCAATTTAAGAAAGATGTTGAGGTGCTTGAATGTGTCCAGAGAAAGGCAACGAGGCTGGTGAGGGGGCTGGAACACAGCCCTATGAGGAGCAGCTGAGGGAGCTGAGGGTGTTCAGCCTGGAGAAGAGGAGGCTCAGAGGAGACCTTATTGCTTTCTACAGCTACCTAGAGGGAGGCTGTAGCCAGGTGGGGATTGGTCTCTCCTCCCAGGCAACCAGTGACAGAACAAGAGGACACAGTCTCAAGCTGTGCCAGGGCAGGTCTAGGCTAGGTGTTAGGAAGAAGTTCTTCACAGAAAGAGTGATTGGCCACTGGAATGGGCTGCCTGGGGAGGTGGTGGAGTCACCATTCCTGGAGATGTTTAAAAGGAGACTGGATGAGGCACATAGTGCCCTGGTTTAGTTAATTAGAAGGTCTTAGGTGATAGGTTGGACTCAAGGATCTCAAAGGTCTTTTCCAACCTGGTTAATACTGTGATTCTGTAAAGACATCCATCACCCATTTCGATTTAGCAGATCAGTGTCCTCCTCAAGCAGATAAGTGCCCTGAGTCTGCTCAGGGAGCTGCAGGAACACCAAAACTTACCAGATTGGTCTGGTTTGTCACTACTTGAAGGAATCAAGTTTATGCACCTTAGAGGTATGGGGAAAATCTCCTCCATGTGCCTCCCTCGCTTTCCAGCCTACCAGCTCCAGGCATGGACTTGTACAGAGATTTATTCTGAACCCTACATTTTCTTACACAGGAGTGGGACAAGACTTGGCAAGACAGCTTTAGCTGTTATTCTCTGATCCTCAGCAGTACTGCAACACTTCTTAGCAGGTCAGGAGTAGTGGCATTGCTCTTGAGTAGCTGAGAACAGACATATATCCTCAGATGGTAAAAATAGATATTTTTATATCTATTTTTATAGCAGGCAACAGCAAGATGAACTGCATCTTTAACTGGAGAAGAGCATATATAGTGTATAAGAAAGGATGAAATCCTTGACTGTCATTTTTCGGTATGCAATAGCTGTCTAATGCTGACAAGGATTTTGTGTAAATTGGAATTCTTTTTGTAGCTTTCACAGAAAAAGTAGGAGGCAAACTTTTTCCATGGCTGTGAAAAGTCCAGCAGCCAGATCTATGGGCTGGCTTGGCTGGGGGAGACAGTGTGGGGATGGCAAAGCCACACGGTGCCCACAGCGTGTGCCTCTGCCCTCCCACTTCCTGTTGTGGTGTGGCCAGGGAGAACCTGAGAAACAGCATGAGGAGGAACTGGAAAAGAAAATCAAGTGTCTTCCTAATGCAAGAACTGTTTATAACACGGTGGAGGTCTCTAAGGTTCAAATGAGTTTGTCTTTTATTTCATATTGCTGATCCTACACCTCAGCTTGTCCCTAGCTCCCCCCAAACTTCTTTTTATTAACACCATAAATCAGCCCAGATTGATAGTCACAGAATCACAGAACTGTCAGGGCTGTGAAGAGACCTCAAAGATCATCCAGTTCCAACCCTCATCCCATGGGCAGGGACACCTCAAACTAGACCAGGTTGCTCAGAACCCCATCCAGCCTGGCCTTAAAAACTTCCAGGGATGGGGCTTCTGTCACCTAGTTTTGCTCATCTTCTGTTGAATGGAGAGCTGCTTGGACCAAAGGGCAGAGGGATGTTCAGGACCTGCTGCATGCTGATGCCTAAAGGCCAGGCTGCACTTGGATTCCTCTTGCAGCCATCACCTGCTTCACTGTGACTTCTGGAAACAGGTAATCTCAGCTGTCTTAACTGGTCTTTCTGGCACACTAGAGGGCTGTGCATGAGATCCTGTACCTTATGAACTTACTGCAGATATGGTGGTTGAATGAGTTATAGCCAATAATGAGGTTACAATGAGTTACATCCAGTTGGAAGATGTTTCTTCCAGCTGGATCTGCTAGTAAGTAGCAGCCCTAAGCTTACACCACAGAGTCTAGAAATGGGAGAAAATCAGCAATATCCCAGGACTTTACTGCAGTATCAAGGCAATATTTTGTAAAGCATAAAGGCAGAGGTGAAGTGTCATGCTGAAATGTGTTGTGGTTGTGGTCTGGGGCCCTGGAATCAGCATTTTGCTCAAACTGGTTCAGAAAAAATAGTCATCACTGAAAATCTAGAACCATTTCAGCGTCATGGCAGAAATCTAGATGTGACTCAACTGCCTTTCTCCATTTTCTCCACCCTTCCTGCCACAAGGAAGGCATGACAATGAAAGCCTATCTTTAAAGCACCCAAGGCATCTTTGACAAAACATTTTATTTGTTTTGACTGATAATAAAAGAGCCAAAGAACTATCCTACAATTGCATCACTTGCAAATGCATGCCTAGATCAGATACACTGACTTTGTGTCCCACATTGACTATAGCTTTAAAAAGCAAGTGATAAGAAAGCAAGGACAAAGATTAGGCCTTTCAAGCTTAGGGGTTTTCCTCTCACTGTTGCAGCAGAGCTGAGCAATGTCAGATTCAATTGCCTCTGTGGCACCTAAATACTTGAAGGAACTAGAGTGATCTCAATCCCATGGACTAAGGAATCCTCAAGAATGGCATTTGTTAGACAGGATACATGAAGGTCAGGGGAGAAAAAACATGGGCAGTGATGATACCTCCTCCTGGAAATCAAGAGTGACTGTTACAAGTCATGCTTTCACAATCCCTAGGAGATGGACCCCTTCTTCAGCACCCCATCCCAAACTCATGGTGTTGTCTCAAACTCATCTTCTACTTGTTTGTGTGATCCCTTTGTTCTTAATAATCTTGTTAAAGCACAGGCAGTAAAAGCATTTTTTTTCCTTAGTCCTTTAGTCCTTTTTTTCAGCAGAAGGGAATCCCAGGAGGAAGATGAGGGATTTATCTGGCTTTGTACATGGAAGCAGTCTTTTATTCAGGCATCTGCTGCCACTTCATCCCTGGCTTCAGAAAAGCACCCAGCGTGCTTTGGTCTAGCACCATGATCACTGACAAGCAGAAAGGATTTATATGAACACCATTTGTGGGCACCTCACTTCAAGATACACATTACCTATGATGGTGGTTCATCTCTTGGTCAGTTACTGCAAAGTTTCCCTCTTAAGGTTAGAGCTACTTGATTGGTCATTAGTTCAATTACATCTCCTTTGGCTGGTTCATGCTGGGCAAGAGCAGAGTGCTGGCTTTGGAGAAGAGTATTAATGCCCTTCTCATCAGGGAAGCTGTGGCACTTCCTCCCTGCAGTGCTGAGGAGGCTTTCCTGTAGAGCCCTGGGCCCATACCACGGTCTGTGGATAAGTGGTGGTCTACTGGGATGTGAATCTGTGGGACCTCCACAAGGATTTGGCTAGAAAAATATGATGGTAAGGGTGACATGACTGGTAACAGACGCTGAGCACTGACAACAGCCCATGGCTCAAAAAAAAAGTCTAGTAATGGTTCCTAGCCATTCTCAGGGGTTTCTTGCAGGGGCTGCAGGTTGCGATCAGTCTAGACACAGTGGGCACTAGGTGCTTGCAGTGATGCCACAGGCACCCACAGAAAGCAAGGGTAGATGCTTGACCTCGGCTGAGCCTGGCTAAATATAACTGATGACTGGTGAGCTCCTACGCCTTGCCTGGCTCCTGTCCCACTGCAATACACTACTTTTGCAAGTCATGGCTCTCTTCCTCAAATCCTCTTCTCTGCTACTTGAGGTGGTGCAGCTGAGTTTCACAAGGTGGTTTTCTTCCCTCCAGGTAGTTTCTTCCTCCCATGACCCTCCTCTTCCTTTCTTCCAGCTGCTCATTCATCGCATGCTTCTGTGCATCTGTTTCTTCCCCTCATTGCTCCCTGGATGTCACGACAAGACACGGGGACAAGGCATGAGACACGGGGGATGAGTCTATCTGCTCCCATGACCAGGGTGATTGAAGCTCACGCACAAGTCTGTGTATGCATCTTTGTATATGTAGTTGTCTCAGAGTACTTGGACATGGCCAGCAGATCTGAGCAGAAACTTCTAGGTCTGCATGAGGCTCTTGTGGACATTGAGGCTCGTATCAGGTACTTTAAGTCATCCAAACTATCTCTGCACTTAATTTTCTCTCTTTTCACAGATATATTAAAAATGTGCCATGGAAGACTGACCTGCTTTGAAGTCCCCACAACTTGCATTTCCAGGTCAGTTGCAATGTGACCAATAGTCATTCTATTATTAAGAAAGGGTGATGGCATGCACCTTATTGCTCTCGTGGAATAAGGAAGAGCTGATGTTTCCCCTTTCTCCATGCGCGGCTGAGGTCTTGAGGGCAGCTTGTATGTCATAGCCAGGCCCGGGCACTGTGTTCCTACCACAACAGTTATTTTGGTGGGACATTTTGTAGTCTTTTTGCACCAGCTGCAAGCAGTACTGTTACCACCATCCCACAAGCACACCAGGAGTTAGATGCAGAGTTAGCAGCACCAGAGCAGCTGAAATGTTGCAACTTAAAATACTACAACTTTCCTAGGCAGGTGTTTCCAAAGATAACAAATAGTAACTTCAAACCCAAACCTGGTGTCACACAGGGGTATGGAGTGGCTGCAGAAACCAGCCAGGTTTCTATGAAAGCAGTGGCAGAACTTAGTGTAAATGGAATGAAATTCTGGCAGGTGGCACTACAGTTAGTCACTTCTTTCTGAGGACACCAGTACAAGGTGTGGGATTAAGGGTAGGTTGTAAGCAAAATACAATGTCACGTTCTAGTAGACATTATGCTGAAGTGGTATGAAGGTCTGCAGGCCACAGGTAGTTAACTGTTACTATAAATTCCCTTTAAAATCAGTGATCAGCTCAATGGGTGATTTATGGCTTCTTTTAAAATCAGAAGAAAACAGAAAGCTCCCCAGCAATGCAAACACAATCATAAGCACACCGTTTGCTTTAGATCTGAAGTGTTGATGTCCCACTGCAGCAGGGACAGGTGCTGGGTGTGTGGACAGTCCCAAAAAGCCAGCAGGCAGGGCTGTGCTGCCTGGATAGCTTTGCTTAGAGAGCCCGTTAACAGATGGACGCAGTTTGTTTGCTGAGAGAAAATCCCTGAAGCAGGAAAATGCCACAGAAGAGCAGGCACTGACCCATGTGCAAATATGTGCAAGCCCTGCTGTGAGCTAGGAGAGGAGGCCATGTGTTGTTCCTATGCCTGTGGGTACAGCAGCCTGTGTCTCTCTGTGTGTGTAGGGCTGTGCACACCGAGTTGGTGTGTGTCTGGGTGTGCTTGTGTGTGTGCATCTCTGTGGGTGTCAGAGAGACGTGCATGTGTCCGTGCACACGTCTATAACCGTGTGCAGGAGTCTGCATGCATGGGTTCCTGTGTGGGTGAGTGTATGCATGCATGTGCATGAAAAGGGCACCCAGCACAGACCTGTTGGAGTGGGTCCAGAGGAGGGTTGCAAAACTGATCAGAGGAGTGGGGCACCTCCCGCTATGAGGACAGCCTGAAAGAATCGGGCTTGTTCAGCCTAGAGAAGAAAAGGCTGTGGAAAGAGCTCGTTGTGGTCTCTCAATACTTAAAGGGGGCTTACGAAAAAGATGGGGACAGTCTTTTTAACTGGGTCTGTTGCAACAGGACAAGGGGTGGTGATTTTAAACTAAAAGAGGGAGATTCAGACTAGAGATGAGGAAGAAATTTTTCTACAGTGAGGGTAGTAAAACACTGGCACAGGTTGCCCAGAGAGGTGATAGAAGCCTGGAAACATTCCAGGTCAGGTCGAACGGGGCTCCGAGCAACCTGAATTCGTTGAAGATGTCTCTGCTCACTGCAAGGGGTTAGCCTAGATGACCTTTTAAGGTCCCCTCCAACCCAAACCCTTTCGTGATTTTGTGACGATGGATGTGGTGTGGATATGCACGCGCAGGCATGCACGTACGCGCGTGGGGGGATGTGTGCACGAACGTGGGCGTGCGTGGAGCTGTCTGCGTGTCCCTGTGAACCACACGTGTGCGCGGGCCAGGCCGTGCCCGCTCCGCGCCCGCTCCGCGCCCGCGGGGACAGCGCTACCCCTCCCTGCGCGGCGGGGCGGCGGCAGCGCACTCTCGGAAACGGGACGGATACGCAGACAAGCATACAGACACACGGACACCACAGCGGCACACAAGCACGCCAGCCCATCCTGTCCCGTTCCGCCCCGTCCCGCCGCCGCCGCGGCTGCACAAAAGGCGGCGGGGAGGGCCCGGCCGGGAAGGGCTGCCCGGCCGTCCCGGCCGCCCGCACCATGCCCCGCCGAGGGGGGCTGCCGGCCCCCGCTGCCGCCCGCCGGCCCCCCCCGCTCCTCCTCCTCCGCCTCCTCGTCCTGGCCGCCCCACTGCAGCCCGGCAGAGGTAAGGGCCGCTCCCCGCCGCTCCGGGCCCTGCAAGCGCCGCCTGGGAAGGGGGATTGTCCCCCCAGCCCGCTTCGCCGCACTTTGGTTGAGATCTGCATTTCTTCTCCTCTCCCCGCACCTCTTCCCGGCTCCTCCTGTCTCCCCGCCGGTCTCTCTGATGCGTTTGGCGTGTGCGCCCGTTCTGCCTTAAGCCCCGCTGCCGGCGGGACGCGGCTCGCTGTCCCCCGCTGCCCCAGAGGGTAGCCGATGCTGGCGTTTGCGATGCGAGGCTTTGCACCTTGGCGGTAGAAGGCAGGGAACAGCTATAAATGCACCTCTCCCTGTTTATGTACTTTAACGCAACCGGCTCTAACCACTTCTGTTAAGGGAAGAGCACTTCGCTGGGATGTTTGAGCATCCTGTATCGAATGATTGGATGAGGAACCGCAGCAGAAAGCCACAAGCACTGGCTTTGCCAGGCACCCATCTCCATGCTCTCACATTGTTCCCTCGCCCCCACCTTATGTCTTTCCCTGACGTGCGTGTTGCATCCTTGTCCCAGCCCATGTTCCCTTTGGGGACGCTGTCATGGCTCCTGGACACACTCGAGATCATTGTGTAATTTGTGACTCTGCTCTAGTTGTACTGGAAACGGAGGCTCTCTCCTCTCTGAGCACTCAGAGAAACTTTTTTATATGAAGGGAGCCCGTGAAATGTCCGAGTTCACCATCCTGGTGCTTACTCTCAATGTTTTAATGAGTTACGAGTTATGTTAAGAGGAGGCTCAACTTGCAGAGTGCTATGGCATGTGACTGCAAAACTCAAGAGGTTTTAATATCTTCAATTTATTTAATTACTCTGTGGGTCTGTTCCCTAGGACTGATGATTGAGTTGTGCAGGAGACCATCTCACATGGCTGTTACAATGCTTGTTGCAGGCACAAATAAAATAATCATTCTTCACACTGAACTATATAAAATATCTCACTTTCTTTTTTTCCCAAGCAAGCCAGTACATTCATTTCAGTTTGAGGAGCTGCCCAAACTAGGATTTCTTGCAGAACAGGTTTAAAATGAGGTCTGATTGCCTGGAGAATCTTTATGAGTAAATTTGAGTACCTTTCATGAGAGCTTTCTATCTTGCTCTGCATCAGTAGTTTGGTGTATTAAAATCTCAGCTGTTTAGTGCGGTGCACTCTCTTCCTTTGCTGTTTTGGGCTTTCCTGGGCTCTGCCCAAGGTGAGGATGTTTGGAGATGGTCTTTGTGCCTGCTGGACACTGCTCTGCAAAATTACTGAGCAGCATCAGTGTAAGGAACTGTATGTGGGGTGTGGACCTCTGCAGTCCAAGGGGGGTGGATTATTTTCCTCCAGACTAATCTCAACTAAATCCTAGGTGGAATTTTTTCCCATTGTAAGAAGTTTACTTGAAGTGGTTCAGGAGTAGTTTGATTAAATGTATGAGAATCAAGAAGCAGACTGAGCTTCTTCCAGTCTTAGTGGGTGAGCATCCTCAGGTCCTTCTTTTGCCCAATTCTGGAAAGAATGCACTGAATCAAGTACAGCAAAGACTTGCATCTGAAAAATCCTGCATGTTTTTACTTCAGCTCAAAAAGCTAACATTTCAGTCCAAAATTGGAGCACTTCACAAAGCTTCGTTTTCACAACAATGCTGGAAATGGTTTGATGTTGCTCCAAAGTGGAAAGGAAAGCATATTTGGAAACTTCAAAGCTGCCACTGGACTCCATGGCTGGCTGCAGGAGCGTGAGTTACATTGGTCGTGGTACATTGAAAGGAAAGACCTTAGTTTTCATTCAGATAGTACCTATACTAAGTAAACTTTCAAAAATCCAGTAGTCAGGAATGGAGGTAAATATTGCCCTATTCCTTTCAGACAGGCAAGTGAAGCCATGAGGGATCCAGGCCTGGGCAGCAGGGTATGAATGCAAGTGTTTGCTTTATAAAGCCTGCTGCTTTTTATTGCGTATCCTCGTGCACTTCTGCCAGAGCAGCTGTAGAGGAGAGGCTTGGAGCTGTGTTGTAGGATTGGAAATGCAAGTGTTAATCTCTCTGTAAATTATGACTCAGGCAAGCAAGTTACATTTTGCTTTGCATTACCCAGTTACTTTTGAGCTCTTGCAGCATCCAGGAGCTGGAATACAGCTTCTGAATGTGAACAAGGAATGAAACGCTTGAGTATGTGGTAACAGCCAACAACGTGAAAAAAAACCCTAAGAAGGCTCTTGTTCGGTATGAATGAGCCCAAGCAGCCTGTCTGAATGAGAGCCATAGAGAAAGTCCAGGGCTTTGCACTCCCGGGTTAGAGTTAACCACCTTGCAGGCAGCAGAGACCCTTCATTGCAGGGCTCTGACACGGTCATGCCTCAGCAATGACTGAGAATTACTGTCAGGACCTACTTACCCTCTTTTTGCTTTTAGCCTAGGGCATGCTAAGTTTTCCTCCAGCTGTCCAGCTTGATTCACTGTTTCCTGCACTCGCAGCTTGCCCTCATATGGGAGTAACCCAGGCAGCCACTGCTTCTAATTTCTCAATGCCATAATCTCATGGGATATGGAAAGAATCCCTTTTCCAAAGCTCTAAGGGCAGAAAGTTCTTGGGACAGCAGAAAACTCCATGGGGCTCTTCAGCAAACAAGTCTGCGCAATCTGCAGATTATACCCAGCAGCAGCGTGGTGCAATGGTATCTGCGGATGCAACTGGCTGAAAATAGAGGCCTGACAGTGCTTTTATTGACATTTGGGTTGGAAAAAATAGCAGACTCAGAGTCTGAGCCTGAGGCATTTCATTTGGAGTTTGCAGACTCTGTGCTGAATCCTGGATTGAAGATTTGTTTAATCAGTTATTGACAGTAGAAGTTATTAGCTGCACCCGGGGAAGCGGGGGGCATCAGTGGTATTGAAGGGCACATTCACAGCCACAGGCATGCTTAAACAAGCTGCTGCATTCAGAGACAACACCATTGATGTTTGCTTCAGTTGAACTTGTGTGGTTCCACTTTATTTTTTAAAGCCCAAAGCCCAGATTGTAGATTTTGCAAGTGAAACTCACTCAGTAGTCCTTGTACTGCTGGCCACCAGCAATCCAGGAGTGGAGACCATCACCACTGCCCTGGTAGGCACAGAGCCCCTGCTAATATCATGGTTAGGGAGAGCCCTTGGTTGCAGTGTGGGGTCTGCCACCCTGCCAGCCTTGGATGTGCCCCAGTGCAAACACCCTGCCAGGCTTAACCTGGATAATCCTGTGGAAATGACTCTTGTAATAAATCAAAACTAATTTACTGTAACCTGAGTTCCCTATAGAAATCATCTTTGTGGAAGAGAGATCAGTATCTTCCAAGGCTGTTTTACGATGAACGTTTTGGGGAGGGAGTGGCTCCCATATATATTCAGCTGGAAAAAATGAAAAGATATGCTTAGTATGACTTTTGAAGTTGGCATATCGGAGTGGGTTTGGATAGCCACCTTTGTATTTCAGGCTGGTCAAACAGCTATTGTCTTCTGTCTGCAGTGATGGAAGTATTTCACTGGAAGATGGGTAGCTGAACTCTTTGATTATTCAGAAACCAGTGAAAAAGAGGAAAAACGAATCACTAGAGCTGCATTTTAGACATTCTCAGCCCCACAACACAAATTTTTGTCCTTTTCATTTTTCTTCGTGAAAGAAAATAAAACCACAACAAACAAGTCCTCCTTACAGGCGAAGAGAAATTTATGCCTTCTCTTGCCTTTTAAGCTCCTAGGAGATCCTTTGCTTTTGTTTGAACTTACGGTGTGTTTAGTGTTCACCAATATCTCAGGAAACTCTTCACCGTTCTTTGGAGTGAAGTAATCATTCATCCCATTCTGTCATTCTCTCTTGCCAAAGGTCTCAATTTGTGCACCAGTGGAAGTGCAACGTCCTGTGAGGAATGTCTGCTCATCCACCCCAAGTGTGCCTGGTGCTCCAAGGAGGTAGGTGGGAAAGCCTTGTTTGTCTTGCATGCTTTTTTAACACAGGGAAGGGTGCTCTTCCCTCACTTTGTTCCTGACGCTGTCCTGTGCCCAGAGGGGTGGGTAAGTGCAGTGGGTGTTCCATGCCAAGCATATTTTGGGTGGACGTGACTTCTCAGTTCTTTAACACCACAGGAAATAGATCTCTGACCCTGCTGGCCCCTGTGCATCTTTAACAGAGCAGTACTATTCCTTCAGTCCTTCTCTCCCTTCAATTACCTTCTGGTTTTTGGTAGATGCTGGGTCCCTGCATGGGCTTTAGGGTGCAAGGAGCCTTGACTGAAAAGCTGTCTCCCTAAAAAGCCCTTAACGCCTGGTTGGTGTCCTGCTATATGTTTCTTGTATGGCCTGGCATGGCACAGGCTTTTTGTCTGTAACAAAGATAACTCTCCTTTCTGAATCTGTTGTGCCATTTTGGGGAGTGATCCATGCTTCTGGTGTCTGCACTGTGCCGTGGCGATGAGTGAGCTTAACAGCACACTTCAGCATAATAATGGATCCTTGTGTTGATGCTGAAGCTGCTCACTCGTAATTTAATTTGGCCTCCTTAGTTTGTGAGAAATTGCAAATATCTTTCCCTATTCCCTAAGGACTGCTTGTAAATTTGGATATCTATATCATATATAATCTTATCACATAGAGTTATGATTTCTAGAGAAGAAGGGGTGTGAAAGACCTGATAATGTCAGTATAGATAGCTGCCTACTTTGTGCCTGTGTCTGTCCGAAATGTTTAAGAGAGGAATATGGGTGCTTACAGATGCAGGAAAAGACCCTGCCTACTTGCGGGCACAGCCGCTGTGCCAAGATTTGGGCTGTGAGAAACAGCAGAGCAGTGGATAATCTTGAACCTCTCAACAGGCATGCAGTGATGCTCTTCTGTTCCCTGGTTACCCTTTCTCTTCTGGTATGGCCATCTTGGTACCATTTTGAAGGAGGCGATCTGTGGGGTTAGGTACATGCTTCAACATCTAGCTCTAGCTAGTGATGCTGAGCTGAGGATACAGGTCCAGCTTGCCTGTCCCTCTACTGGTCCCATCCCTCCTCCTGCCAGCCCTGCCTCTGGGATGGCTGCAGCCCCTTGGGGTGGAGGATAGGGATGAAGATAAGCATGGAGTTGGGCACAGGAAGAGGGAGGACCCCAAGCCCTATGGTTTGCTGAGTCTCAGAAGGTACCCCAGCCTCTGGCTCTCCAGGTCTGTTTTACTGGATTTTCACTTACAGTGACAAGCTGCAGCTCTCCCCAGAAAACCTCCTAATACTGCTAGCACCTTGCTGCCCAGCAGTATAACAGCTTTCCTGCCTTTTTTTTTTTTTTTTTTTTTTCACCCAGCAAGGCAAATGCTGTGTAGAAAGAAATGAGTAAAGCAATAGATCCTGCTTTTGAGACATCTTGTAAACAGCTGTAATAGCTCCTCTTCCCGCCAGCTAATCTGTGGTGGTGAGAGGGGATCCAGGAACACTGGCCATTAAGCTATTGGTAGCCAATAGCTTACTTTTTTTCTCTCTCTCTCTTTTTTCCTCCTCTTGTCTTTTAATGCCAAGGAAAAAAAAAAACAAAACACACTTTTTTGTAAAACGTTGCCAGTGGAAATGTTTATCTGGTGGTCTCTGTGACCACTAATTGTATGGCAGCACATGGGACTGTGGGACTGGCAGCCTGGCTCTTACCTTGCACACAGGAGAGTGACCCAAAAAAAAAAAAAATATTCCTAAATGGAAACAAGGGGGGAGGGGGAGAAGGAAGACATCTGTTTACAGGGAAGTGCTGTAATACTTCCTGACCTTTAGCCTGCAGCAGCTATTTAAAAACACATTTCAAGGGTTTTTGTGCCAAGAACTATGGGTTTAAGAGCTGCCATCCCCTTTACCTGCTGCATGCTAAAACTTAGCAACCTCTTATTCTAATTCTGGTTTGGTGGGGTTTTTTTGTTTGGTTGGTTTTTTGTTTGGGTTTTTTTTTTTTTTGAGAATTGACTGTTTGAAACTCTAATTGTCTTTAGCTGAGGTCATCAGATGAGATAATAGGATTGTGAAAGATACCTGGAGGTTTTTGACTTCAAAAGTTTTAAAGTGGTGCTATAAATCACCATCGCTGAGGGTGTTTAAAAGATGCATAATGTGGTGCAAAGGCATCTGGTTTAGCACCAGGTTTGGCAGTTAGATAGTAGTTGGACTCAATGATCTTCAAGGTCTTTGCAACTGATTCTGTGATTCTATAAACTTTTCATATCTGCTTCCTTTGCATAACCATTTCACCACCTTATTTCCTATTCCCCTGCCACAGCCTGGTCAGGTATGCTTCATAACTTGAGTCTGTTTTCTTTATGTACTTCCATCAGCTGTTATTCACTGTGTATGTTGCCCCAGGAATCTATATGCCTGTCAAATTCTAGAGCTCTGCTTCTGGTTAAGCATTTGGGCTAAGCTACTGGAGCCATTTCCACAGATGCTAGTTATGCTATGGTAGAAACACAATCAGCTGATTATTTTGCATTTTCTGCTCCCTTTGCATTTGCTTGATAGGCTTGTGAGCAAACTGGGCCAGCTGTTGTTGTCTTGGCAGTGTTAACAGCTGTACTCCATGATCTTAGAGGTCTTTTCTGACCTAAGCGATTCTGTGGTTCTGTGGTTTTATGATCTTTGCAGGCAGCAATTAATAATTTTGTCAGGAAGCTTATAAATATATGTAATTATATATTTATATCTATTATC
Organism: Ramphastos sulfuratus; assembly: GCA_013399055.1. NCBI lineage: Eukaryota > Metazoa > Chordata > Aves > Piciformes > Ramphastidae > Ramphastos > Ramphastos sulfuratus. The sequence goes on along the minus strand of WBNM01006865.1, from coordinate 121,026 downwards.
ATATGTGTCTATGTATTATACATACAGAAAGCATAGAGATAGCTATAATATATGCATACATGGAATATATTTACATATGTTATTATATCTCCCCTGTGTATATAGCTTCTCCTCTACAGTATTCCTCCCTTTGGGGAATAGCATCATAGAATCATAGAATGCTCTGGGCTGGAAGAGATCTCCAAAGGTCATCAAACCTCTGCGCAGTCAGCAGGGACATCCTCAACTAGATCAGATTGTCCAGCGCCCTGTTGAGCCTCACCTTGAATATCTCCAGGGAAGGGACCTCAACCACCTCCCTGGGCAACCTGTTCCAGTGTTCCACCAACCTCATAGTAAAAAACTTGTTCCTAACATCCAGTGTCTTCAGGCTGAACAACCCCAGCTCCCTCAGCCTGTCTTTGCAGCAGAGGTGCTCCAAGCCCCTTGGTGGTGGTGCCATCAAGCCTGTTTGTTCTTTGTCCCCCCTGGGTGCTCAGCTGTGCTGATGCCATGAGGGTCCCCTCAGCTGTGGTTGAAGAGCAGTTTGAGCAGGACAGCCATGCTGTTTCCCAGAGGCAGTCATGCCTTATGTAGTCTCCAGCTGTACTGCATCCTCCTCCATCATCCTTTGCACTCTTGGATCCAGGCTCCGCATGACCACAGGAAGTCTCAAGCACTCATGGATTGTAATTGGAAGCTAGGAGTGCTCAAAAGCAGTTCTGTGGCTACAAGGAGCACTGTTCCAATGATTTTCCAAGTGGGATAAGGTTCTTTGTATTTACATGGCCTTGAATTGGCATTAGATATATATAGATAGATGCTTGCAGCAGGCTACTCAAGATGTTACGAATTTATGATCACCACCTCCCAACCTGTTATTACAGGGTGCATCATATACCCTTGCTTGAATTGGCCTTCTGCTGGTATTCATCATCTCTGCTCCTATCTCAGAGGGTGATGACAGATGAGTTGATGATAGCAGCTTCTGGTATCCGGCAGCCTCAGAGCCCTCAGGGACTGTCATTTAACCACTTCTTTGGGCTGCTGGAGATTTGGAAGGAGACATTAAATCTCTTGGCTCATGGAAGACTACCTTGAAAGACAGGACATGAATGAAGTAATCTGTTTATGTGGCACTTAGAGGAGAAGCAACAAATGTGTGGCCTTTAATGTCACCTGAGTATGCCTTGAAACAGAGCTGTCTGGGGGAAATAGTTGACTCTTGGGTAATGGAGACTGCCACAGCCTTGCCATCCTCAGCTTCTGCAAGCTACGTAAGAGACTAGAAATGGTTGATGTGCTGCCAGGGAAAGATTGTGGCTGCCTGTGGGGTTACTGTGATCTCTGTGGCAGCCTTGTTTTCATGGGTGGGAAAGGAGGACGCTTGTTGAGTTTTTGCAGTCACATCCAGTTGCCCAGGCTCAGCCAGGCTTGTCAGGCTTCCTGGAGAGAGTAGGGAGTTCTGGAAGTGGCTTCAGTGCTGTCCTGTGAGCTGCCAACTGGGACGTGATAGATGAGTGGGGGATAAACCTAAATGGAGCAATTGCAGGGGGGATGCTTTCCGAAAGAGGGGAGGAAAACTATGATGTTAACTGTTACCTCCTGCTTGCTGCTTTAGGGAGCAGGCTGCCAGTGTGCAGAGACTTCTCTTGTGTGCTAGGTCTGTGTATGCTTTGTGTTCATCCTGCATTACCTAAGTGATTTGCAGAATTGAGATGTGCATTAATTATGATAATGTAACTGAAATTTCCCTTTTGATTAATTGAACTGAAGTCCCCCCAGTGGCATCCTCTGTTTTCCAGCAGGTTGCTTTTACCCCATCATCTTCTGTCTCAGGAATGTGTGTCCGGAGGATGAGGAAGGAAAATCAAGGATGTTCCTAGATGGAGCATGTATTTTTTTTTCAGTGGAAAAAGCAAGCATATTCCAGACTGAATTAATGCACAATGGACTGATTAAAGTAAAAAAATGCTAGGAACATGTATTGTCAGGAGTGAGACGCAGTCACTTAGATACAGTCAGTGCTATTCTCCATTTTTATAGCATAAACCAAGCAATTTGTCTTAAAAGTGTCAAACTGATGAGCATGTAATTGTCACACTGTTGTCTGCATTCACGCTGCCTGCTTGTGTGCTTTCGCTTTTGTGAGCTTGTTAGTGCAGCAGCTGCACCGCCAGCTGCCCATGGGGCTGTGGCAGCCGTTGTCGCTAGCAAGGACTAGGTGAGATCTCCCCGAAGTGATGCTGCTTTGTGGCATGAAGCGATGCTTGGGACAGTTCCTCCTTGCTGTGGGGTACCTGCTGTGTTTCTGACAAGAAGGTAGATGGTCAACAAGTGTTTGGGTGCACTGAATTTCTTAACTAACTGCAAGGTGTCCTATGCTCAGGGCAAGGACCTGTATGCCACATCTGGAAGGTGTGCTGGTTTAAGGCTAATTGGAATATTTTAATAGAGAAAATTATATTATAGGCTGTGAAAAGGAAACAATGGTGATGTCTACTTCACTCATAGGCTTGCTGTGATGTTTAGGAATAAGTACCCAAAACCAAAGATAAGCCACTTGGGGCACAGCGTCTGGGGCTGTTAGCAACTTCTGGCTTCTTCTCTCTGAAGAATGACTGCTCATGAGTTATTTGGACTTGTGTGATGTTCTTTTGCTCCTCAAATCTGCGTTTTTGTTTTGTTTTGTTTTTTTTTCTTCTCTTTCATTTACCTTCCAGGGGCCTTAGGGCCTTAATTTTCTCTGTTGCAGAAAACTTTATGCTTGAGTTGGGTGACACCTGGTAGTCCCAGCTTTGGCTTTGGATTTTGGCCTATGGGTGCATGTAAGGGGTGTTTGTTTGCAGGGTGCTGTAGCAATCACTAGGTCTTTCCAGAGACCACTGCCAGCCTTCTACTCAGTGTCTCTCTGCCTGAGTTAAAAACCCGAGTGGAAGCAGGGGTCAGTCCTGCACCCCTGGGTCCTAAGCTACACCTCCCCTTGGCATATTTTCTTCCACCCTGGGTGGTGTTTCACCAAACAAGAAAAGGGATGGATTTGATTGAAGCTGCAGCTTAGCAGCTCCAATCCAGTTGCTGACCTGTGGCAAGTCCTCTGGGCCCATTTTAGAAACAAGTTTCAAGTCAAATTCCTGGATGGAGCAAGGGATCCTGTGGACTGTAGGAGTGCAGAGGTGCTGCTGACTTGCAGCTCCTGTCAGAAGGAGTTGTGTTAGGGGCTTCCTTTGGAGAACTTGTGTCACAGGGGTTGCAGAAAAGCACTCTGCAGTGCTAACCATTTCTCACCGCTGTGCAAAAGGACAGGTTTGCACATGCATGAGTGGCCTCCCAAAAAAAGCTCCTGGCAGGTCCCACACGAGTCTGCTCCTAACCCCATGTGCTGGTGCTGTCTCATCCTCAGCATGTGAATGCTGCTCTTGTGTACATCTCTTGGACACTGACATAAACAGTCCCACAGCCAGAGCCAAAGAAGCTTTGGAGCAGACTTCGGGGAGGATTGGAAATGCCTGATAAAGGCTGCAGTTGCATGAGCAGCCCTAAATATCATCCTATTTTGTTACTCTCTCCACTGTTAAGTCCTAAGTTCTAGGCTGCACTCATGGTGCTATTTGTGTTGGGCGTTTTTGCATAGTCAGAGTTCCCTTTCTCATAGGTGGCAGCAGAAATGAGCTGGCAGAGGTGCTGACCTGGAGCAGGGGTCCTGCTACTGTGAGAGCAGGAGAGCACCTTGCTGCAGGTGCCCGTGCTGCTGGGTGAATTTGTCCCAGGAGAGTGCCTGCAGCCCACCAGCCTTTCACTGACTTTAGGTCAAACCACATCCAAGATAAACTTTCCTCCAATGCTGCCCTAAATGTGCTGGTCTGAAAGGCTGGGTGTTGTTTTTGGGTTTGTCAGAGATTCTGATTTTTATTTTGTCATCCTGGAGATGATTTAAGTAGTCCCAGTCCTCCTTGCTGAAAGTTCATCTGTTTACACAGCTTGTTCCAAGAAATTTGTGTTTGTATCCATATGATGTGACGTCTCCTTGGCTAGACCCAGCTGCTGGATGCTGGAATGCAAATCTCTCATTTTTCAAATAGCGCTGGGACCTCATAGTGAGAAAATGCAGCAGAGGGCCCCTGTCTGTGTCCTGGGGCCCCACATCCAAAGGCTGTCCTTGGGGGACCTCTGAAGCACCCTATAGGGACTTCTCCCTCCTTTGTATCTCCCCTGTTCTCTGCCATGTAAAAAGTGAGGTCAATTCAGCTCCACACAGTTTTGGGTTTTTTTGGCTGCGCAGTTGAGGAAGAGTCTGGCATACCTGTGAGCACCTTCTCTGCATTATTTCCTGTCATTTTAGTCCATCAGCCCTGGAGCAGGAGACCGCTGTCTCTATAGTGCCGAAATAACTAGGAGTCAGCTGTTGAAAATCTGTTGAGTTTTGGGCATGCAATTTGCTCCCTTTGGTGCTTTTTGGAAATAGAAAAAATATTTACCACCCCCCTCCAGCATTCTGCCAAACGGGCCCTTTGCAAAAGGCTGCATTGTGCAGCCGGCTGTTCCCCGGCGCTGCCCCGCACAAGGCTGCATTGTGCACCACCCGCGGGGCTCACAGCGAGGGCTGGAGCTCTGCATTGGAATCTCCCTGCGGTGGCAGCCCGTCCTCTGAGGGTGAGCCGCTCGCCTGCGCCTTGCTGCCTGGGCTACCTATTGATCACCTCCCAGGAAGGTTCTTCCATCTGCTTTATTCTCCAGCAAGGCTGCCCAGAACAGCCTGCCCACATCGAGACCACTAGGGGTGTTCTGTGCCTCAGGGACGACCTGCTGTCACTTTTTTTTTTCTCACGCCACGGTGTTGTGCCAGCATCTGCAGTGTGGAGCTTTGAGAGAGCATACACACATGGTGCTTGTGTGGGCACATGCAGTGTCTTGCTCAGGGAAGAGGATGCTCCTGGAGCCGTCCAGCCTCCGTCTCCAGCTTCACATCTGGGTTGATGGGTTTGTCCTGATTCCTTTTGGTGCCACCTCCGCGTCCTCTCTTCTCTCTTCTGCAAAGCTCATTCAAGTGGATGCACACGCAAAAAGTAACAACTTCTCACCTCTTCCAGTCAAAGAGATGTCCGCTGGCTGTCCAGGCAGCAAACTAAACATTTTGCCTTGCTAGCACATGATTCAGGACAGGTATGGGAGCAAGTTCTACTGCTCTGACTGCAGGGAAAACCAAGGATCAGTGTTCTGCTGTGGTGGTCTGTGAGCAAATTCAATCTTCAAATCCTTGCAGGTTTTTTTTTTTTTTCTTTTTTTCTTTTTTTGCTAGACCCTCCCTTGAAAGGCTCAAGGATCAGTCCTTTTGAGTACAGCCACTGCAAATGACACCAGTTTCTCCTTGTCATCTCCTATTTGCTACAGATACTAGCATATCAAAACAAAGCCCCTGCTGTGGCATTGATGTTTCTTCCTCCCTTTCCCTTTTGTCCATTCTTCATCCCCCAGGAGTTTGGCAGCACAAAGTCCATCACATCACGGTGCGACTTCCTGCAGAACCTGGTTGCAAATGGTTGCGCTGGGGCCATTGAAAACCCCAGCAGCAGCATCACTGTTGTGAAGAATGTCCCTCTGAGCAGCAAGGGCTCTGACCAGACCCACCTGGATGTCACACAGATCATGCCTCAGAAGGTTGCATTGAATCTTCGTCCTGGTGAGTCCCTAATGGCTGTCAGCCATATGCTTGGGAGTGTGTGTGTGCACATGAGAAAGGGTGGCTGGAACCTGCTGAAAGTGTACATCTCATGACCTTGTGGCCCACTAAAGGAGGTGGCTGCTGGCCCCTTCCACAGCCTGTAAACTTCGGTGGCACGTCATGAACAGGTTTAGGGCTGAGTTGTGTGTCCTCCATGAGAGCATACTGCTGTTACACAAAGTCAATCAAAGCCTATCCACAACTATTTCAATACCAGACTTAACCCCTGCATGTGTTTAAGGGGAGCCTCCTCAGCTTAAAAATGTAACCACTGGGTGGAAGGAGTTAAAATAACTCTGGATTCTCCACTAAGCTGACGGTGCTTGACTCTAAACTGAGACAGTTCCTTCTATAAATTGGAAACAAACTCAAATATCTGTTTTCTGTCGGTATGCAAAAGAGCCTTGGGATCAAGGCAGAAGGTGGAGATATGAACTTGTGACTCAGGCCTTGGACTGTAGCCAGATCCCTGTTTCATTCCCCTGAGCCATCACTTTTCTTCAATCTCTTCCTTTTAATTAAAAATTAGGAGGGAATGGCAGGACTGAGCCACGTAAGCATGCTTGTTATCAAATTTTTTTGCGTAGTAGGGGGAGCCTTTAATATGGATTCAGAATTCGTGCAAAAATTTGGCAGCTGCTGGTTCTGCAGGGGGAAAAATAAAGCTCTTTATTACAGAGTTATGAAGCAAATATAAAAGCTCAATTCATTATAAGCAATTGGTGTGGGTTTCTAAGGCTTACAGTTTGGTGACAGCTCTCATGAGCATACACAAAAAATGAAATTGGGTGTTTTACCCAAGAAAAACAGAAGTCTGAGCTGGTGCTCACACTACCAGGGCTTTCCCAAAGCCTAATAGCTGCTGCAGGATTTCTTCTGCTTAATTCTATGGGTCAAGTAGTCATGCTGTCTCTTAATTAGCTCTTCCTCAGCAGTCTGACTGCTGTCATCAGTCAGACTCTCAAATTTAAAGGACTTTTACTTGAAAGCCTTTAAAGCAGATACCTGAGGGTAGTCGGGACTGGATGTATGACTTGATGCATGCCTTCTGCATCCGAATGTTGCTGATGAAACAGGTTTGCTGCCGTAATAAAGGGGGTTGTTATTACTTCAGTTTCTTGAGGCAGTTACTGGCACAAAGGGCTGGCTCAGCTTCCACATATCACCTTCAAACCCTCCTTCACATGCAATGCCCAGTTCGCAGCAAATCCCCCTTTTCTGATCCCCTTTGTTCAGCAGGAGGTGGAGATTCCTATCGCTCTGGTTTGTGGCAGGTTGTGGGTGTTGATTTGCTTGCATCTTCCTGGGAGGCCACACTGTCGGATGCTTTGGGCTGCTGACGACTGGTGTGCTGTTCCTGCCATCCCTCACAGGGGACCGCACTTGAGGCCATCTTTGATTCTTCTTGGATGGCAGGGAAACCCCTGAGGTGTGGGCTGAACTGCAGGAACCNGGGTTGGAACTAGATGATCTTTGAGGTCCCTTCCAACCTATACCATTCTATGATTCTATGCTCTGAGGGTCCCACAGTTATTCCCATGTTGGTCTGGCAAGCCCCCCTGCCTGTGCTCCCCTTGCAGAGCATCAGAGTCACGGTAAGAGGAGGGACATGTTTGTAATAGCATCTCCCATTTTGGTTCTCTCGTTGATGTTGGGCAGCACACTATCTTAGGACCGATAACTTTCTAAACCCTCATATTAGCATCCTCAGCTTAAATTATCCATTAATCCTTGAGTTTGAGAATGGGTTTCACCCTGTGGACTCAAGACAAAAAGGAGACAATGTTGATTTAATTTTGGGCATGAAGGGTGTACTGTTTCAAAGATGAATTCACACGGTGGTCTGCGGCAATGGTGAGCTTTTAGTCTTAGACCACTAAGCAGAAGCAGAAGGGAGCGAATTGTCAATTGTTCGCTGTTCCCACTCAGGCAGTTTGATCTCATTGTCCTGTGGCAGAAGTCACATGCCCAAATCTCTGTGCCTACACATAGTTTCCAAAGGCCTTAAATTGTGAATTTATTTTTTATAATGTTGCTTTTGAATCCTGGGTCCAGCTATAAAGCAGCATGTTCTGGTTAAATGAAAAATATGAATGGCATAAAAAGAATTAAAATATTAATAGATGCAGGCTGTGTTGCTCATCAAGCCCTACAACTCACCAAGCAGGGAAAAAAAAAAAAAAGGGTTGGGGGAGGGCTTTTCTTGGATAAGTATAATTGTAGACTTTGTGTTCTTAAATTGGCTAAAAGCAGTTTTTCCAGTTTCTGTGCTCCCTCTGCATGACAGTATCCAAGAAACATTTCTGAATTCAGCTTTGAGTTTAAAACTTCTCAGGGAAAAGCTCATAGGGGAGGATGGTGGTGATGATAGATGGGGAAGGGGAGGGCTGGATTATCCCTAGAAGTGTGAAAGTAATACTGTGTATCGAGAATAATAAATTCTTTTGCACTTACATCTTCATACCTTAGCAATGTTTTCTCAGAGATAATTGATTTGTGCAGTTAAGAATGAAAGGACCTCCAGCCCCAGGATCCTGCTGGGTTTTCTGTGCTTCTCAGGGGCTGGTAAATTGATAACTATTACAAGAAGAAGATTTGATCAGTGTATCCCAAATACCCTTTCTGTCACAGAAATTTCCATCTTAGGACTTGCTCTGAAAGAATAGTGTTCTGAAAATGGAAGTGTTGGGAAAGGCAAAAGGGCACATCCTCTTTTTCTGAAAGGATTGGGTATTCCAATGGGAAAAATATGTAGGAATGAGAAAAATAGCCATGGTAACAAATTTTCCCAAAGTTAAAGACATTCTTGCAGCACTGAATTCAAACCAAGCTTGCAGTCATGGTTTGTTACCCTGCAAACCTGGTCCAGAGGAGGCCACAAAAAATATCAGAGGGGTGGAACACCTCTGCCATTGAAGAAAGGCTGATAGTGTTGGGATTTTTCAGACTGATGAAGAGAAAGCTCTGGAGAGAACTTACTGTGATCTTTCAATCCTTAAAGATGGTAGACTTTTTAGCAGGGCTTGTTTCAAAAGAACAAGGTCTAGTGGTTTTAAACTAGAAGAAAATAGAGTGAAGCTAAAGAAGAAAGGTTTTAGAAGGAGGGTGGTCACACCTTGGTCCAGGGAGGTGTTGGAAGGGTTATCCCTGGAAACATTCAAGATCAGGTTGGATGGGGCTTTGAGCAACCTGATCTAGTTGAAAAGCAGACCTGGATCTAAATCTTCCACAGCTTTCTTTTATAGGAGGCAGGCTCTGACCTTTATGCATTTTTCCCTGGGGGCTGGGACCCTGGCTTCTTTGCTGAGGCAGTGAATGCTGCTGGGCTTTGGCAACTGCTGCCAAAGGCTGGGACAGGATGCTCGCTCGCTCCTTGCGCACAAAAACGGTGGCAGGGATCACTATGAAGCAGATCCTACAAGCTAGAGCGGGTGTTTGGCCCTGCCCTCCATGCAGCACGACCCCAGGTGCCACTCAAGGCTTCTGCTTGCTGGGTTGTAAAGGCCCTCCATGCCATGTCTTGCCAGCATGGCAGTTTTTTGATGCTGCTCCTGGGTGTTGTTGAGCTGGAAATAAGTGGGAGCAGCTGTGCTGCTACACACAATGAGGAGAACAACAAAATTGTTAAGGAAGTGTTTCACAATGCTAAAAATATGTGTTTCATTTCTGGGGAAGGAGAGAGGAAGCCACATTTATTTTGTTGAACTTGCCAGTGCCTGAAGTTCAGCCTCAGCCATTAGGAGCTGGAAGAGGTGGGCAGGATGGGGAACTTAGTCTTGAGAGGTTTTGAATCTCTGGATCTGAGACTGCACTAAGCTGGAAAAGGGGCCAAGTTAGTGGCTGGGGATGTGGGATGTCCAAACTGGCCTAGGGTTTGAGGATGTAGAGTCTGAGGTTTCCATCTAGACTCCTTTCTCAACAAAGCGTAAGGCAAGCATTTGCCACCTCTGACTCCTTTGAAGTCTATAATTTTGAAGACGCTTCACCTTTTTTGGAGTGTGGGCAGTGCTGGTGGTGGCCTGCCCTCCTGACAGCCCTTCTGGGGGACATTTCTTGAGAAAACAGTTTGGCAAAAGGGAAGGTCAGAGGAAAGGCTTTCCCCTGCAACTCTTCACATCTGCACAGCCTGTGACTCAGCCCTGACAGCTTCTTCCTTTTTGTTCATCACTTTAGGAAGCTTCATCTCTGCCTCTGTACTTTCTTGGGTGATCCTAACAGTCTTCTTTTTCCAATTCACTTCCCTTTTTTCCTACTTTCTCCAGAATCATGATGGCACAGCTGTTTTTATGGGAAGAGTTCCTTTTCAAAGGTACTTCTTTTGTCTCTTGTAATGGTTTGGGAGTTCCCTGCCCCCCCACACTTTGTAAAAGCACCCAGACTAGACTCAGCCAGTTGGAAGTCAAGAGATGAAGCTGTATTTACAGCTTAGCACAATATACAAGCAGATATATACACAATATACAGGAATATTTACAGAAATATACAAGTTAAAGGTAATACAGAAACACAACACCCCTCCCAGAAATCAGAGTCCCCAGGAGGGGCTTCCAACCACCCTTCCACCTTCTCCCCACCGCTATACCTTACCCCAAGGTGAGTTTGGAGGATTGGCCAGGGAGGGTTAGAAGAAAAGTGGTTAGTGAGGTTACTGAGCAGAGAGGAGAAGGCCAGAAGCTAGACAACCCGAGAGTGTCTGCACTCAAGTGTCCTATCTTTGTTTTTTATTCTTAGTCTTAAACATTTCAGTAAGCCTATGAGTGAAGTAGACATCACCATTGTTTCCTTTTCACAGCCTATAGCATAATTTTCTCCATTAAAATATTCCGATTGGCTTCAAACCAGCACAGTCTCTGCTTTGACTTGAATTCCCTGCACAGCTCAGAGGATGTCTTGCATTCATCTCACTCTGGCTGTTTTCTCCTGATCTTCCTCCTCCTTCCACTCCCACTTCTTTCTTTTGTGCAGGACTTCTTGGATGGCTCTTGGTTTGCTCTGAGGATGCACCCAAGTAAGCGTGTGCATGGTCCTTCTTTCAGTAGTCTATGAGACATCCATCTGAGGTTTGCTCTGCTTGCTTTTCTTCCCAGTTTTCTAGGAAAATGCCTGTGAACTGTACACAGGCTGCGGCAGCAGCATTTGTCGTGTGTCCCCCAGTAGACATTCTCTCAGCTGAGATGGAAAGGCCTTTTCCATAACTCAGAAGTAAAATAGAGACATGCACTCTATAGATTTGTTGCTTTCTTGCCAGCCAGTACACTAAACAACTCAAGAGGATCCCAACTGATTACCTGCTTTCCTGTTATTCTCCTAAGGGATGAATTCGGAAAAACTTATTCCTCTCACACTCTTCTTTTGCAAGTGACTTATCTGCTCTGCAAGGGGGGAAAAAAAGCATTTGGTCTGGATTTTACATGAGCTACGAGGTCCCTCTTCATCGCTCTCAACTCTTGTGTATGTGCAGGTGACCAGACCTCCTTCCGAGTTCAAGTTCGTCAAGTGGAGGACTATCCTGTGGACCTCTACTACCTGATGGATCTGTCCCTCTCCATGAACGATGACCTGGATAACATTCGCAATCTGGGGACAAAGCTGGCTGAAGAGATGCGAAAGCTCACTAGCAATTTCCGACTGGGGTTTGGCTCTTTCGTGGACAAAAACATTTCTCCTTTCTCCTACACGGCACCAAGATACCAAAACAATCCCTGCATTGGGTAAGTGGTAGGTGTAACCCAAAGGGACAAGCCCTGTGTTTGTACAGAGCCCAGCTTCAGACTTCTCTTCCCATTCTTGCTTTAAATAATGAGCCACGCTTCAGTCCTGGCTTTTGGGAATGCTGACGAGCAGTGGATGTCATTGCGATGCTCCAGAACGATTCCAAATAGGACAGTTTCCAGTTTTGCAGTGGCTGTTGGGAGATGTCTGCATCCAGAGTTGGCAAACTGTTACATCAGGAGCCTGAAGCTATTTTTAAGTACCTGAAGAGGACGCAAGCATAGCAGGCTTTTTTGCAGGCTTTAAGAAAAAGGAGCAAGAGCCAGACATTTCTGATTTCTGATCCTAGCTCTGAGTCATAGCTTGGCCTCAAGTAAAGAAATCAAGCTCTTTATCTCCATTTTACAGATAAGAGACCAAGACAATGTAAGTCCTTCCCAACAGAAATGTTTGGGGGAAGTGAGATTTGTGATGGCCTGTAGCACTGATTAATGAGTTCTTGTGAAGTGTTTAAAAGATCTCAGGCAGATTTTTTCCTCTGTATTGCTGTGGAAGGAAAGCAAACTGGCAGTTGCAAGAGACACAAATGATGCAATTTGCTTTGCAATTCTATCACACCCTTCCTCATTTTTGGGGTTGCTTTCAAGTGTCTTTGCTACTCCTTCATTTGGCTTTTAACTACCAGAGTTGGCACCAAGTCCATTGAAATGGGGATTGTTCCAGAGTGAAATTAGGTGTAGTGGAAGGTCTCCAGCTGGGTTCGAGTGTTGGCACAGAAAGATGAATATGTCAGCAAGTGCCCTTCTGGAATGATGTCACTCACTATTGATGCTTACCTTCATGGTCCCCATCCTACCCTCATCCAGGGTTAAGATGCTTTCTAGTCATGTAAGGACAATAAAGTTAGCACTTGTGTCTTGAGTCATTCACAGACACTTACGTTGTAGGATGACTTCATGAATGGATGCCAGGCTCTGCAAGCATGTATCCTTTAACTTTTCCATGTCAGAGGCAAATAAAAGAGAGCTTACATCAGCTATGTTTCTAGGTCAGCTTTTGGCATTGGCCAAGCATTTGGTGTCTCATTGCACACTGACCATTGACCAGACAGAATTATCTGTATTCTGATTTTGCCAGTTCTATTCAGAGAGGAAATTCAAATGGATTTTAACACTGAAAACTCATGCTTTGGCCATGAAGTGTAGCCAAAGGTGACCGTGCTGACCGAGCTGTGGAGGTGGCTCCGCCACCATGGCACCGTACACCACAATCTTCATAGCTTGTTTCCCCAGAATTTGGCATGGCCACAGAGGAATGCTTTCGGTCATCTCTGGCTTAGTCTTCATCACCCACTCATGGTCTTCATCACCCACTTATGTTGCTCATGGGCTGGAGAGAGGATTTTGCCCCAGCTGGGGAACTCTCAGGAGCTTTGATTGACTGGTGTGTGATTTAATTGAAGTGACATGGCTTTTGATGAATGAGACCAAGTGAAGTGTGCAAAAGGAGAGGAGTGGTAGAGATATGCAGCAAATTATACCTGAACCTGCTGATGTCTTTCTATCAAGGGCATCCAGAGCAGTTGTCTTTTTTTTCCCCACTGTGACTGGGCTATCTGCATGTCCTTTCTAGCCTTACCCAGGTGTCTTTTTTTCTGCTTTTATGGGATACATCAAGACAGCCTGGGCTTGGAAAACCATTTAGAAAGGATTGCCCAAAGCAGCTTATCTGGTGGGTGCTCCCTTCAGTTGTTGTCTCCTCTTCATCCATATGAGGGGTGCTGACTCCCAATTGTTCTTGAGTAGTGGCAGCTTCCCCTGCCTGCTCTGCAAGTAAGCTGTTGCTGCTACTGAGTGGCTCACTGATGTGGCAGTGAGGTGAGTTGTCAGATTGTGGTTTTATTTGCAGCTATTCCTAGTGTCAAGGTAAACTTTGTCCAGTGGCCTGCTTACCATCTAAGTACACATGGTCTGCCCCTGATCCAGGCTTTCTCCTCCTCCTGCTTGCAGTGATGGCTGTTGTCGTGTAGGCCTGGGTGAGGTGCAGCCCAATTTTTTTGTGAGGTCTGCTTGGGATTCCTTGTGCTTCCTCCATCTCATCCCTGCTCCGGCTCAGCATCCTGCCTGGGGCCTCTCAGGGAGCCAGGATGTTGTCTTTTGCAGAGATGGTATCGTTGAAGAGAGATAATATGAAGGAAATAAACACTAAATTAAAAAAAGATAAGGAAGGCAAAGGGTCTGACCAAACACCTAATTGGCTGTCTATCTGTGACAGGACTTGTGGAGGTTACAGACTGAGATAACCTACCCACACTGCTGTGTGCCCTTGCCTAGTCACTCAGATATCCACTGTCCAGCCTGCTGCTGCCTGCAGCTTCTGCCAGCAAACCTGGATGGAGTGTGAAAAAAAACCCCAACCAACCAACATACCAAGAAAGGATTAAATTCTATATCTTCCTGAGAGGTGGGACCCTATAGTATGTCAGTGTTTTCTTTCAGCAACAGGGCTTTGAGAAGTCAAGCACCCAGGTGGGTTAAGGGCTGCTTGATGAGACCTGCAGAGCAGAGGCTTCAGACATGGCACAGTCCTTGCCTTGGCCCTGGGTGTGAGTGGCTGCAAGTCTGAACCTGAGGTTGATCACGAGGGATGGCTCTAATAGCCATGGGGCCCAGGGCAGTGGGACCTCCCCTGTGGTTAGGTGTGTGCATGACTGTGTAAGTGGAAATCCCTACTCTGGGGTCTTTGGTGAAGGATTTGCATTCCCAGCAGTGGTAAAACTTAAATACTGCTTTGTGTAAAAAGCCTCTTACAACTTACACTTAGTGGGTCATGTGTCAGCAGATGCCTTTAATTGTTCTCTGGGTCTTATCTTTGAAGATAAGGGTGAATTACTGCAAGCCCAACGCCTTTTTAAACACTTTTTATTCTTAACCCTTCGTGTCCTCTGCCCAACACGCTCACTGATGTCCTATACCACAGGAGCTGCCTACTAGGCTCTCTTGACCATGCAGTGAGCACCAAAGCTGCCTCCTGACAGTTTTGTACACAAAAAGTTTTCCTGGTAGCCTGCTGAGGCATTTCTCTGCCTTAGGGTGCCACTCCTACCTTTCTTCTCCAGTGGAGCTGTGGGAAACAGAGCTGGTGCTTGCTCACTGGCTTGCAGGAAGAGTGGGAGGATGCATAAGTCGATGATGTTAATTATTAACACATCTCATGCTGGGCAATTGCCAGGTGCCTGGTGATGTGTGATGGGTAAAGGGTGGCAGGTACTGCCAAGAAAACAGGATGACTGAGTGAAAATGCCCATTGAAAGATGGGGGAAAGTAGCTCCTGACAGTGCCACTCCCATGTATTACCCTTTGACACCAACCTACCAGTTTCTGCAGGCGTGTGGCACAGCTCCCACCACCCTTCCAGGCTGCTGGTGATGGTGCCTCTGCCACTCTCTGTGTCACTGCAGGTCCCATCATGCACTGTGGATTCCCAGTGTGAAAAGATGCTTTACTGGTGCTGAAACTACAGAGCTGTATGGCCCAGAGTTGGGATGGTGCTTGATGTCTCCACTCACAGTTCACGTGGAGAGAGATGTTCAATCCTGGTGAACTCTGGAAACTTCAGCTGCTTAAAGCCCCTGGGCAGGGGGAAAGCAAAACCAAAAAAAGGGCTCTACTGCATGGTTTTGTAGATAGTCAGAAACTGAAGTGTTGTGGAAATGTTTTGTCCCCTTGAACAGAAATTTGAAGACCAGCTTAGTAGGGCTGGGAGCTTCTGCAGCTCTTGGCTGGTGGTGTGTTTCCTTCCAGCTGACCACTCCACTGTTCCTCCTACAGTTACAAGCTGTTCCCCAGCTGTGTCCCGTCCTTTGGCTTCCGCCACCTCCTGTCCCTAACGGATAAAGTCGACCGCTTCAACGAAGAAGTACAAAAACAAAAGGTTTCCCGCAACCGAGATGCTCCGGAGGGCGGTTTTGATGCAATTTTGCAGGCCGCTGTCTGCAAGGTGAGCCACTCTCATTTCTAGGGTTTTAAAGCAAAGCAAAAGAAGAGAAGGTTTCTCCTAGTCTGTTCTCAGACAAGGGTAAAGCTTTGGTGTGCCATTTCTTGGAAATAACTACTACATTTTTCGTGCAGAAACCATGAAAGAATATCTTGGAAAGCCATATCTGTTGCTTTTGTACATGACAGGCAAAGACAAAAAAAATATTTTTTCTAGTTTAAAGAGGTAATAATGGAGCTTTTCCAAATCAAAGTAAGCCTGAGATGTCATCACAGGATTAGACTTGCAATGATTAGGCTTGTAGGTGTTGATCCCTGAGCACCCAGGACAAAATCCTTTAAGATTCACGTACGATTGTGTGCAGCAGCACCACGCGTTGGCTCAGTATGTTTCTTCAGTGTATCTCAAGCATATCTTGCAGCAGTTGACCCATGCTGAGGCTTGGAGCTGGTTCCTACTGCTCTTACCTTCCCCCTGGTTCTGTAGGATTGGATGATCCAGGCACTGATAACCTGCTTGCTCTCTTTGTGTAGGACTAGATGATCCAGGCACTGATAACCTGCTTGCTCTCTTTGCCAGAAAAACTGGAGGTGTTAGCAGTAACTAAAGACAGAGTTCATTAGCTTGGTGCCATGTTAGGTAGGGAGATTGGAGTTGTTTGCTTGAATATCTTTCTGGAAAAAAAGTAGGTGAGTTGGTCTGTATCACTTTGTGTGTCAGGGATGGAAGTGTTTGCTCTCCTCTGCCATGTGGCCAAGCTTGCCAGGGCTGGCTCCAGTTGCTTTTTTCCCTCTTGACATACAGTTTGTTTTCATTTGCTCCAGCCTTGTCTAGTACTTTTGGTTGAGTGTGCTTTCTTCTGGCTCTGGATTTTGGGAGCCAGGAGATAGGCATCGTCTGCAAGAGTAATGGGACACAGGCTCGTGGGAAACCAGATCTTCCTTGCCTGGGTTGGCTTCATTTATGCTTCACGCTCTCCACAGGATAGAACCTGCCCTGTTGGATATGATGCCACCCAACAGTCATCCTTCCCCTCTCTGGCGCAGATGTTGTTGTTGGCACAACTGCAGTGCTGCTTCCAGTACTGGCCTGGCCATAAAGCGCTTCTCAGTTTTGAAGAGCTGGCTCTCGTGGTTAGAGTAGAGACAGCTCAGGACGGTGAGTCAGTTGTGCTTTCCAACGTGGTTTCTTTGCAATTCCTTCCATCACATTATTGCAAAATGGGACAATGTTTCCCTATGGTGCAGAAATCATGGTGCAATTCACAAGGGCTTGTTTTGCAGGCATTGGTGGAAGGTAGGAGACTTGCAAGATATTTCCTGCACTTTTGTGCTACTCTCAGACTGTTGGTGAATGACCAATATATTTGACCGTTTTCCTTGAGGACACAAAAGATGAATTCAGATGCTAATATCATCTAAATTATGGTATCTTCTGGGAAGGATGGGCAGAGGTGAGCATGTGGACCTGCATGACTCTCTGCGTGATGTGACATGTCATGACAGAGGGATATTTGTAGCCATGACAGTTGATTAATTACCAGAGCTCGGGTGTGGGGAATAAAGTCCATGGGGTTGGTATATGAGGCAAAAGAACCAGCTGTGCTGTAGCTCAATGTTGCCTTGGCAGCCCCTTGCTGTGGGTGGAGCAGCTTCCTGATGATCACAGGAGTGAGTGCCAAGGGCTCCATCCATCCAGAGCTGGAAAAGCCAAAATTTCAGGCCAGCTGATTGACCTCCTAAGCCCCCCAGCCAAAATGGGCGTTTAGTGGGATGTGATGGCCCAGACTGGTCGGTGGCCATGAATTGTGGTAGCCTGAGCACAGACAAGATGGGCGGAGGTGTCAGGCATCTGAGGAGGCAGTGAAGTGCTGCTTCTTGATCATAGAATGGTAAGGTTGGAAGGGACCTCAAGGATCATCTAGTTCCAACCCCCTGCCATAGGCAGGGACACCTCCACTAGTACAGGTCACTCAAAGCCTTGTCCAACCTGGCCTTGAGCACCTCCAGGGAGGGAGCAAATGATGAGGATATTCTTTGCTGCAACGATTGGTGCTTCGCATTCAGTGGTGACTAACGAAGGATCTTGGGGACTAAACCGTGCACAGATGTTTCAGGAACTCTTCCCCTGGTGCAGGGACAGCAGCATATAGATACCTTCGTGACTTCTGGGATAGTTTTCCTCACCACTACTGTGTTATGCCATTGCATCTCACTGATATGCTCCAGAGTTTTCCAGATTTCACCCTCTCTACCATATTCTAAACCAAAGATTAGGGCAATTATGACCTTAGAAAGTCCCCTGCCTTAGTAGCTTTGCAGCATGTTGACTGTGAAGTACTTTGTGTTCAGCAGCAGTGTTTGTGGCATCCAGGGGGATGTGCTTGGGAGAGTCAGCATGACACAGCAGAACTTCACTGCCTCCAAGCCACAGTGGCCAAGTGTGGTCTTCTCTTTCCTTCCAAGTGCTGAGATATCAGAAACAATACTACTCTGTTGACGAGGTATTTTTATACTGTAATTCATATCAATATATTCTTCTTCACGAGCTGTCTGAGAGCTCTGTAATGCTCAAGTAAATTTTTTGCCAAGTTTTCGACCCAAGTTGTAGAAAAAGTGTGCACAGCTAATACAGACTAACCAGCAGGCCTAGTTTGGCTCCTTTCTGAAAGAAGAAGATATGGTAAATGTTATTCTGGAGGCAATGAAAGAGCGTGAGACAATAAGCCTTTATCCTGATGCTGACAGGGTAAGCCAGGAATATTAATCAGCCTTCTGTAATTACGTTTTCCATTTGCAGTATTTTGGTTTTCTGCCATTCTTTAGGTGCAAGCATCATATAGCTTGGTGCTCTATGCAAGTTTCAGGTCTTATCCACTAAAATAGTGTGGTGCTGGATTAGAAAATAAAGAATCTCTTGAAATAGTTTGCTTGGTGCTTGCTGGACACTGTTATGTGGACATGGTCAGGAGACACTGGGGTGCCTTTCTGAACTACATCAAATGAGGGAGGTTTTGGCTTTTAATCTCTACCTCATACCTGTTTCTTGCTTCCACAAAGGTCTGCATCTGAGAAACTGGTGGGGTTTTACATAGATTGATGAAACTGGGGACATCTCCTGGCAGTTGATGTCTTGGTAATTGAACCTTTTTTATTCAACACCCCAAGCATAAACGTAGATGTTTATTTCAGGCTTGGAGATACCGATGCAGGAGTTTTAAGCCTTTTCAATACTATTTGGAGGGCTGTGCTGTGCTGAGACATCTGTGGCAGTTTAGCCAGTCACTGTTGGCTGTAAGGAGTGAGAAACTGGTCTGTCAAGGTATGGGAGGCAACTGTAGCTGGTCATAAGAGTAGGGGTAAAATCCATAGCATGCCTAGCCCTGCAGAGACACGTCGTGTCTTCCCACTTCACTCGGCTGTGGAGTCAGGTCCCACCCTTTCTTTCAAAGTCCTTTGTATCCCATGAGGATCAAAGAACCGATGAGAGGGCAGATGTCAGTGCAGGTCTTCTCAATTCAACAATTCCAGTCCAGTAAAAATAAATTAAATTCTCTTTGGTTACTTGTTTTAAACAGAGCAGAGTGCTGCTCGGTTTTGTGGCAGAAACTGCGTGCTGAGGAGCTGGATTTTCCAGTGCCTGGAAGCTGCTGGCAGAAGCAAAGTGAGATGCAGCCACTCCTCAGTATGCCAGCCTCTTTCAGTACTTTTTACATAGGTCTCCAGCTTGACCAGCCTGTCTGAGACATCCTGGTCTGACACTCTGAAGCATCAGTTGCTCTCAGTGCCTGAATATTGGCATCAACACTGTGGGTGCTTTTTTATTTTTTTTTTTGCAAGCAAGTTCCTGAACTGAGCAACCAAAGTGATTTTAAAGTTGTTTATGTGCGAAAGTGTGTGTTTGAGGCACAGAGAGTTGATCTGTAAAGGGATGATTAGCCCTTGATTGAAAATTTGGCTTAGCAGGTAGGTGAACAGTAGTGTCACTGCTGAAGGAGTTTCGTAACTGCTGCTGGAATGCAGCTCATTTTTGTTCCATGTAGCACGTTTCAGAGGAAATGAAACTTAGATTAATCCTTCTAATCTCTTTCAGAGTTTCTTAGCCTCAGTCATCAAATAAAAGGAAGTTCATTTTAAAAGAAAAGTGAACTGGCTGGGCTTCTGTCTGGTGGCTGAGTAGACTGAGAGCTGCTTCTTGCATTGTTATAGACATAATCATTTAAGTTGAGTTCTTAAAGAATTGCATTTTGGCATGAAGTTCTTGTGTTTTGTCCAGTGGGGTTATTTCAGTGGACCGACTCATGCTGCCCAGAGCAAGAAAGTCCTCACTGCATACTCAGCTGGACTGTAATGCACTTCTACATGGCAAAGGATGTGTGTTGCCAAAGATACCTTCCTATGACCTTATTTGCATTGTGTGGGTCTTTAAAATGCCATTAAAGAAAAAAATTACCATCTGCAATAGGGAGGAAATAGAAAGCTACTCTGGAATGATGTCCCTGAAGCAAGGGTTGTATTTACCTGAAAGATCAGCAGGCTTTAGGCTATGACTCATATTTTACAGAAAAAAATTGTGCTGGCAGCTGTGATTTTGCAGCCTGCTGCTTGCTGTGCCCCCTTGCCCTGCTTGTGTCAGGACTGTCCATAGGAAGTGTCTTTGCAGGTGGGCTGTGGTAGCTTGTAGGCATCTTACTGTAAAACAAGGACTTTAGATTTTGGTAGGTAAGCTCTGGAGGAGTCAAGCATATTCATCTGCACTTTGTTCCCATCAGTACGCTTTTCCTGGCTTTTCCTTCATCCCTTGCTTTGGGATTTGGGCTGTGTTGCTCTGGGCTGGGAGCTGGAGGGAGTGGGATGCTGTATGTCTGTGAGGAGGGAAAGTGTAGGGCTGTGTCTCTCCCAGCAGATGGACAGGGTGGCTAGTCCAAGGAGAAGATCTGGGAGATGAGGCTTTCTGGCTCAAGGCTCTGCTGTGGCAGGATCTCACTCCCACTGTTGGCAGGTTGGAGCTCAGGCTGCTTGGCTTGACATGAGCTGGCAGTGGGAGCAGCCAACACACATAGGGATGCAGTTCTATGGTTTCCAAAAATTTCCTTGGGGCTTCTCTGTTTCCCTTCACTTGCATTGCAACAAACAGATTCAACGTGCTGTGGTAGGCTCAGGTCCGCTTCTAGAACCAACACAAAGCCAGAAACCTGGGGAAACTCCATGAGAAGGAAACATCCACTAGATGTTATCCCTTTATGTGGGAAAAAAAAAAAATATCTCTGCATCTCTTCCCATGCAGAGGTGGTGATAATGTCTGGTCCTTGCACAGAGTGCCTATGCGTGCACATGGGTTCACCAAAGCCAACCCCTTCAGGCAGGGACCTCACTGTGTGTTACAGATCAGAAACAACTTCTACAAGTGGGTGGTAATGAATCTGCTGAGCGGGGATATTGCAGCTCTCACTGTTGCCTTGCCTGCTCCGCAAATCTGAGGAAACAAAGTCAGATTAAATATGTGGAGGAATTTGGCAGGTCTCCTTTGGCTATAAAAGCAGCTAAAATTCTTATTCTTGGATCTGGGCAGGGAATGTCTGGTGGACATACCTCCCCGTAAGTAAGTGTGTTGGAAGGAGATACATTGGAAATGCTAGATGAGCCCCATACATTTTGTTTTCTTGCCAGCAATGGGTGGACAGGAGCGTAGTGCCCTTCTAATTAGTGCCAATTAGTGCTGCTAGATGGGCACGTGACTGGGACGATATGCAGGGTGAGGGGCAGGGGCAGGCCAGTCATCTCACAGGTTTGTTTTCTCCCAGGAGAAGATTGGCTGGCGCAAGGAGGCATCTCATCTGCTGGTCTTCACAACGGATGATGTGCCCCACATAGCCCTGGATGGGAAGCTGGGTGGGCTGGTGCAGCCCCATGATGGCCAGTGCCACCTGAATGAAGCCAACGAATACAGTGCATCTAGCCAACTGGTGAGGGGTTACATGGGGGACTCAGCGCTTGGAGAGCTCAGGATGTCCATGGACTTCTCGGCCACTCATGGCTCCAGCAGCCTGTGGCAACTCACCCCAGGGCCAGCATGGTTTCACCTGCTGCTGCAGTTTGCAAATAGAATTTGCAATCCTGCCATAGTGAATGTTTCTGTGATGCTCAAGAATTGTTTAGGAGCTTAGTGAGTTCCTTCAAGGCTCACTGCAAGGCAAAAAAAAAAGAGACTTGGTGTCCTGAAGAGCATCAGATTTTGCCTGCAAAGTGCAGAGGAAGCTTAAAATGTCATCTCTTCTCTAAAATGTCCAGTGGACTCTCAGCTTCTCCCTGAGGAGGCCGACTCTACCTTGAGGTTACTATAGTAGAAAACCTAACAGGATGCTCCTCTTAAAACTTTGAGCACAGCACTAATGTAGATCTTAGTAATAAGCAGACAAACTGGCCATTTGAAAAAAAAAAAAAAGCTCAGTGAAGGAAACTTCTAGGGTGAAGGAGCATTTACCTGCCACCTCATTATCGCACCCTTCTGCAGTAGTGTGCTTTATTCAGCAGGTCACAAGCACTACTTTCTGCACAGATGTCACATTATAATAACAGGCATTTTTGGATGGAAGCTAGGATCCTCACAGAAACCTTTCCACCTGCCTGGACAATCCTAGCAAGTATCTGTATTCTGGGATGCAGCTCCCATACTGGCTGGGAAGATGACATGGAGATGCAGCCTTGGTGTTTCCATGTTTAAGTCTTGGTAGCTCTCAATCAACCCTTCAGTTTGCCACTAAATTAGGTGTTTTTTATCAAGGATAGCACTTCAGAAGCAGCCTGAGATTTTAAACTCAAGCTGGTCTCTTCTAAGTGATGCCTGGTTTATTATTCTGTTGCTTGTAAGTAGATAGAGCAGTATTTTCCTGCCATATCCTCTGACAAGTCTGCAGAATTAAGGAGCTTGTCGTAATCTTTTTTTTCATTCCAGCATTCAAAAAGAGCAGGCAGTAGGTGTTTTTGCTTCAGGAGAAAAAAAAAATCAGACTTTTCCACTTGGTGCAATTCTAGATCTTCCTGCCTTGCATACCTGGAGGTAGCAGCCAGCTTATTATATACATGTGTCTGCTGATGGCAAAGCAGACAGAGGAAAGAAAGAAAGACAGTGTTCAGGTGTTCCTGTGGCCAATTGTGTTGTCAGTCATACAGTCTAATGAAAGATGCAACAGAAATGCTTAAGGGGTGATAGAATTTCTGTTGTTTCAACTGGGATTGTGCTGGTACACCAGGCACTTCTTCCCGCAACAAAACATGCCCCTTTTCTGGAATGAGTTTTGCTGCTGGGGCAAGAGGAGCAATGAAATGAATCTTTGTTTCTGTGTTGCCCATCAGTTCACTGCCCTTTTTATGCCCTTAGGATTATCCTTCTCTGGCACTTCTTGGGGAGAAACTTGCTGAAAACAACATCCACCTGATTTTTGCTGTTACAAAAAGTCATTACATCCTGTACAAGGTGAGTGCTGCTGAGCTGCCTTGGCTGGGGCGAGATTTAAGTATCTCTTGAAAGCATCTTCTTGCTGGTGCCATGTAGGGGAAGCAGCTGCAAGCATGCATGTGTGGCGCCATGACCGCATGTGTGCAGCTGTGAGTATGCAGCTGTGTGCACCTGCAGGTGTCCATATGTGCAACCATGAGCATGTATGCCACCATGAGTGCATGCATGCAGGCATGAACAAGTGTGTGCAGCCATAAGTGCATGTTGGCTGTGGGCAGCTGCAAGTGCATGTGTGTGCAGCCATGAGCATGTGTGCAGCTGCGAGCACCCATGCATACAGGCATGAGCATGTGTGTGCAGCTGCAAGTGCTTGTGTGTGCAGCCATGAGCACGTGTGTGCAGCTGCAAGTGCCTGTGCATGCAGCTGCGAGCACACATGGCCACATGCTGGCAGTGGGGCTGGCAGAGGCAGGCTCAGCTCACTGTCCCTCCCCTCTAGTCCTGTCAGTGAAAAGCACTAAAGCTTCTTAGAGCAAACAGATGTATGTGCTAGTGAGCATGTAAGGACCTAAAATAGACTGCAGCTTAATCTGGATGTTCGGACGGCTGCCAGCCGTGCAGCATGCAAGGGAGAGCAGAAACCTGTTCAACCCATTCTGCAGTGACTTAATCCCATTACCTAATCACACACAGTGTTTCTGCCCAGCTGTGTTTTTCCATCATAGAGTCCAGAGCCCCAACACGCCCCAACCAATCTGAACTCCCTCATCATCCTCACTCTACCCTCTGAAAGAAAAAAGTGACCTGAGCTGTAAGGGCTGGCCTGCATCTGGAGCTGCCCCATGGAGGTTTTTCTCCTCTGTGCATGCAGGGGAGGTATTTCAGGCGGGGTTGCTTTTGGAAGCCTCTGCTCTGGCTCTCAAGGCTCAAGTGAAAACAGCAAGCAGTCGCGTTGCTACGGTTGAGATGCTGCTGTTAGCCCACAGAGAGGAGAGCTGGAGAGCTGAGCTCATTCTCCACCCCTTCTCCTGGGGATGCTCGTAGGTTGTGAGGCGAGACAGGGCAGCCACACCTCCCTCCCCTCAGTGCTGGCTTTCCAGAGCGCACAGCAGCTGGGTCTCACCCCCTCCGGCAGCAAACTTGGGTCTGTTAGTCGCCATCCTGTGGCCACGTGCTTCGTGTAGGGTTTGACATGCCACGTTAGCAATGCTTACTTTAAAAAGCTCCACAGTAATGTCAGCCAAGCTGTAGTACACCACTGGACAATGGAGCAGGTTGTGTGGCTTGGTGTTCCTGGTGCATGGTTGGTTCCTCTTCGCCCTCTACTTTTCTCTCTGCATTTCAACATTTTCTTTAAATTTCCCATTTTGTTTTGTTTTTTTCTTCCCTCAAGAACTTTACTTCCTTGATTCCTGGGACAACAGTGGAGATTTTGCACAAAGACTCCAAGAATATCATTGAGCTGATTGTCAAGGCCTACAACGTAAGTGCCTTTTAGTACTGCAGCTGCTGTTGTGTGAAGTGCCAAGAGCTCAGCCGGCTTACCTCGCTGGGTGTGCTCCACCCGGGTTGAGCCACCCCCTTTCTCAGGTCCCTGCACACTGCTGGATCTCAAACATCCACCCTGGGAAGGGAAACAAGGTGTGCGAGGTGGAGAAGGAGCTTGACACAGATTTCATCCCATGTCTCTTGTGCACAGAATGACCCTCAAACTACAACCCTGATCTATAACTATTCTCTCTCAGAGCATCTCTACTAGTAGGTTAAATAGATGATTTCTTTATTATCTGATGTTCAAAGGCCTCCCAAGGGTCACATCCTTGCACAGGTCTGCATGCAGCACAAGTTGGTTCTCAGCACCCCATGAGCACCACTGTCTCCCCTGTATCCCAAAGGAGCCTGCCTATGTGGCATTGCCAGTGTAGCCTGCCCTGCCACAATGGGGCCCATAGAAGACAGCAAAGAAACTGCAGTTGTGCCACTGATCTGATGCCCATCTCTGTGGGGATCAGGGGAGCAGATAAATTAGAAGCAGCTAAATTGTACGTTCATTGGATGCTTAGTTGTCAGTGTTTCCATTGACTTCTCCCTGAATTCTTACAGGTTGGCTTTTTGTCCTTCTGGAAGGATATTGCTGTTTTGGTGAGCCTTCAGGTCAGGGTTCTTCATGCAATAGGACCCTGGCTGCAGGCTCCTCCTTTTCTTCGTACTATGCTTATTAGTGCAAGAGAATGAGTAAGGGCTTCTTTAGAAGACTTTACAGATCTAAAGGTTGTGTTGGCTTGTTCTGTGCTTTGCCTGATCAGTAACGTTCATCTTTCCTTCCCCAACAGCTCACTGCAGCTAAAGCAGCATTTGGATATGTCCTTAGGGAGAGTGCTTCCCAAAGCTTCACCCTCTGAGGAAAGGCAAAGAGCAGCTAATGCTGCTAATGAGGCCCTAGAGGCACTGCAAAGCAAAAAACTCAGTTGTCCCAGTTTGTACCCTTGAGAAAGGAGGGTTTTGTGGCTGAGATACTTGGTTGGAGTGAAAGAAATGAACATTCACTCCATATTGACTTCACATGTGGCCTTAGAGCTTCCATTTGCCTTGGTTTCCCAGTGGTAACATGCATCCTGGCCTCCGTTTCACCACCCCTCCTCAAGCCTTTGCAGGGAGAGATAAGCTGCTTAAAAAAACACTGGGGGTTTGATGCCCCCACCCCTGCTCCCTCTCCTCCCTCTTTCTGGTGAGCTTTCCACCAGCGCAGCTGGCTGGAACCACTAAAATGCTAAAATCAAGGTGCCCTTTGGAAGCTGTGTGGGGCTGTCTGCTGCTGAGGCTCTGTTCTTGTCTGTTCAGCTGGGTGGTAGGCAGGGGCTGAGACCCCTGAGTCTGCTGCCAGGAGCTGGCAGCTCCTGCCTGTGCTGTGGGTAGCCTGAGGCCACAGGAAACCTGGCAACTGCCCAGGCTGTCTCCTCTTGGTAGCCTTGTTTTCGTCCTGAAATGAAGGAGGAAGTTCTCACTAAGGGAGAAGGCTAAAATTTCTGATTCCCAAGTGGGTGTGAACCTTTGTTATTCCTTATGGAAAGGAAAGTCTGAGCCTGGAGAAATCCATCATCTGTGACAGACTGTTTTCTCCTGAGGGGTGGCAGTGACTGGTGCTCTGGGCCTAGGCTCAGTCTCTCCAGTGTTTTGGCCATCTCTGGTTCTCTGTGATCTGCTTCCTATACTGTGTACATCAGACTTGCTCGGAGCTTGTGTTACCCTGAGATCCCTTTACCCCATCACTGCATCTTCCATCTCCCTTTTTCTACTGCCCAGCACAAGAAGCACAGCTTTTTTCTCTGCCCTCACTAAGGAAAAAATCCTTCCCTCAAATCTCAATGTGTCTGGGAAATGAAAAGGCTTCTGGATGCCTGTGTCCAAGCTGGTAACGACACCAAGGAGTCTCGTCCTGGGTGCATGGGCTGAGTTGGGACTGAAGGGAGCAAATGGGACATTGGTTTAAAAAACACTTTCCTAAACCTGGTCCAGGCAGATCTCAGATGTGCTTCTTGTTCCTTCCCTGCTGGGTTTCCCATGGCAGATGGCTTCAGCTGTCTCTGGAGCTTCTGCCAGTTCAGGATTTTCTTGTTCTTACACTGAACTGATGCAGCCTTTGAATTTCCCATGGGCTATAGCAAACAGATTTATTTCAGGCAGAGATGTTGCTCCATCTCAGAGACAGGCTTTTCTCCTCTGATTCTCTCCAGCATTCTCTGGACATCCTTAAGGGCACAACAAGCATGGGGGCCACTAAACAACATAGCAGAAAGACCTGCAGTGGCTGTGGTGCTGTGGGAAGCTATTGCTGTGTAAGGGTGCATTGCCTAATAATAGTATTATATTTAAATGAATAGCTTTACTGTATAGAACTATTACGAAAGTTTGGTACTTGTATAAGAACACCAGAAGGGTCCCCACAAGGCCATACAGAGGGCTGACCTGGTGTCCTGTCTTTTGCCATGCCCCAAATGAGGTGCTCTGGGCAGGAAGATGAGAGTGTATTTACAGTGTGGCAGCTAATTCCTGTGGGATAATTTTGGGCAGTAATGGGATGTTCAGCTTTCCCAATACGCGTGGTGTTCAGCCTGCAGGCAATGGATGCTTTATGTGGCCCACATTGCCACCCCATGAGTGGTTCTTCTGCTACAGCAGAGAGATGGGAAATTATTCCTTTCTTTCCTCAGGATTCACCTCGCCAAAACATTAATTCCCTGCCTGTTTCCAGAAGTTTCTGATGTGTGAACCCTGGTTTTGTCATCACACAGACTGGCAATAGGTCTGAATTAGCACTTTTCCTTGGTCTGGTCACTTTGGGAAGGATTGGGGACAAGGTGGGAAAGGAATGGAGCTGCAAGTTGGCTTTGACAGAGAAATGTATTTGTACGAAAAGCTCCATTGTGAAACCTTTGTAGTTTTTGGACAGCACTCATGAAAAAAAAATCAGTTCCAGCTATTGGAAGAATTAAACAAAGCAACCTTATTCTGATATAATACTTATAAACCTGATTTTGTTTTGACATAAAAAGTCTGTTGGAACTAAATGATCCTTGAGGTCCCTTCCAACCTTATCATTCTATGATTCTGTGATTCTGTGTGTGCAGCAGAGTGGAGAGGTAAGAGGCAGAAGAAAGAGATTTTTTTTTTTCCTTTCCCATGGTTGTGTTTCCAGATAATGTATCTAAAAACATACTGTTTGGTGTTTTCTTCTAAGAGGAAAAATAATTTTTCTGACCAACTGGATGAAATGAAGAAAGCAGGACAGAGTTAATACCTTCTCTGTGCTGCATGACAGATGTCACAGGATGAGTGCCAGTGGAAAATTGTGCTTTGCTACGGGACTGGTTTATGGGGAGGAGGAGGTACAGATGTGCCTTCAGCTCAGAGTTGCTCCATTTGTGGTTGAGAATGTTTTCTTTCTGGTTCTCATGCATCCTTATCATTCCAATGCTTGCTACAGTATTCATCACACCAGTCATAGAGGGCATAAGCCACCCACAGCTCTCTGTGAGTCTAGTTGCATGCATCAGTGTCAACCTTGAATGTCAATGTGCACACAAGGGTGATTTTTTTCATATAAGTGCAGAGATATCCTAGCCAACCTCTGGAAACATCAGGAGAAGAGACTAAAGCAGATGAAAGACACCTTTGAGAACCTGGTGGTTTCCTTTCCCATTGTATTTCTAGAGTATCCGGTCAAAGGTGGAGCTCACAGTCTGGGACAGCCCTGAAGACGTTGGCTTGACCTTCACTGCCACATGCCAAGATGGGTTGTCCTATCCCGGGCTCAGGAAGTGTGGAGATCTCAAAATAGGAGATACGGTGAGTCTGCCTTTTTGTCTGTCCCCTGGAGAGGCAGTTTCAGCCTTTGTGCAGCTGTGGGTCATGGTTAACTTTGGAAGCATTGCAGAAAAACGGACTGGATGATCAGAAAGGCAGCAAGCCTCCTCCTGTGTGTTTAGATCCTAGGATTAGCAGATGGCAGAATGGAATAAAAATACAGCTTACCCCTTAATGCCAAAAGTGTACACAGCATAATCCATTTTGTGCTTTTATATATGTATATATACATAGGAAGCCAAGCTTTGCTGGTTTAAGTTGAATGTTGATACAGATAAAGGAGTTGATAGGCTTAGACCAGTGGGGAACTCCCTCCCCTTCTCAATGCTTTTACTGTCTGCAAGGAGAGGGGTGTGGGTTTGTTAGCAGCCTCATTGCCTTATTTGAGAAGAGTGACACTGCAAACATACCAGAGCCCTAAGTGCTGAGACACATAAAAATAGTTTGAAACACTCGACAGTAGCTGAATTTTTACCCTACCATATAAGGATCATGCAAAGTGTTAAAGAGGGTGGTGACCTCTGCTTTTTTAGAGGGTGTTGCTCCAGATGCTGCAGATTGCACTGTATGGGGGCTTGGGAGTGGATGCAGCAGAGAGCTGGCACTGGCACATCTCCCATTTTAGGTGCAGCTGAGTATTGAGGTGCCTGCACAGGCAGATCTGCCACAGGATCATGGGGATTCTCTCCCTCCATTCCCTTTTGTTCTACTGTGATGGTTTGGGAGTTCCCCACNCCAGCACATCTACTTCTCTCTACCCCATTATTTCCACATCAATCAAGATCTGACTCCTGCTAAGGAAGTTTCCCCAAAGAGGATAAGGCTGGCATTAGGTCCTAATCTGTTGGGGTTTAGTCCTAGCACTGTGGGTGTCAGCAGGTGAAAGGGAGCAGGATTACCCTGATTTCCTTATTTTGCTTTCTGATGTCCTTCTCCTTTGTAATTTGAGCTCCCTGCCTAATTGCTTCGGGTCTAAGGAAAGGGAGGAGGCCACAGGAGGTTTCCTGGAAGTGAGCTCTCCTGGCTGGAGGTGGTCTGCACTTCACCCCTTGGTATGTGAGGCAGTGCAGGCAGTAACAGGTTGTAGTGACCCCAAATGTCTCCAGAGAAAAATCATTCCCTTCTGATGCCTAGGAAAGGGGCTCATTTTCTTGGAATAAGGTTAATCCTCTTTGCTAATCAGCAGCTTCAGGCAGCACTGGCTGGCCTGAGACTCCCACCAAACAGCAGGATTAAATTAGGGGCCAGGCAAGTGGCCATAGGACAGTCTTGGTTTTCCCAAGGAGAAAATTCCTGAACCTGGACTGTAGCAACAGAAAATGAGTAGAGGGGTGGTGTATAGTCCTTTGTCCTAGTTTTGGCTGTGATAGAGTTAATTTTCTCCCTAGTAGCTGCTGCAATGTTGTGTTTTGGCTTTAGTGTGAGAGTAATGTTGATAACTCGCTGATGTTTTAGTTGTTGCTAAGTAGCGCAAGTCCTAAGTTAAAGATTTCTCTGTTTCCCATGCTATGCCTGTGAGCAGGTGTACAAGAAGCTGGGAGGGAACATCACCAGGGCAACTGACCTGAACTCTCTAATCTTGATGGCAGTATCCATCAAAAATGGCCAGTTAGTGTGCTGATAGCCTGGGACTATGCGACTGATGCACATCTCTATGTGCAGAGCAGGATTCCCATAAAAACCTTCTAAATCCATGATCTTGTAGGCACTTTGTGTTGTGTTCATAAGATCTTTGATAGAACTTAATTTGATAGTTTATTATTTTAAATAGCTTGAAATCCAGGCTATTTGATAGAGTTTTGCCCTGTTTGCTTCATGGGAATATGTAAGCTCCTTCCGTCTTCTCAGAAACCAGTGGTCCCTGGTGAAGAAAACCACTGCTACTGGCTAACAGTAAAGAGTTTTACAATGCTGAGGATGTCAGAACCCTTGGGGACTAGCAGATGTTGGTGCACGGAGCTGCACATGCCCTTGCTAGATCTACATTTGTTTGGGGCTTTTTTGCACATCTGAAGTGAAGCTTAATGTGCTGAGAGTGGTCCCCCTGGCTTTTTCTCAAGACATTTGTATTTCTCTCCTGCTTTCCTTCCCAAGACACTCATCATTACCCTTTTGGAGCCACACACGTTTAACTTACATCTCAACCTGCTCCTCTTGCCAGGTTTCCTTCGAGGTGGCCGTGGAGGCGCGGAGCTGCCCTCCTGAGGACACCTCTCACACCTTCACCATCAAGCCTGCTGGCTTTCGGGACACGCTGGAGGTGGTGGTAACCTACAACTGCCTCTGTAGCTGCACCGGCCACGCCGCGCCAGCCAGCGGCAAGTGCAGCGGCAACGGGACCTACGCCTGCGGGCTGTGCGAGTGCGACGCCGGCTACCTGGGTGCCAGGTGCGAGTGCGAGGAGGGTGCCAGCGGGGACATGCACAACGCCATGTGCCGGGAGGCGGAGGGCAAACCCCTCTGCAGCGGGAGAGGGGAGTGCAGCTGTAACCAGTGCCTCTGCTACGAGAGCGAGTTCGGAAACATCTACGGGCCCTTCTGTGAGTGTGATGACTTCTCCTGCGCCAGGTACAAGGGAGTCCTCTGCTCAGGTAGGAGCCTTTCTTCCCTCACACGCCCCACTTTGCAGGGATGAGAAGAGTGCCCCAGAATGGGAATGGCTGCTGGGATGGTGTGTGCAGTGTGTGAGAGGGGCTGTGTTTTCCATGCCCACTGAAACATGTCCTGTTTCTAGAGGGATCTGCACTCCCTTTCTTTTCATTACTAAAAAAAAGGAAATACTTAAGTGTATCCACGCTAATGATCACAAAGTGTATTATCACCATCAGAAATGAGCTTCCAGGATTTGAATGGAAGGCTCTATTTGCAGTCTTGGCTTGTGTCCCATGAAAATGTCTTCTTTGGTGGTGTTATTTTGACATAACCATGTACATCTCTTGCACACTGAAGTGTATCTCTAGGAAAGAGTAAACCAGCTCAGACTTGAATTCTCTGAAGTTTTTTGGGTTTGATTTCTCCTATATGTGCCGTCCTTCCCTGTGTAGGCAGAAACAGTCCTTTTTTAAAGAGGAAGCATTTGAAGTGATCCCCTGGTGCAGTGCAGGTGCAAGGAAAGGTTGTGTTTCAGTCTGTTACTTATTAGAGAAAATCCATATTAAAGATTCCTAAAGGTATTTTGCTTCTAGTTTTTTCTGCCCAAACACGTCATTCACTGGGCAAGATGTAGCCATCTTTGCTTAAGTTAAGCAAAGGTAAGGGAGCGATTTAGCTGTGTTTGCTAAAATGGCTTTAATTCCCTGTGCAAGGTCACATAATTTACGTTGCACATAATTGCCTGGATTACCCCTCTGACTTAATTCTCTCAGCTGGAGCTGGGCAAAAGGCTGTTCTTTAAAATTTGCCTTCTGTCAAGCAAGTAAAATATTTCCTTATCTGAAAATCTCGAGCACAATTTTCATGACGAGTGTACCTTGGAAAAAATAGCTACTTTTCATGTTTCTTCAAAGGGAAGAGGTGAATTTTTTCATGGCTGTTTATCTTGCCCTTGCCTTTTTCTGAGCTGCGCAGTAAGCAGCGGGGCACCCGTGGTTTGCAAGTTTCTGGCTGTTTGGAGGGTCATATTGTTTAGGCAAACAGAGGATGTTTGTGCTCATTTTCCTGTGGCTTAGCTGGTAATACTTCATCACTGTTGAAGACGGAGCAGGTGTTACTCCAGGTTTTGGCATTGCCCCAGGACTCCCCACTGCAGAGTAGTGAGGAAGGTCAGTACCACCTCCCACAGCAACCACCCCAGGCCAAGAGAGCTGGGACTCTCCTTCCTGATACAGGAGTGGGAATAGTGGTGACCAAGCAGGAAAAAGGTATTTGAAAGCAGATGAAGGCAAAAATAAGCTCAGCTGTGAAATAATTAGGAGCAATGCTTCCTGGGGGTTCTCCCACCCAAATGCAGTCTATTTAATAGCAGGCAAGGGAGTGATGCTGTAAAAAGAAGTTGGCATTTACTGGCGTAGTGGTTGGTACTGCAAGAGAAGAACACCCCTTTGGTTGAATCTCCTTTTCATCAGGGGAGCCAGGCCTCTGCTACTCCACAGGGAAAATAAGTCGTGTGTCTTAATTGCACCTGCTTTCTTCTGTGCCTGTGGAGGAGGGCTTCTGGTGCTAGGAAGAGCAGCATAGCTGCTTTGGAATTTGCCAGAGATTTAAAAAGTCATTTAAAAGTCCTTTTTATAGCTATGAAAGAAAACAAAGGGTAGACTGAAGCCAAGTGGCCTCTTTGCTCCAGGGGTGGAATGGAGTCTGGCATGGGTTCTTGGGGTGGAGTGGTTCTCCTTGTGCCTCCTGGTATTTCTATTGCTCCTGGTTTGTTGGCTTTTAGAAAAAGAATTCCAGCAGTTATGATGCTAAATCTGAGCAAGTGCCATGCTGATGACACAACGTTTTGAAATGGTTTTGTCAGCCCAAGAGGCCTGATCCTTCTTCAGCCCAGCAAAAGCATCTGAGCTTACACAGCAGGGTAGTGCCCAAAGCTGCCCCTATCAAACAGCCAGTTGCTACACAAGCATCTCCTATGACTTCCAGCAGATATGTGCTCTCTCCTCTGTACAGCCTTCTGGAATAAGACTGTATGTTTGGCTTGGCACTGAATGTCACAGCCCACCAGAATGTGTAAACTTGGCAGCCAGGGGAGTTTGGATTACACTTTGGGTGCAGGATGTCTCCTCAGGCAGTCACACAGGGTCCAGTTGTTGCTTTTGTTCCTGCAGGGGTGGGGAAATGGACACCCTGCCCTTGCTCTGTTGTCTTCTGGGCACAATATCTGTACCTAAAAAGCCTCAGCAACCCAGTGCCCACCACTCTTACAGACTGAATCATAGAATCAGTCAGGGTTGGAAGGGACCACAAGGGTCATCTAGTTCCAAGAATCCTACCACAAGGGGAAACCAACAGGTTTTAGCAAATGCAGAAGTAAAAAAAAACAAAAAGCACGTAGGGAGTTACCATTTTGCTGCAGATCATTGTCTCCATTTTTTCTGGGGAATTGCTTGGCTTTGCCCAGCCACTTGTCAGTAGTACAGGAGACACTTAATGCCTCTCAATGCTTCGAACAGCGTTTTCATCCCAAAGGAACCCAACCTGTTTTAGCACATGGGTTATGGTATCCCCTAGAAAATGCATCTATGTCTACCCAAGATGTTGAATCAAATGGTTTCATGAATACCACACAGAGCAGGTGGGAACACAGCCAGTCCAACCCAGCCCAAAGTTTTGGGAAGCATGAGGAGAAAAGCAGTTTTCCAAGATGAGAAGTAAAAATCCACATGTGCAGACTGCTTTGCAAGACCATGCTTTTTGCATGCCTCTACTCAGAGGCACCATGAGCCCATCAACAGCCAGCCTGGGCTTTTCTTCATTACGTGATCCAAAGTGAAGCTATTCCTATCAAGTCACTGCCATGACACAGGGCTGGGTGGCAGGCTGTACTCAGACAGCCTGTATTCCTGGCAAAAATCACAACAAGGTTAAAATAGTCTGAAATAAACTTTGACTTTCTTGTCTCTTGGTACACGGTTCTCTGGCCAGCAAAAGCATTTTCACTTCTGGCTTAATTTATAAATACTGGCACCTCATTTTGTCAGCATTTGAGAGATGACTGCAGACAGTGTAGTCTCCTGTAAAGTGGAGAAGCAAAGTTTAGGCCGGAGATAATGTAAAGGAGAAGCAAACATGTAATTCCTGTTAGTGGGAGGTTTAACATGCCTCCTGCATCTGCGAGGTGGGCAGGAAGAGAGTCATTTATAACACGTTGTAAATGTTGAGTCAAGTTGCATCCAACTCTTAGTTAATGCCACTTAGTCATTGACAAGTGGCATTTGTTCTGCTGATCCCTGAATTCAATTAATATCTTCAGAGTGGCTGTTTCAAACCATTAATCCAGCTTCTGGAAGGGCCATCGGGAATGGCTTGCAGAAGTCCTGGGTTGCTCCAAAAGGCATGCAATAAGGTTATCCTGACAATGCAGGCGGTCACTTCCCAAGCCCCTGAACACTTCACTCCCCGTTTTGCTCCAGATGCAGGAATTTCCCTCTTGTGTTGAGACTTTCAGGATTTTGATCTGGCCTCTACTCTGAGATGTGGGTGGGTGTGGGAGAGGGGCAGAGAGCCCTCCTGCCCGCAGCCTGCCCTACTGCTTGCAGCTAAGTGGGGGAAGGGGCATCTGACTTCAGGGGCCCAGCAGCTTTTGAACCCCTTGGCTGCCTGCCAGGCAGCTTGACAAAGGAGGAAACATCTCAGCACTAATTGCATTCCTGAAAGTCCCATAAAACTAGGTGGCAAGAGGAAGGAGAGGCCCTGGTGAGGGCATCACTGGTTTGCGTCTAATGAAGAGAGACTGGCTCATTGGAGGCCAAGCTTTGTTGGCTTCAGTGCTGCAAACCTTTTTCTCAGAGTGGGGGATACAGAGCAGTACAACAGCATCTTTACTGTGGTGTCTCTGGAGAAACTTACCCTTAACCTCCACCACTGTAACCTGGCTTCCCATGTGGGTAACATTTGTGTGCTCCTAAAAGCCAGAACTGTGGTTGTGCACAGAGACATCTCTACCATTGAAGCCACTTCAGAAACTGCTGAGGATCTACAAGTCTTCAGTATTTATTTCTGGATGCTTCCCTTTCTTGGTTTCATTAAATGGGGAAGCACTGTGAGGTTTTAGCCTGTACTAAGGCCCGGTGAGGTATGGCTTTTGTGTTTGCTTTAAGGCAGCCTCAACTGGGAAATCTTACTCCCAGTTCTGCAATTTGTTTTTGGTGTTCCCCATCCCAGGCACCATGAGGGTGCTTGCAGGAGGCCTGGTGGGAGCATGGCTCTGCTGCCAGCGCAGCAGTTTCTGGTTGTGAAATAGAGCCTCATGCTTTGAAAATGGTGCTCAAGTTTGATGTCACTACTGCTCTCTCCACCCCTGGGTTCCTGGTGGGGCCTGTGGCTATACAGATCACTGTTTCCAGAAATGCATCTTATGGAAATAGACTTCTTTCCATACTTCTGTAGTTAATACTCACCTACCTAGTGGTAGTGCCTGGGTGGAGGATGTTATTGTGCATTACAAGTGAAAACAAAGGTGATCCAGCTTCAACATTTTTTTCCTTAATTCTCTTCATTTGTAATATGTAAACTTCTATCAGAAGCTGCTGTTAATAGACCAAATACTACCCCTTTCTTTCTTAACCTCTGAGGTGAAGGTGATGGGTTGAGTGTGGTTTGGGGAGGAAGGGGAACTTGCCTATACTCAGTGCCTGCACATTAAGCAGATGTAGTCACTGCTATAAGGGAAGAAGGCGGCTTGTGGCAAAAAGAGGGCAGAGAACAGAGCCTAAACCACATCAGCAATCTTTTCTTTGAAGTCATGTCAAGTCTTGTTATCTTTAGCATTTTAATATGGGAGATTTGCTTAGGTTTTCGTTTTGATTTTTTTTTTTTTTAATTTAGTTTGCATTAAAAAATGCACTGCCTGGTGGAAAAAAGAAAAAAAAAAAAAAAAGACCTGAAAGGGAGAAACAAAAGGACCATATAAGATATGGGAGTTAAAAATAAACCTTTGGTTGTTGCTAAGTGCTTGTTCAGCCGGGAGCCGTGCATCTGCAGAGGAGACATGACTCCATCTCTGGGGTGTCTGCCTCGCAGGTCAGTCCTGCTCTGCTCCCTGGGCTGGAGGAGGGTGGGAAGCATGCGTCCACCAGCATTTTTAAAGCTTGTTTTGGTGTCAGAGAAGGCATTGTTGGCTTGGGTCACTGCAGTGCAACATCATGGTACTGGGTGGTTTGTTTGTGGCCCTAGTTATTAGCAGCAGGTCGGGGCTTACAGTGGACCAGGCAGCGGCTGTGTGTGCTGTAGGGGTTGCAGGTCATGGGAGGGTGGTTTGGAGACAGCTGAATGTAGTAAAACCCTCTGATCTGAACCCTTTTCTATTATGGTGGGTTACAGGGCTGAGAGTGCCTCTTTTTTTCCCCACTAAAGAGCAGAGTTGGGGACAGGGAGCTAAAAAGCAGTTGAAATTAGGCTAGAAAACAGAGGGATATCTAAATGTTGCCACACTGTGTGGGGCCCAGGGTCCCCATCAGTCATTTTTAGAGGCCAACAAACTTGTTTTCAGGCATCTTGAAGTCTCTTGCCTACAGAGCTGCTGTGTAGCCCCAGGAGATCTTATGGCGAGAGTGAATGAAGAGGAGCACTGCGGTAGCATCTGTCTTTTAAGATGTGGTCAAGCCTCAGTCAGGCTGCAGGTTTATCCCAGAGCTTTCTAAAAACTTTCTCCTTGCTGCATTGCTGTTCAGCTGTTTGGCTTTTATCAGCTGCAGAAGCTGCTCAGGCAAAGCGCTTGTACTGAGACAGTTGAGTGCCTGTGAAGAAATGTATAGACCACAAATACCTTCCTGAATAAGAGGAAAAAATAAACCTCTGCTTTGTCCTGTAGAAGTGATGAACTGACGCTGGAGCACCTGTACCTGACGTTGCTGCTGGATGGGTATGCTCTCTCCAGCTTACATCACTCTTTCCACCTGTGAAATTTTTGGCGTCAACAAGAACAGACTTTAAACGTGCAGTAAGAAATTATTCAGACTGGGGACATCCGTTCCCTTTGTCAGGGTTGAACTGTGAAGCTGAGCATGTTCCACTCACTCTCATCACATGGATTAGTGTAAAGAAATGCGAGGTTTAGGTCAGCTCTCTTTACTCTCTTCCTGTGGATCAGCCTAAAGAAATGTAAGGTCCAGGTCAGCTAGGTCAGGCATGGCTGAGGGCTGTGATGGGGATTAACTGGAAGAGCAGCCAAGTGAATTCACCCTCATCCTGCTCAGACTGATGCCATCCTCACCCAGTGTAGAAGCTCCCAGAAGATGCTGTTAGCCATGTGTCCAATGTCATTTGTCTGCATCTGAGCCACAGATCAGAATTATTTTTATTTTTATTTTCCAAAGCATGTTTGTATAGACCTGATCTTTTGGAATTCAGTTGTTGGTATTCCTGCATTCCTGCTTGACCTCCTGAGCAGAGCTGGGAGGGGGGAGAGGGGGAGGGGGCATGATATTGCAGCATTCTGGGGAGGCAGAGTAAGATTGCTCAAGTGGTAGTTTAGAAAATGTTTCCACTGACTGGAGGAGCCTGTGGTTGCCCTTACATGTGGGATGTTGGCTTTTAGGTCTCACTCCAGGGACAGGAGCTGCCAGCCAGCCCTGGGGTCATCCCAGGCTGGTTCCCAAGAGGCCTTCCTGAAAAGTTGGGTCTGCCCATGCTTGACCTGGGGGCAGTGACCTCCAAGAGCAACACTCAACAGCTCTCAGCCTTTAATGGGGAATGTCATTGAAAAACTCTCTGCTCTTTATAGCGTGAAGAGGATGAGAAATCACAGGGACACTTACAAGACATACTTGCTGCAGGCAGCCCACAGTGTCCTGCACTTCCATTTTACCTAGAGCTGGAGTGGCACCTCCTGTGATGAGAAGCAGAGACACCCAGACCTGGGCTCCCAAATACTTTGAAAGGGTAGAGAGAAGCCCCCCAGGAGCTTTAGCAGCTGGCTGGTATTAACACCCTTTAGCAGTGTTTGAATTTTTCTTGCAAGCAATTCCCAAGCATCAACCACAGTTATTTTGAAGGACTACGATGAAGCAGAAATGGAGTCACTCATGCTGATGATTGATACCTGCCACCACGTGTTAGTGGAATGCTTGTTATTTTTAACAGAGAAGCCAGGAAGGATTTTTATTTAAAACATATATTTTGCCAGTGCAGGCTTTCTGGGTCACATAATCAGGCTTTGGCTTGGGTGCAAACTCACTCCTCTTGGCAATCCTAAATCAAGAGACAGGCATCCCATAAATCACCACCTTGTAAGGGACCTGTACCTAATACTGTCTTGCTGGTGCCTGTGCAGCCATCCTCTCTTTCCTAACAGCTCCTTCGCCCTTTGGAGGTCTCTCTACCTTAAGCTACTAAATTGAGCAGCATGTCCCACGTGATGTGGGTGCGCCCATCTCCAAGACCCATGGCTCTCAAGCCTAGTGCAGAGAGAGGCTGAAAATGGATGGGAAGAGTTTGCATTCCAAATTTAATCTTCATGAAGTTTCTATTTTCCTGGCATGGAAATACTCAGTGGCATTTTGGATGAGCATGTGGGTGACTCTCTGCATGTGTTTCCTCACATCTCCAGCCCTGAGAGGCTCCTGAAACCACCCTGCTGCTTCCCTCTCAGGACATCATTTCCACCCTTCCCCTATATCTCTCTTCTGCTTCCTCTCCAGATTTATTTTTTTCCCTTGACCATGGTTTCTGTTCTTGTTTCAATTTAATTGTGAGATATGTGCTGCTCTATTCCAAGAGTGTGCACCTCCCCATCCTGCTCTGTGCCTGTTCAAGAGGCTGCAGATCCCAAGGGGTTCAATGGCCACTGGGCTGGGGCATATGGCATGGGGTGACCCTTGCTTGCTGGCCATGACCTGCAAAAGCAGGGCCAGTGCTCGTAGCTGCAGTGTGCAAAAATGCCTGGTTCTCCCTCTGACTGCTCTTCTAATGACCTCCTATGTTACCTGGTGTGGTGGTTTGGGAGTTACCTGCTCCCCCCTATTCTATGAAAATCACCCAGACTAGACTCAACCAGCTGGAAGTTAAGGAATGAAGCTATATTTACAGCTTAGCACAGTATACAAGCAGAGACATACACTCAATATACAGGAATATTTACAGAAATACACAAGTTAAAGGTAATACAGAAACACAATACCACTTCCAGAAATCAGCCCAGGAGGGGCTCCCAACCACCCTTCCACCTTCTTCCCATCCCTATACCTTCCCCCAGGGTCTGCCTTGCGTGCAAGGTGAGTTTGGAGGATTGGCCAGGGGGGTTAGAAGCAGAATGATTAGTTGGGTTACACAGCAGAAGCCCAGGAGAAGGCACACCCGACTCCAACAGAGAAAGACACTCTCTCTCTTGTCTATGTTTGTGTCCTTGTTCTTATACATCTCAGCAAGCCTATGAGTGAAGTAGACATCACCATTGTTTTCACAGCCTATAATCTACTATTTTCATTAAAATATTCCAGTTAGCCTCAAACCAGCACACCTGGTGCAGCCCCTGTGTTCCAGGTCAGAAGTGGTGGCTTTTCAGTGCAAGTGGATGGATTTTAGCTAGAATGCTCTGTACTTGATATATGTGCTCCTCTGGATATCTTTCACAGGAAATACATGCAGTATTAGGTGATGCACCACCAGGCATTACTGTTACGTTACTGCCTGTTAAATATTATGGGTTATCTGGAATTTGAACTTGGTGATCCTCCTGGGTCTCTTCCAGCTCGAGATATTTTGTGATCTTTGCATAGATTTCTCACAGGAACACAAATGATGTTTCCATTCATGTTTCTGGTCAGCGCTGTGTTTATTCTTCACCTTCTGGCAGCAGGTATACCCTGCCTGCCCTACCCTGCTCACACCAAAGGTTTGTGTTGATTGTTCACGCTGAAAGAGCAATTGGGTTGGACCTTCCTTCCCCAGTATATCTCATACTGCTTTGCCAGAGTTTCCATTCCTGGCATGAAAGGGCAAGGCTGCCCCTCCTTTCCCTCTGCCTGGGCTCTCACTGCTGTCAAAGCCTTGCAGCTCTTCCCAAATCTGGCAGCAGCTCCTTGGACAACCAACCCACACAGAGCGCTGCTGTTCCTGCCTCTTTTCACTGGGGTTTCTCCTTGTCCTGGAGCAGACCTTTTGCAAGCGTTAATGCATGCTAATGAGGCATTAAATGCTAGGGCAGAATTAAAGAATAAAGAAGTGACGTCTTTGACATCTTTATGGGAGCCAGAGCTCCGTCTGTGGGTCGCCACTCTCAAAGCTGCACAACGCGTGAGTGACAGCTGAAGGTGTGATCTGATGGTGCATGCAAGTATTCAAACTCCACTGTCCTGCAGCTGCCCCCTCCCATCACCAGAACCTCCCATCTCAGAAAGTAGAAACCTCCAAAAGCAAAGTAAGATGAACTCTGAACACGCAGTGCATTGCCTATTAGCTCTCAAAGGAAAGAGGATGGTCTTACAACAAATGCACTTAAACACTTTGCCTTTACAGCCAGCATCCCAATGAGTTTGGTCCTGATTACAGTAATTAACAGAAATAACCATTTGGACATGGGTGCTGCATTAGGGTTTAGAGGCAGATGAAAGCATAAAACCAACAGGTGAGTGGAGTTCTGAGTCTCTGCGTTTCTTTTTGACATGTGTTGGCAAGCTGTGACTTTTGCCCGATTTAGTTAAAAAAAAAAAATTTGAAACAATTGGCCTAGAGGGGAAGTATAGCACAGGCTGTGAGTTCATTCTTTCTCCTTTTTTTGGTCTTACTTTGCATGATATTCTGTTTTCTTCCAGCTTCTTTGGGAAGGGAGAAATCCATTCCAAAAGCCACGGACCTTTGGTGAACTTGCACCAGATTATGTGTTTGCATCCAAGCACAGAACTGGGCAAGGCTCCCACAGCACTGGATTTTGCAGAGAAAGAATCTCTCTCTGCTCCAGAGCCCACTCCTTTTAACAAAGTCCAGCTGAAAGGACATTCAGCCCATTTGGCAGAGTAGGAATTATCCTACTTTTCATTTGAAAAATGGGCCTGAACCATAGAATTTGGCCCTGGAGCACAGGCATTTGAGATCATGAGCTTTGTTTTAGAGCCAAGTTTTATTTTTAAGAATAAATCTGGATGGGTTTGGGTGGTAGGAGATGGTAGGAGCCTGTTTGGACATTACAGCAGGGAGACAGCTCCTCCTTTCTATAAGCACCATGCATCAGTGGGATGGTTGAAGCACTGTAGATTTTGTCAAGCCCTTTATTTGCATTTTATCTAATACATGATCACCATATGTCCCTTCTTTTTTCTAAACCTTCCTGAGCTTCATGGTGACAAAAGCTGACAACTAAATGTAAAGTTGTGTAAGTGGACCTGGGCTAAGAGGTGGACCAAGAAGTATGTAAACTGGGGAGAAGCTCCTGATACTGGACTCGTGGGTGTTGGTGGTATCTGGGCAGGGCTGGCAGAGCCAAATGGAAATGTCTCTCTGTCAAACAATCTTCTTTGACAGCTTATTTTGGGAGAAAGGAAATAAGTTGGAGAAGCTCCATTGAGGCGGTTTTGTGTGCAGGTCTTATGTGTTAGGGAGCTGGCTGGAGAGAGGAGCACTGGAATGAGAAAGGTATTGGTACACCCCATGGAAGACCAAATAAACAAAACACTTGCCTAGCAATGGATTAAAGTCATTGGGAAAGGACAGTGGTACAGAATCCTTTCTGGGTTAGAGGACTGGAGGGAAACACAGGAAGGGGCAAGAAGCTGGGGATCTGACCCTATACATACACACACGCACACACACCCACACCCACACCCCTTCCTATCTGTCTTAGGGAATAATATAAATTGTTATGAATTTCTGCACTGCTTTCCATATCAGGTGCTTAAGGTTGTGTTCGGTTCGATGGGATGGCACTTAGACCCATGGCTCTAAGGGAACCAGCACATCCATCCTGATTGCCTCTGCTCAGCATGAGCTGTGCTTTTCAGGGAGCAGCCCTCACCCCGAATCGCTCCCTGCATCAGTAGCAAAGTCAGCAACAGGACCTAAAAGCTCCATTTCCCAACTTTGGATCTCTGTCCAAAAGGCCACGTGTAGCAGGCTCAGCTGAGGCACTAACATAAGCAAAAGTCAAGAGATTTGTGGAGTGCTGAGCTTACCAAAAAAGAAAAAAGAGAAGGCTTTATTTTAAGAAATGCAGCTTAGATCTCCTCCAGGAAATGACTCCTTACTGCCCATTTTGGCTTTCTGGTGGATCATCAGCCATATCTCATGATTGTGTTTCAGCTCTGCTTCTGTGGCAGAGAGAGGGAAAATGAGGAAAGGCTGGCCAGGGCTGCTGCAGGAAATCCGCCTGGCCCTGATTGCTTTCATCTGCTTTCATGAGACAGCAGTTTCAAAAGCTTTGTTTTCCCTGCCCAGTTCTCCTTTAACCCAGAAGTCCCCAAGTGAGTGAGAAATTGTGGGTCTGCAGGGTTTACTTCTGTAAAGGCAGCGCTGCAACATAGGGGAGGCTGGTGACAGGGCTTGTGGTACCCAAGGCTGAATTAGCAGCTCAAGCATCTATTTATTCCTTCACCTTTGGTTTCATTAGTTTGCATCTCTGCTGCTATTTTTGATGATTGAGGAGCTCAGCCAGCACTAGGATTGAAATGAAGATTCAGTTAAAGCCTTGCCAATTCTTAGCCAAACCCATATGCTTCAGGATATGAATATCCATTGAAATAAATGCAATGGGAACATACACAAATCCGTAGTGTCTGGTGTAAATATCACAGAGAAAAGTAGTAGTTACTTATTTCTAGCTTCTTAGTGTTTGTTTTGTTGTTTCAGTGTTGTGTTG
This sequence comes from Ramphastos sulfuratus, assembly GCA_013399055.1. Lineage (NCBI taxonomy): Eukaryota > Metazoa > Chordata > Aves > Piciformes > Ramphastidae > Ramphastos > Ramphastos sulfuratus. The sequence goes on along the minus strand of WBNM01006865.1, from coordinate 78,352 downwards.
TGGGCAGGCTCTCTTCTGGTGTGAATGGAGGCGAGCAGTGGATGCGTTTTAGTTTACACAGAGACTCTTGACATTTGTCTGTCCTTGTTTATACAGTAACCTCCTTTTCACAAGGAGGTTGTTATGCTCAGTAGGCTCCTGGAGTTGGGCGTGCTCCTGCCAGGCTGCCACTCTTGTGTTTTCCACCAAACTGATGTGACCCTGGGGAATGGATCCTAAGCCCATCCTCAGTATTTAAAATTTCCTCAGCTCTCCCTGACTTCCCACTGATGCTGACCATCTCAGCAGGATGGTGCTGCGAGCTTGAGCTGTGCCATGGGCAGGCTGCCTCACCAAGCCTGGGCTCTTGATGTGCAATGCTGGCTGTTTTGAGTCATGGAAAAAGATTGGTGTAGAAGTCAGTAATTTATTTGCCCGAACAGGCACTATGTCCTGTCATAGCCCTTTGGCAAATGGAAAGGGCTGCATTTTCCAAGTATTCAAAGCCTCTTCTCCTCCCACTCAGAATGTCTCTTTCACAGAGCCTCTCCTGCAGATATTGAGCACTTTTGTTGAGAGATTGTCCAGCGTGGTACAAAACTGGTGTTTTAAGTGTTAAGCCCTGTGTCAGTAGGGTTTTATTTTTTCTGCTCTCATAAGCTGATTTTTGGTGCAAGCAATGCACAAAATGTGTAGCTTTTCCATTGGGACTCTCCAGGTGATGGGCACAGCAACCAGGGCTCATTAAAGGGTGGTTTTTCTGTGGGGGTTTTGTAGGTTGTTTTTTTTTTTTTTTTTTCAAACCAGTTGTACAAGAGACCAAAAATGACAAAATCACAGCATTTTGAAGATCCTGACACAACTCCTGGATGTGAGCAAGGAGGCACAAAAATAAGTTGCTTGCTTTAACGGAAACAGAGTGAAGTATGACCTTTCCTGCCCAGAGCACTCAAATCCCAAGAAACTGGCTTAGAAATCCTGAGGATTTTTTTTCCCCTGGCATAGTAGGCACATCAAATGAGTTTTCTAGACAGAAAAAAGGGAGTGCTGGAGGCAAAGAGTTACTGCAACGGAAAGATGGACTGTGCTGCTGAGCGCTTGGCCATGCAGGGTCCTGCTTTGCAGCTTGAGGTCAGGAAGCCTGGGATGAAATCAGGGTCTGGAGGCTGTAAGTTCCTGCCAGTAGCTGCTGTCTCAATTCCTGCTCACCAGCGATGACCCTGCTCAGTGACCAGAGCCACAGCAGTGCTGGTGTCAGGCTGCCAAGCCAAGTTTGCATGGTGCTGGGGTGAGAGGGCAGGGGGGATTTAGTCCCTGGCTATCATCCTGGCAGGCAGCCGAGGGGGAGAGGCGGAGGCAACTGGAGTGAGATGAGGACAATCGGATGTCCTGCCAAAAGCCATTTGAGTGACAGTGAGACTTGCAGCCCAGCCAGGCTATGGCAGTGGGGTGGGGATGTATTTTGGGGTGGGATGATACACAGAGGGAACAGCTGGGCTGGTGGCCTCCTTGGGAAGAGAGTGCCTCCAAGCAGCAGTGCACCCTGTGGCTCCTAGCCTGCTGGATCCCAGAATATTCCAAACTTATTGTGGGGACTGTTCTCTCTCCTCAGAAGCATTGCTTTCCTCTGCTACACCCTCTCAGCATGTTTCAGCAGCCACTCTGACATGTGTTTTGTGTTAGCCCCCCAACAATCAAGAGCTGGCTGGAAAATATATTATCAAATTCAGAGGGATCATTTACTTTTCCAATTTGATCTGAATCTTTTAAATATCTAAGCTTGTCTCATTTCAAGGATGGGAACAGAAGAAAACATCTCTTGTTATGTTTGGAGAATGTAATTAATGTCTTTTGGCTTCACAAACCTGCTTTATAGAGAACATGTAAACTCAGAGGGTTCCAGGAAGTTAAAGTCCAGGGCGAAGTCCTGCACCTTAAGACTTGCTCTAGTGAAGAAGTGTCTTGAAACACACCCTCCTCGAGGTCACATTTTCATCCTGGAAATGAAACTGGAAAGTGGGAATTGAAAATAGGTTCATCATCAGCATAGTGGCGGAAGGCTTCCTGCAGCTGTGATCTTACATGGCATATAGACTGCTGAACCACATCAGCACTGTGTATGACTGTAGGATAGCTGAGACAGGAAGCATGCAGCACACTTTACTGCAAAACAGGAGTACTGGGTAGCATTCTGCTGCAAAACTCAGCTCTGGGTCACCATTACCCAAAGAGTTGCTGCTACATTGCCTTGAGGCTACTCTCAAGTTGTGTCCTGAGCAAGAGAATGAAGTGGATTCCCATCTCCAAGTGGATGTCATCATGCCCATATGAGAAATGTATCCCACTCACCACATTTCTCCAGTCTTCAGGCTGTGTGGGAGATAGATGGAGAGCACCAGCAGTGGAGCTCATGCTGCCTGCAGGAGTGGCCACTCAAGCTGACCCAAGGCAGCGAAAGCTGTAACATCTTTGCTGTTAAAGGGCAACGTGGAAGTTCCCGCTCTTGGCACATTCCCAGTGATGAGCTCCAGCTAGTGACTTTCTGCATGTTGAATCACTATGTCTGAGACAAAAAATATATTTCAATGTTTTTAAGTTTTAAGCTCACACCCCACACTTAGTCACCCTTCTGTAGAAAGAACTTTTCTTCATCCCCTTTTCAATAAATGAAAATGCCTGCTTTAAGATGCCATTTCTTAAATTTTCCAATCACAGTGGTTTAACAAGATGCACTATTTGGAAATGGCTGTTTTTTCCCTTTTCCAAGGCAGTCATTCCAGGCTCTGTCCCCAGCCTGCCAGGGGCCGGAAGTGATGTGCAGTCTTTCTAGCCTCCTCTGCTGGCCTGGCACTGACAGCTTTAAAACCTGTGATTTTTAGAGTGAGTGGTGTGAACGCAGTTGACTTGCTTCTCTTGACCCTAACAGCTCAGATTCAAGCACGAGCACATTTACTAAATGCTGTTTACATGGATTCTCAGTGCCACCTGCTTTGGATTCCTTGAAGCAGTGCCCATGATTTAGAGCTAAATTGGACACATGCACTGCCATAGAGACACCAAACTCGCTGTGTGTGAGAGCCTGACCTCTTACACCTGCTTTGGTTTGCTTGTGGAGTGGAGGGCTAAGGGCTCTACTCTGCAGCTGTGCCCCAAGCAGCAGTGCTGGTGGGTGTAGCTGTGTCCACAGGCTGAAAAACAGAGCATTGTGGAAAAAGGGCAAACCAAAGCTGTCTGCTGATGTGTCTGGAGAAAGAGTAAGGCTGTCATTGTGAAGGCAAACAGAGAGAGGGATCTTTAATCTCCATCAGATGTAGGCGCAGAAGGAGGTCACCTCTAGAGTTCTTGTAAACGTAATCTCCTCTGTCTAGTAATGTTTGAGTTTGCAGGCTGAATCCAAAGCAAACGATGGGAGTGAAAAGAGGCTGTAGGAGGGCAGCTTGTGATGTGCTGGAACATATGAGACGCCTAGTGAAACAGAAGGTGTTCCCATGATTCCTGGCAAGGGATGTATCTTGACAATCCACAGCCTGCCTGGTAAACTCGGAGCTGTAGGAAAGGAGGGAGATGAGTGGTTTTGTGCCGCTGAATGGAGCATGTATGTAATTTATAATTTGTCTTGTTTGAGGCGCTTGAGGCTGTTTATAGTGGGAAAGCTGAGCTGTAATTAGGTTCCTGATGAGCCTCGTATACAAACCCTCCAGCTCTATAAACTATGCCTTCAGAGACAGCCCTTCTCCTAGGGACCAGCCAAGGAGGAATTTGAGTAGTATTTCCAGGGAGCTAATGGATGCTTTTCCCAAACCAGATGCTCATCAGTGAGCTACTCATCACTGAAAGCTTTGAAGCCTGTTGACTTACTCAGCCCCTAGCTAAATCCCATAGATGCTTCGGCAGAGAAGTGCCCTTCCTGGGTCAGTTTCTTCATTCATCTTTGCTGAGAACTACCCTGAGCCACTCCCTGGGGGAGGTTCATCTGTTCCCAGCAGCCTTCATAGTACTGGCTGGGCATACAGGTCTTTCTTGGACACAGGAGATGGTGCTTTTTTTTTTTTAAAGATTTTTTTAGGGTTTTGGGGAGTGTTTCTTAAGTAAAACTGTTAGGAAAGAAAGGTTGAAAAGACCTAATGAAATGGTTGCCCTGCCAGGCTTTTTTTCCTGCTAAACCCTGCTTTTAAAACCATCGAGAAAGCACCGTTCCATTCCTGTCTTCATATCTCTTGATGTAGACAGAGAAAGAAGAGATTAATTCATACAAAACACCAGCCAGCCCAGTACTCTTGAAAGCCCTCACGGGACCTCCATTTTGAGGGCCTAGCAGTAATACTGATCTCCAGAGCTCAAGGTCTTCAGTGGATAAGGAAGCATGGAGGAGGAGAAGATTTATTGTTGAGTGGTGTGGCCTGGAGAAAGTTAGGCTGGAACTGTGACTCAAGCCCCTATTTACTGGCACAGTGTCTCTGCTAGCAAAACCCAGTGCTGCAATAAGACTCAAGAGGAAACTGGCTGCAATCTGACCATGTCACCTCTTGTTTGGCTCATATGCTGAGCAGCAACATCACATCAACCTTGTGGCATCCTCTGGTGCCCTGAAGTGCCATGCTTCTGAGATGGACACATCTGCTTTAGCAGCACTGCTTTAGAAACAGTGTTTTGAAAGCTGCTTCTGGAGACCCTTTGTCAGACTGAATATTTTTGCTATTCCAGTAGCAGTGGAAATGACAGTGCTGAGCTGCACACAACCCTCCTGGCTCAGCTGTGTACCAGGGATGCTGTTCACCTTAACAGGAGGCAGGAGGTGGAGCACTCCGCAAAGCCCAGTTACAGTGTTAAGCAGAAGCAGGGAACATTCAATCTGAGAAAGAAGAAAGGTTCATGAAGCACATGGCTGAAACATGCTCTCACGTTTGCTTGTCCGTGTCAAGTACAGTGTGGTGGCAAACCAGAAGGGTGCGAAAGGGTGCCCTGAAAAGAGGGGCATACTTTAGAACCCTCATCTTGAGAGAGGAAAGTAAGAGTAACAAATTTGACTCCTGTCTGAAGCATGTGGTTTGTAATCATGCTTGGGCTCTGCAATAGCAAATGGTTCATCTTCATGTGGACTTGGAGTAGAAGTCATCTCCCCCACCTGTAGGCTGTGTTTGATGAAAGAGAGATGTGCTGTTCTCCCCGTGGTCACCAGCCCTGCTAGTACTTCCCAAGGGCAGTTTGTGCCCCTGTTCTGGCCACCTGGTCCCACCTAGAAAACAAGAGGTGCCCATTTGTCTTGACTCTAGAGGGAAGCTGGAGGAGCTGTGGATAGGTAATTTTCACTGCTAAATGTAGATGATAATTTGACATCTAGATGTTTCCCATCACCATCTGTTGTTACTCTGCCAAGCAAAGTATCTCTGGCAGCTTTTCCTGCTGGACTACTGGATTCTCCTGCACGGGGACATCTGCAGTGCCCAGCGCTGTCCCAGGACGCTGCTGACACTTCCCCACCGCTTTTGCCTTCAGGTCACGGAGAGTGTCACTGCGGGGAGTGCAAGTGCCACGCGGGTTACATCGGGGACAATTGCAACTGCTCCACTGAGACAGATGGCTGCGTCTCCAGCGACGGGCAGATGTGCAGCGGCAGGGGCACCTGCGTCTGTGGCAAGTGCCAGTGCACTGAGCCTGGGGCTTTTGGAGATACATGTGAGAAGTGTCCCACCTGCCCAGGTGTCTGCAGCACTAAAAGGTACCCACGAAGGGCTCAGGAGGGATTTCTGACTGGTATGGAGGGCAGCTCTTTAGTTCCTGGGAGACTTTTCAGCTAAGGAGTTACTCCTGGTTCATTTAACAGGGGTGATTAGCCCTAGAGCAGCCTGCTGCTGCTCAAAGCCCACACTAAACAACCTGAGAATATCTCAGGTAGAGAAGCAACAAATCTTTCTGCCCAAGTCCTTGTGCAAGTTTATATCCCTGTTAATTTTCAGTGCTGTCCCACTTCACAGGAAGGGCTGTCAACTCCAGTTTTGCTGTGGTCTGGGCTGCAAATATTTGGGCCCAGGAAGATGCAAGCTGCAGATGAGGGAAGGACAGGGATGCTTGCCTGCCTTGTGGTGATGGAGGTGTCCTGGGTGTCAGCCTCAGACTGGCACAGAGCAGCAGTGCTATCTGCCTTAATCTTAGGCAGGATGGATTTTGCAGTAGCTGATATGCAGCTGCTGACATGCAAAGGGCAAACACACCTCAACCTACCAGCCGTTTGCACCTTCATTAAATCCACCCTTAGAAAAAAATCCATCCTTGAGATGGAGATTCTTGGCCCTGAAGTTTCATTTTCCTTGTGGTGCAGATGTGCAGGTTCCAGATCAACACCCAGGGAGTCCCTTTGTGAGGGCTGAAGATCTGTCTTTATGCAGTTCCTGACAGGTGCTGAATCTTCCCCTCCCTGTGTCTTTCTGCAGGGACTGCATTGAGTGCAAGCTGTTTAACTCAGGAAGACTGGCTGATAACCAAACCTGCCAAAAGCACTGCAAAGATGAGATCATCACCACTGTGGATGTTCTTGGTAAGTAGGCAGCAGCAGGACTGCAGATGATGGGAGCCCGTGGCTGTGGCATGGAGCTTCTCTTAACCAGATCAAGATGTATTTGTAAAGAAAGCCTCAGGAAATACCTGGTGTTTAGAAATATATATGTGCATGTAGTGTGCATATGTGGTAGGTGTGAGCCTCATTCCAGGTTGTAATCTATATTTAAAGTCATAAATCCTTTGCTTTTTAAGTAACATCTTAAAATCAAGATGTGTGAGGACTACCACTGACAGTGCAAGGAGCAAAAAAGAGTAGAATGAGATCAGAAAAAACAGATTAGATGAGCTATGAGAGAGTACCAAAGGACAAAGCATCACCCAAAAAAGGCATTCTCTGATCTTCTGAGAACTTGTTCTAGAAGAAGCGAGCTTATAAGAGAAAGCAAAGCTTTCCGGAGATGATGAGTTCTTTGGAGGAACTGACTGTGAAAAGTCCCTCTGGCAAGTTCCTTTCCTGCACTCTATCCTCTTCTAGATGTTACCCCACACCTGCATCCCTTAGCAGATGACATTTCCCCCTTCTTTTCAAGCTCCTTTCTGGGAGTCCCTGGTTTCTGTTTGGTGAAATAGAGGAGACCCGAATTGTGACAGCTTTAATCCTCACCCTGGCTGTAGCAGTAACCCTTGGAGGGATGAAGAGAGATCAAGTAGAGATAAATTACTCTCCACATCTGACATTTCCTCATCTTCCCATAGTTTATAGAGGAAGGAGTGCTCTGCCTTTCTTGCCCTTTTTCTCCCTTCCTCCCAAGCTGCCTACAGACAACGTTTTTCCCATTGACTTCTCTCATATCCAGTGTCTAGATTTTAAATTATGACCAGTGGGGTTTCCTACCTTTCCCTTTGGGACACTTGCTCTCGTTCTCTCTATCCTCCCTGCAGTTTAGCAGGGAGCATACCTACAACAGCACTCTCTGAGAGGTTACAAAGTACTTACCAACCACAAAGCTCCTTCCTGATGCCTTGCTACTTGTTTTTCTCAGGAGCTCATCTCTCCTGCCTGGGTATTGTGCCATGCCAAAGTCAGCTTTTGTGCTGATGGCACCCTGGAAGATGAGACTGGGCTGTGGCTTGCCAGCATCCTGCATGGCCTTGAGAAAACAAACAAACAAACAAACAAAAAAAAACCCCAAAAAACCCAACAAAACCACAAAAACCCCACAGCCAAGTTTCTGGGTTGAGGCATTTTTTTGGAATGACCTTTATTCTCTTTATTCTTCTGCTGAGCTGTTGCAGTCAGATTGCAAGTGGTGCTGAGCTCTTGGTAGCTCAGGACACTCTGCAGCTTGGAGATCTGGACTGTAAAGCAAAATATTGCTAGTGAAAGTGCCTGGGGACTATAGACTTCTTTACAGGCAGACTCAGCCAAATCCTGGTGTTGAAGTGCTTTTGTCTTGTGTAGCACTTGTTGAAAGTCCCTGCTGAGAGGCTGAATGCTGATATTTGTCACAAATAGGAAGACACAGGTCTGCACTGTGGAGGATGGGACTTTAAATACCGAACTGCAATCAACATACCCTGGAAGGTCCCACATGCCTTTTGCCTCCATCTATGAAGCAGACAGTGCTTCAGAGCTTCGTAGAGCATAGAGATCTATTATTGGACTCAAGAGCCAGAACAGTGCCTTTTGGGAGGCTTACATGATTTGCAGTGGATTCTGCAGGCTCTCACTTGCTTTTGCAGTAGTAAATCTCCATTTCTGATGGTTCCAGAGAGAAGTTTTCAACTTCATGAGAGGAGAATGACAGGTCCAGTGCTGAGCTGAACCTGCAGAACAGCACACATCAATGACCCTGAAAGCTTGATGGGATCATTGCACCTCTCTCTGTGGAGCTGTGATCTCTGAAGCCTAGTGAAGACCAACAGAGATCACTATTATCAAGATTTTAATTACCCTTTTAGCAGACTAGTAGTACAAGGCTAGGATGGAAAACAGCTGCACCTAAAGGAACTAAAATTTGCTGCCTGCCTGAGATTTGCTCCTTAATTCGGAAGGGCATTAGGCAAGAAACTTTGGGAGTTTTATCAATATCAATCTAATCAGTACTTTGCTTTGTAACAATCTGCAGTTCTTCAACCCTGCCTTTGATGCTACTATGTAGGTAGAGCAGGTTCTCCTGTCCCAAGCCAGGAACAGCTGGGGTTTGTCCAGGATCTCTGTCAGTTGAGAGGGGCAGTTGTATCTGGGCTCAGAGCTGTTGAAATGGAGCCCATTAATCTTTCTACTGAAAGCAGGTCAAAGGTATGAAAAGGAAAGACAAACAGACAGGAGAGAGATAAGGGGCTGGAATAGCAGTGGTCATTAATGTGACCATTTTTCAGTGTGACAGACAGGTGTGAATATGAGTAAGGAGGAGAGCTGTCAGAAGCATTTTCCAGGTGCCTAAGCTAAGGTCATGTCTGCCCGACAATGTTGCCCAAATCCCTTCCTCTCCCTTGAAACTCAACCCACACAGGCCTACAGAGATGTGCTCCTGCAGAGATTCCTAATGTGGCCAGAGATGCTGCCCCATTTCCCTCCAGACACTGACTATGCAGCAGAGACACCCCACGAGCTGTGTCTGTGCAGGGTGGTGGCTCTGCTGAAATCATCCCTGAAGCTAGAGTTGCAAAAGCTCAGATAATGCCTTTGCTGAAACTTTGTAATGGCTTTTGTAGGGCAGCCTTTCTCAGGAGGCAACTTACAGTTACTAGAGCATCAATAGACTCTGTCTGCTGCTGTGATGTGTTAAACAAGCAAATAGACAGCATCTGTACAGCCATGGGAATCAAGTAGTCTCATCTCTTGCAACTCCTCAATCTCCACATCCTTCTGTCCAACCAACTCATCTCTTCCCCCTTACCCTCTGTCTTTCTCACCACCCCCCATCCCCTTCCCTCCTCCACATTTTCCTTTTCTATCTCACTCTTTTCAAACAAACTTTTTGACCATTCCCAAAACTGGACCTGTTGGGCACAGCTGGAGCGTGAGCCAGGAGTGGACCACTGCTGCTGGTGGCCCTGTCTGTGTCCTCACAAGCTGAGTCTTTGCCCCTCTCTTTCTCTTCAACTTCCACTCCTGAAGGAATGTGGCAAATTAAGAGGAAAATAACCAAAGTGGACTTGTGTGAAGGAAGAGCGCGTGTGAGGTTGTCTCTTTGCCATGTAGTGTTTGCTGAGTACTACATTTTCATGAGTAGTCTGGATGCTGCTTCTGCAGTTNTTGAATTTCATGAGGTTGGCTTGGGCCCACCTCTCCTCTTCACTTTTGTGAACTGTGATCAAATTCTGCTGCTTTCCAGGCTTGCTCCCCATTCCTCCACTCCCAGACATCTGTGGGAGGCCCAGCTCAGCTTGCAGAGGAGAATTGTGCTGATTGTACTAAACCTGCCAACTGTCACCCAAGTACCATAGTGCAGCTTTAGACATCCTGTTGTAAGGATGACTGGCTGTAATTGTAGTCCATAATCAGGGGAACCCATGCCAACACAAGTTGTGAGGGGGAAATTAGCTTATAAAGAAGAGGGCGTTAGAAGCATTTGTGTGCAGGAGTTGTGTAATCATTATGATTTTTATTTTTTAAATATTTAAAAAAAAAAACAAAACCACCAAAATAAAACTTTGTGACTCTGCATCTTGTTCCAGAAACAGATGACCCAAATGCAATCCTCTGCGCCTACCCGGTGAACAACTGTGTCATGAAGTTCACCTACTTGGAACTTCCCAGTGGGAAATCAAACCTCACCGTCCTCAAAGAGCCAGGTTGATTTCCTTTTAATAGCACACGCTATTGGGAGAGGTGATGGGATGCTGCTGGGGAGCCTGGCATGGTGCAGAAAGGCTGGTTGCACTGCCTGCACAAAGGCACGCATGAGCAGATGAAACAGAATGATTTAAAATAGTGCTGTGCAGTGCTGAAACCCAGCTCCAAAGGCTACCAACCTAGTTAAACAGAACAGTGAGAGTGAAACACGCACTTGAGCCACCAGCGTTGCTAGCAAACAGCTGAAGAGCTTTGTGCCAGCTTGGGATGCTGAAGTTAATCACAGCATATTTACATAGCAAAAAGCATGCCAGGTTGGAGATACAGGTACTGGGAGTGAAAAAAATCAGAAGGGGCACCTGATGCTGGTGCTGGTTAAGTCAGGCTGTCAAGAAAGCCGCACACAACCTATGGATTTCTGCACTGCCAAAGAGCCAGCTCTGGTCCAGGCAGAGTAAGGGCTGTGTCCCCCCACTCCCCTGCTGCAGGCAACTGTGTTTCCCAGCATTATCTTAATCATGTGCAATGCAGTTTCTCAAAGGAAAAAACATGTGGTGTTGCAGGACAAGCTGGCAAGCACCCAGCAGTAGCTTCTTGCTGTCTGCTCTGGTCCTCTGGGGCACAGGCCAGTATGGGAAAGGCTGAGACACGACATGTTTTATTTTATTTGTGCAGTGGCTCTAAACACCAGTTGATCAGCTGATATCTAGTATACTTGCTGAAGTGCCTAGTGATCACCTGTCTCCATGTGGGCCAGGAGCTGAGCTAGCTTTTGCCAGGGGGACCTTAACCCCATGTCCCACATGGGTCACCTGGCATTAATCCAGGTGTCACTGTTGAATGGTGGTACTGCAGCATTATTCTTCCCCTAAAGTGCTATGTGACATCCTGTCTCTGATGACATCCGTGAGAGCTATGCCTTTGATCTGCCTCTGTCCAGGAATGGATTTAATAAAAATAATCCCTTTGGTTTAAGAGAGGGTAGTTGCTTTTTTTAACTTAGTCACTGCTGCTAGTGCTGCCCTGAACTCACTCACTTGGTGGCTGTGGTCCAGGTAGTTACATCCTCATATCCTGATCCAGGATACTCTCACACCAGAGCTAATCAGCTTCTGCCCCTCGTTACCAGAGTGCAGCTCAGCCCCCAGTGCCGTGACGATCGTGCTGGCAGTGATTGGCAGCGTGGTGCTGATCGGCATCATTCTTCTGGCGCTCTGGAAGCTGCTGGTCACCATCCACGACAGGAGGGAGTTTGACCGATTCCAGAGCGAACGCTCTCGGGCCAGATACGAAATGGTGAGCCTGAGGTGGGGGTGCTGCTGGGCTGCAAGGAGGGCTGCTGGGGATGCACTGGCAGCAAACAGCTCTGTAGGGACTGGGAAGGGTGGCAGGCATGAGGAGTGTGAGTGCTTGTGCCCTGTGGCAGTATGAAGCAGAACTTCAGGGTCTGGCAAGTCGCACTGCCCTTCCCCGTGGGAAGTTACAAATATTCTGCAAAATTATGCCCAGCCTTCGGTTTCATCGTCATGTATTCCCCAGAAGGGCTGGAGCGCTGAGGGTGGTGGGGGAGCAGGGATTGAGCTTTGACTCTGGCAGCAGCCAGATTGGTCAGGTCTGTGAGAGATCCCATCTGGAAGGCTTTAGGTGGGGTTGCCCAGCATTTGAGGGCATCACCTGTGCCTGCAGACAGGATGCAAGGTGGGTCTGGTGGACAAACTATGGATGAACAGCACTGCTTTTGGATCTGGACACACATCTCAGTCAAAGCCAAATGCAGTGCTGTCTCCAAATTAACTGGTGAAGGGAAGGGGGACTGTGCACTTCTTTCCTCACCTTTTTTCTTTTTGTCTGCTCACTTCTCTCAAGGCATCGAATCCTCTCTACCGAAAGCCAATTTCCACACACAACGTAGAGTTCACATTCAACAAGCTCAACAAGTCTTACAACGGTACAGTTGACTGATGGGGCCTCAGCACCAGGGACTGCTGTGAACAATTGCTTGACTGTACGTGCTGCTTCCCCACTTGAAGAAGAGATCCTCTTCGGGGGTGAGAATCCCTTACGACAGGACTGGCCGATGACCCAAGGCTGTTATTTGCACAGTAAGGAGAAAAGTCTGGTTCACTCTGGAGGCACGGACGCAAAAGCAGGCTGCCCGCCCCTGCTGGTGGACTCTGAGCCGTGTGTTACTCCATACCCCAGCTTTCTGGATGTATTAAACCTGCCAACTAAGTCAACCAAGTGCCATATTGCAGCTTTAGGACATATCCCATTAGAAAGACTGACTAGTTGAACATCAGGGGAACCCGTGCCATTGCAATTTGTTAGGGGGCAATTAGCTTAAAAAGAAGAGGGTGTTGTGTAAGAAATTAGGATACAAGAGTTCTGCAGTCTTTAGGATTTTGTTTTTATATAAAAAAAAAAAAGAAATAAAACTATTGTGCAAACATGATGCTGTGAATAGAGTTCATTCTTTCCTTGCTGAGCACCCCACCACTGACAGACTGAGCTGGGGCTTCCTCCTGAAAGTGCAAGTGGTGCTGCATGATTGATTTATTAATAAGGCCTTGTCAGCCAAAACATGGCTATAAAAACAGGAGCTGGAGCAGCAGTGACTGCTGCAGAAGGTATGTTGATTTAATGTCCTGGTGTTGACCCAGCGTAGGGAGTGCCACAAGGAGCTCCTACTCTGTGCTGGCAATGTTAAACAGCCAAGGTGTCCCTGCCCATAGCAGAGAGGTTTGAACTAGATGGTAGTTAAGGTTCCCTCCAACCCAAACCATTCTGTAATTCTATGAGCCTGAGGGAAATGGGAGTTTAGTTGGAGGAAACGGACTTCAAAACCCATTCCTTCAGGTATACAAATAGACATCTAGCCTGGATTCCTGCAGGAGGCAGCTGGGAGACACAGCAGCTCATCCAGACCTCTGACTTTTTACCAGAGGACTATTGCTGTGAGGTCCAGCAGACTGTGGCTGTAAAAGCAGGGGAGTTCTGAGCTTTTGCTTGGTAAAGAGAGCTGGGTAAAGCCTAGTGTTGTTCCCTCACAACATGTGTTCTGCTTTGGATTTGTGGCCCTTTTTCCTCCCCCTTTTCCCCCAGCCCCATTCGTTTCCCACCTGGAGTTGGGGGTTGGGTTACCCTGGCTGACAGATGCAGTTTTAAACCCACAGTGATTGCAGTGAGACTGCAGCCGCCAAAAGTAGAGAGAAACTGGAGCAATCGCTACTGCCTGCTTTTATTTGTTCCCTTTTTTTATTTGCTTGTCTCTTTGCCCTGAACAGATCATGCAACAGTCAGCTCAAGGAAGCTTGCCAGGGAAAAGCAAAAACAAATGGTGTTCATTGTTTTGACTTGCTCTTCTCATTGGAACAGGGCCATGGGCCCATCCTTCCGGATTTTTTTTTATTTGTTTTTGCCTCTATAAACAGTAGCTCTTATTTGCTCAGTATAAACAGTGCTCCTTCGAGAACTTTAAGGCCCCCCCCTCAATCCATCTCCCAGCAGCACTGAAGAAATGCAGCAGATCACACTAAAAATAGCACTAAATGGGGATTTTTCAAAAGTGCAGCAAGTGGCACTCTGGCAGCATCAGCACTGGTAAGATAAGTAAAAAAACCTCCAAACCCTCTACAGGAATGAAATCTGTAACCTGTCTTGCCACTTGATGCCACTAAGTCTGCTCTAGCAGAGAAGGAGGGTGCATATGTTCTGAAAGCAAGTACAAGGGCAGGCTCTGGTTAAAGGCTGGTGCTGCCTTCCTGTAACCCACCCCTGCAAGGGCTGGGGCCTGTGCTGCCTCCTTAAGCACTGCAGAGGGGCAGCTCTTGAGAGCTCCGTGTTTCCCATGCAGCACTGAACGCTAGGCTACATTTTACAGGCTGAGATGGTACATATGAAATACCTGGAACTGATGCTGCTGCCTGGGAAGGGGCATCCACAAGGCAAATGTAGTTTTTGTGATCATCCCACTGCCTAGTGCCAGGCTGGCAAGATAGATTTAATCACTATCACAAAACAAAAAATAGAAAACAGTCAAAAAATAATCATCATATGCAGACAGAGCAAGTTTTAGCTTGGTTCATGTGACTGCCTCACACAAGCTGTACTGCCCCAGGCACGGAAAGCAGGAGCAGGAAGGGAAGTGGAGGGAAAGGAAGGGCAGGAGTGTTTTAAATCAGCTTTGCCACCCAAAGCGGCAGACACTGAATACAGCCTGCTGCAGTTAATTTGCAAGGGACCAGGCAGTTTAAAAACAAAAACCAACTCCTTTGCTTTCTTCCTTTACACTCCAAAAGGAAAGACAGCAGTGGTGCCCTCCCTTTCCCTTGCAGATTACCTTTACTCTGTGGCATTTCCCAGCAAGCTGGGTTAGGGCTGAGGGACCAGACAATCAAGGCAGCCGCAGGAAGCTGAAATTTGAGTCATTGCTAAGGGGTGGTTTGGGTAGGGAGAGTGCAGGGGAGGAGAGCAAGCGACTGGAGCCTGGACTGCAAATGACCTCCCTCTGCAAAGAGAGATGCAGCTGTAGGACAAAGTCTACAAAGTAGTCAGGGAGTAAGATAAGGAGAGAGTAGGTGTGGGAAGGGTGCTGTAGGCCAGATCAGATGCCCAAGAAAGTGTAAGAAAAAGTGGAAAAAGGGTTGGTTGTAGTCGCCAAAGAGCATCTTGCTGCCCAGTGCTAGGGAGTACAGAGCACACCATGGATGTCTGTTCTACAGGGAGAGAAGCAGCTATGCCTGGGTGCAGGAAGACTTCAGCTTCTAGGTCAGGCTTCAAGTTATTTCTACTACCAGGAGAGACTGAAGAACCATTATATAAACTTTAAAAAGAAACAAGTTCTTCTTGTTTTGTTTTGTTTTTTCTAAACTCTGCCTTCCATATTTAGCTTCTCCACAAGGTTGCATCTTAAAAGAAAAAAAAAAGAGAAGGAAATAATGCTAAGAGCAAGAAGGTTTTGTTCTAATGTGTAAGCAGATCTGCCTTTACCCTTGCAAGGCTATAATGCCAAATGCAGTCATGGGAATGGTGTATTTCAGTCAGCAGCAGTTTATTTGTGTCTGAAAATATGGGCAGCCTGACCACAGCTAGCATTCCTGAATGAAAACTACAGCAGAAGGCATCAAGGGGTCACATGTGATGGAAAAATGTCAGCACGCGTCTAGCCAAGCTGGAATCCGGATGCCGTTGCAACATCAGCTCCTCCTGTTTTCTCAGCTACAGCTGGAGGCTTCTGCACCGTGGCCACTGGGGCTGGGGCTCACCACTGCCTTTTCCCTGTGCCACTGGTTTTTCAGGGGTGAGAGCATCAGACCATATCTTGGGAGAAGTCAAGGCCAGCACAGCATTATTTGCCTTGATTGTGGAGATGCACTGTAATGCTTTGCTAAAGCACAGGCTGGAGCAAAGGGTGCTCACTTGGCATCCTGTTTGTTCTGCACGGTGGAGTGAGAAGGTGCTCGACAGCTGAAAGCAAAGCCCAAGCTCTGGAAGATAAAATGCACCACACTTTGGGCTCTGTTTAATCTTGGACTCTGAAAAACCTTGTTTTTCTAGCCACGTGGAAAGCAAAGGAGCTTAGTGGTCACTAACTTGCAGGAAACACCATAGTGCAGTGACTGACTACTTCTGCAACCCAGCACAGCTCTTGGCTCTTAAATACCATCATTATCTCCATATCTGAACACACATTGGCTTGTTCCTCTACCTGCTCTTCACTGGCAGTCTGAAAAAAGCCAAAGCAATACAGCAGAGACACAGGGGTGTATTTCATCTTACCCCTTTCTCCATGCCCACTAGTTAGTGCATTCTCCATTTAGCTGTCACAACCCAGAGGATTATAGTCTGCAGGTGGGCAAAGGTCACGACCATGGGTTTGCAGGACTCTGTAATGAAAAAGGACACAGAAGCCTATTTCCTAAATTACTTTATTGCATTTTACTACAGGTCACCACTATCAAGGCAAGTATACTTACGATTAGCACAAAACTTACTACAAAGATCTACCATAAAGCAAATATATATATTTCAACATCAGCAAAAATCAATATTAGTAGCAATGAATATTAGGAGCAAATATATATTTCAGTTTTACAAACTACTAAAGGATTAACACTAATAAAACAGCAAATATACTTAGAAGTAATTATTATTTGGAACAAGAGGAAATAGCCTGAAATTGCATCAGGGAAGGTTTAGGTTGCATGCTCAAAAAACAATTCTTGCCTGTGGGTTGCCAAGCACTGCTCAGGCTGCTCAAGGAAGTGGTGGAGTCACTATCACTGGAGGGAATTAAAAGATGTGTAGATGTGGTGCTTAGGGACATGGTTTAGTGGTGGAATTGCAAGAGTTCAGTTTACTGTTGGATTCAATGATCTTCAAGATCTTTTCCAATCTAAATGATTCCATGCACACCTTTCTCTCTCTCTCTCTATGTGTACATCTATCTCTCTCTATATATGCCTGTCTGTACACACACATATGAATGCATATGTACACACACACACAGATAGATAAATAGATAGAGATATATATATACACATACAAATGTCACTGGTACCAAATGCTTAACAAATTCATCCCGGAAGTGGGGCCAGTCAACACTGGACAAAGTCATTAGAATGATGATCCATATCACAAAGCCCAGAGTCAGCCCTGTGTCCTTGACAAGGGTCCATTCTGTCCTGGAAATAATAATGCAGGGAACAGGACTTTGTGTGCAGGCTCTTCTCAGAGAAAGAGACTCAATTTTCGGTAAAACAGTGAGTCCTCATAACACACCATGACACAGAGCAGCCAACAGATGCTGCTAACTTCTGGTTCTCATCTGGTACAGTCAGCAAATGATGATGTTTTCTATTCTCCAAGATCAATTTTTGTATTTCTAGACTGCATTTCTCTTCTGTCACTTAAACAGCTAATGGCAGTTACAAGTTCTTCTTTTCTCAGGATGTTTTCCTCCTTTCTCATCCATTTTTTTTTCCACCTTTCCAGATGATAAATTCTTGTTACAGTTTCTTGGTTTTGTACTTTGCATCGATGGCACCTTGAGATATCCCTGTTTTCTCAGTACCTAGCTGCACTTCAGAAGATGCCAACTGAACTCCTCCAGGATGCCTCTGGTTCCCAGACTGGTAGGCTTTTTCTTTGTCGGTATCAGAATGGAGCTCTTCTGCTGTTTGATATTTTCCCCTCTTACAACCAGGTCAACTTTAGGGCTGCTCCCATCACTCCAGCACTTGGCCTGCTGCACTGATGAGTCACTAGGAGTGAGACTACACCCTTCATGGTGAGTCTCTCTTGCGTCCTAATGTGAGATGGAGGAGCCTTATGTCAGGTCCGGCGTTGTGGCAACTCCCGAGAGGATTCGTTGGTCGAGGCGCTCTTGAAGACTCTTTGCTGTGAGATGCACTGCAGAAAAGCACCAATTCTACAGCCAGGAGGAGAGGGAATGTCACTGAGGTATGTTGTACCTGTGTTCTGGGGTGTAGCAGCCAAGATAAAGTCCATGACTGGCCCTGGGAGACGACTGCTCTTAGGCTGTTCAGTGGGTATGCTACTGAATAACATTCACTTCACATTGGACTTTTAAAAATTTTGTTAGCATAGATCTGGTTGGAAAAGACCTTACAGATCATTGAGTTCAAGTATTATCTAACTACCAAGTCTGGTGCTAAACTGTGTCCCTTAGCACATTCATCAACACACAAATACCTCTTCGGCAGCCTAAAAGATCATCTGAGGCATTGTGACTGTGGGTAGCTGTGACAGGCTCCCTCACTCTGACTGACTGAGCAGTGCTTTGGTTCAGGCATCACTGAAAAGAAGCTCTGATTAAAATCAGCCCTGCTGTGCAAAATGTGAGAACAGCTCTGAGCCACATCTTCTCAGTGTCTAAGGAGTCTAGGTCACATCTTATCAGAACTAACAGTACCAGCCCAAGGTGGGACTGGGCAAAACTACAATTTCTACATCTCCACACACAAGCAAGAGTGGTTGACTATGAATCAATCACTTTAAGCTATAGATGTCATAGCCCCTTGTGCCCACTGAACTCTCCTGCATGGCAGCAGGCTGCACGGAGATGGTATCCCCTTGGGCAGGGATGCCTCTCAAGGTTACTCCTTGAGGTCAAGACATCTCTTTCCTGGCATCTGATATCTATAACAAGGTAAGCAACATTCTACATTAGGCCTAAAGGTACATTGCATGCTAACTACATTTATATGTTCAGTTTTATCTTAATTATTACAAGTATAAGAGTGTTACTAAATTGTGACCTAATCACTACCTAAATAATCATTCAAATAATTTTCAGATTATTGTTAAATCACTAATTATCATTAAATCATTTGATTATTGTTTGATTTTCATCCAATCATTGATTAATTTCCATTTGATCATCCCTTCATCATTACTAAACCCCTTTTATTTAACCTCACAATGATGACTTCACTTGATAATTCACCTGTAACAGCAGCCAGCTGTAACAGTAAGTTAATCTCTGTCCTTCAGAACATCCATAGTAGCACTCTGGGTAATTTCAAGAGCAAAAATGTTAACAACAGTTTGTCCTAACCGAGTGCCAAGTTCGGAAACAGCACATGCACAAATTTAGATGGTCTTGTTACTGCAGGGTTAAACACTCTGCCCTGGTTATCTATAGGGTAATGGCTGTACTGGAAGCTAGACACCAAATCTTGAGACAGAAATGCCTAAGGAGCAAGACATGCTATAGCACAAGTGCTTGTTCTCTGTGATGGTAGATTCTTGGAGGCATTAGTGCCACAAAGACAGAACCATATAGGTGTTAAAACATTGGCCAGTAGCTTTACTCAGAGTCATTGCCATGTTTGCAGAATGGTTTAGAAGAACATGGATTAGAAAAACAATTAAATCTTATTAAACACATTAAAAGGAGTGTCCCAAAAGGGTTACATTCTATACAGCTGACCATTACAGCACATAGAATTATGGTTGGTGAAACCACAGTAGCTTTGACAATTTGCGTTATTAGCATTCCATGTAAGATGTCAGAGCCCATTAAATCCCACTTTGTAATTGCTAACTCATTATTTCAGGTCCATGAGGTTTCCAGGATCAATACAAGCTTGTGTTCTGTCATGCTGACGTTGATACCATGCTTGGGTATTACAATAATACCAACTGCAATTGCTTGTCCCCCCCCCACCCAAATTGAATTTGTATCCTGGGGCTTTGCAATACACCCTGGGTTCTTATCATATGAGCTTTGAAAGTTTGTTATCGACAATTTGGTGCTTTGGGGAGTATGTATCTTTGATACCAAGGTGTTTCAGGGACAGGTTCAGCTTACCACCAAAATTTGGCATCCAATGATCGAGGGTGGTGCAAGCATACCAACAATCCAATTCATTGCCTGCTTGAGAAGTGATGGTCATAAACTGACCCACGTGATTGCCATTCAATCCGTGAGACGAGGGAACAAGCAAATTGCAATTACCAGCTATGATACAGTCACTGTGTCTGTAACAACTGTAGGAAAGAGAAGTGCTCATGGTGGTGTTTCCTTTCACACCAACTTGCCAGATGATGAATACCGTGAATAAGGTGGGACCAAAATCCAGGGAGAACAATCTGAGTTTCAAGATGCCACTGTTGCACCTGTAAGAAAAAAAACAACGCCTCATTCCTTTTGGATATTAGGTAATTTGGATATCTATTGCTTAGAAATTAGATTATTGCTTAATCATAAATTGACTTTTTAAATTTTATTTTCATTCAATTATTATTTATCATTTTGTCATTGTGTATTCATTAATAAATAATTATTAATCACCCACCAGGTTGATGGAGCATCCTCTTTTAACTTCCCATTTTTCAGCTTTCCCGTCATTATGTTATGGCCT
The DNA here is from genome assembly GCA_013399055.1 of Ramphastos sulfuratus. Taxonomy (NCBI): domain Eukaryota; kingdom Metazoa; phylum Chordata; class Aves; order Piciformes; family Ramphastidae; genus Ramphastos; species Ramphastos sulfuratus. Next base: position 58,186 of record WBNM01006865.1, on the reverse strand, counting down.
AGAGAAAGTGTCAGACACATTACAGCCTAGAGAAGTGGTCTGTGCAATGGGGAGGGGGGGAACTGGCTGACAGGCCATACCCAGAGGCCCAGAGGTAGCAAATAGTTCTTTCTCAACCTGGCAGGCAGTTGCATGTGGGGTCCTCCAAGGATCAATATTGGGCCCAGTGCTGCTTAAGATCTTCATAAGTGATCTGGATGTTGGGATCAAGAGCACCCTGATGAGGTTTGCAGATGACACCAAAAGGAGTGGGAAGGTGAACCCTGCAGAAGGGAGAGCCATCCTCCAGAAAGACCTGGACAGGCTGAATGAATGGGCTAGCAAGAACCTTATGAAGTTGAAAAGGGACAAATTTAGGGTCTTGCACCTGGGAATACATAACGTAGGAGTACAGCTCAGACTGACTGGAGAGCAACCCTGTGGAGAGGTGCCTGGGGGATAACAAGCTTAGCATGAATGAACAGTGTGCTGCAGCAGCAAAGCAAGCTAGCAGGACACTGGGTTGCACTGACAAGGGCATTACCAGCAGGGATAAAGAAGTCATTATCTCACTCTGCTCAGCACTTGTCAGACCATACCTGGAGTACTGTGTGTGGTTTTGGTCCCTGCTGTACAAAATAGATGTGGATAGGCTGGAAAGAGTCCGGAGAAGGGCCACAAGAATGATCAGAGGACTGGAAGACCTGTCCTGTACTATTACATAAAGGGTGGCTACCAGGAGGATGGAGAGTCCATTTTCACAAGGAGTCACATGGAAATGACAAGGGCTAATGGGTACAAGTTACTACTGGGGAGACTGATTGGACTGCAGATGAAAATTTTTCACCATGAGAACAGAATTAGAAACTGGAATAATCTCCCAAGGGAAGCAGTGGGTTCCTCTACATTAGACAGTTTTAAGTTTCAGTTGATAAAGTACCAGGCCATCTCATTTAAACTACACTGTTACCTAGAAAGGTTGGACCAGATGATCCCTGGGGATCTCTTCCAAGCTGGCATTCTGTGATTCTGTGATATAAATTGCATTGGGGCTGGCTCAGCACCCCATTGCCTTTGCATATTGTACTGTTGATTCCCTACAGGGTCTGGCTGTGAGGGAGTTAATTTTCCCTGTAGCATCCCCCATAGCCTGTGCTCAGAAGTGGAAGACAAAAAGGTGTTGATAACACAGCAGTGTTTTGGTAGCTGCTGCTGCTGAGTGCTCACACAGCGTCAAGGCTGTTTCTCCAACATTCCTCCCTCTGTCAACTATTAGGCTGGAGGTGGCCAAGATCCTGGGAGGGGACAAAGCCAGGACAACTGATTCAAGCTGCCCAAAGGGATATTCCATACCACAAGATCAGCAATAAAAGCTAAGAGAAAGGCAGAGGAAGAGTATTTGCTATCTAGAACACTTGTCTTCCAGAGCAACTGCTATGCATACTGAAGCCCTGCTTCCAGGGAAGTGGCTGAACACTGCTCTCTGATGGGAAGTGGTGAATAAAATATTTTGTTTTCCTTTCCTTTCCTTTTGTGTGCAGCCTTTGTTTTTGCTTTTTTAAACCACTTTTATCTCAACCCTTGAGCGGTTTTTCCATTTTATTTTCTCTCCCCTGTCCTGCTGAGGAAGGGAGTAACAGAATGGCTTATTGGTGACCCAGTGTCCAGCCAAAGTCAACCCACCACAAGAGGATAGGACAGTTTCTACAATGATTTTCAAAAGAGCAGCTGTCAAGCTAGTCAGGGAGTTACTTAGCAGTGTCCTCTGGGAATCCACTTTCAAGGGCTTAGGGGGTCCATGAATGCTCATCGAGCAAATGGGACAGAAGACCAAATTGGTTGAACAGGGAACTCTTTGTGGAGCTCAAGAGGAAAATGGGGTTGGTTGACCCTGAAAGCAAGGTCAGAATTTGTAGGAAGATTATAGACCTATGCATTGTATCTCCAGGAAGAAGCCACGAAAAGCGTAAGCTCAGTTAGAGCTGAAACTGGCCAGTGTTGTGTCAGAAAACAGGAAGGGCTTTTTAAAGTACATTAATAGCAAGCAGAGTGCTAAAGAAAACATTAGTCTGATACTTATTGAAGAGGGTTATCTGGCTAACAGGGATGAAGGAAAAACAAAGTCATTTAATGCTGCTTTCTCTCTGGTCTTTAATAATACTGCCCCGTCCTGAGTCAGAGAATCACAAATGTGGGAACAGTGATTTTCTAATTTGTGGACACTGAATTGTCAGAGACTAGTCATACCTAACAGCATACAGAGGTGCTAGCATTAGTTAAAAAAAATTGTGGGCAGCTGGCAGCAGTTATTGTGACTCCCTGGGCTGAGGCTGGGAGATCCTCTAATTGATTTCGGGTAGTGGGGCTAGGGGAGCAGGTAGAACAAAGCTGTCCAGGATGGAAGAAGCAGAGGGACTAACACTGCCTGGTGCCTTCCTCACCCCTCTCGGGCTGCTGGTGCTGCCAGTATCACGCTTATCCCACAATCTTTGCAAAATGGATGTGGGCATCCCCTCTAACTGGCCTGCTGTAAATCCTATTCCCTGCAGGAGATCACATAGGTGTCTCCGTTCCGGATCACACTCCCGTTTGCCAGAGAGTTGCTTTGATTGATTAATTACAGCATTTCCAGCATTTTGGTCCTTATTCTTATTACTCCGACCTCCCTTTGGCATCTGAGGGACAGTGACACAACCTTCCCTTTTAGAGACCATCGTTTTGGGAGTGCTTCCCTGTCCTTGTTTCTTCCCCATAAGGGCTGTCCAAATTTGCAGCCCTTGAGCCATTATGGTGTTCCAGTCCCAGTTTTCATAGCATAACATTAAGGCCAGGTTTTTTGGCCCCCCGAGTGCTGCATTTTGCAAGAGTTTTAGTTTCCCTGCTGCTGTTGCTGGCAGAGCCATCATGTCCCAGGGTATCGGCCCTTGTCCCTTAATGACATCGCGAGCAGCCAGTCTCATTGTCCAGCCAGAAAACCCATCAGGGGTACTCCAGGGAGGTGGAGGAAGGTATCCCTGTGGTCCTGGAATTTTTCTAACGGCATGAATTATTGAAGATAGCAAGGAGAAGGTATTCACTCTGCCCCCTGCATCAGGGTTTTGGAGAAATACTCCTCCTCCAAGAAATATTTGTCCAGCCTCAGTCTGATTAAGGATCACGGCTCCAGCTCCCAGCTGGTAGCACCGAGCCACCCATCCCACCCAGTCCTCAAGGGGCTTTTTGCTGTACTGCAAGGACAGCTGCCAGAGCTGTTCTGCATTAAAATTCGCAGTGGGCACCATGGCCCCAGGCAGCAGGGCAGCACCTTCCTCTCCAGCAGGAGCCGGGACTTGTACTGGTAAAGTTTTAATTCTGGGGTATAAAGAGGCTGCATTATCTGGACAATGCTCCAGCAGCAAAGCAGGGGTGGGAGACCTGCCAGAAGCAAAGCCTTCCTCCTGGTTGTCTATTTCCAACGTGCGCATCTTTTCGCTGATCTCGCTCTCTAAGTCCAGGCATGTAGGCTCTTGCTCCAGCTGTTTTATATCCAGAGGTCTGATGTTCATTTCCAACTGTCTAAGCAGTTGGTTAGTGACAAAGCTATGGGATTCAAAGCCCACTGCTTCTGCCTCTGCATCCTTAGCTTGCTGTAAAGCTTCCAGTTCCTGTCTAAGGTTATTAAACAAAGTGCCTGCAGCTGCCAGCGCCTCCGTGAGAAGCCCAATGAAGGCTTCCTTGCTGTCCTCTGCTTTGCATTTGTGACCATCCTGCCACTTCTGAAACTCTGCCCGCAGCATTTCCCAATTCAGACAATTCTCAGACACCCAATCTCTGTTCCACTGAGGGCTTTTCCACCCCATAGCCTCTTGCCAATTTCGCTGTTCTTCCACTGCTTTCTCCCAATTGTCCATGACCTGTGCGTCAGAGAATCCCACTTCTGACATCAGTAACCCACAGGATATGCAAAGGTTGCAACCTTTGTAGGTCTATGGGACTTTGTAACACACAAAGACACGGAGGATTTATTATGTATGTTCTTTACTTCCTTATAGTTCACTACTATCTAGGCAAGGTAGTTATGATTGGTAAAAAAATGTACTACTATAAAAGTAACTACAAATTGCTAGTAGAAAGCAAACAGACAGTTCCCTGGTGGCAGCAATCAATATTAGCACCAAGTCTGTATTTCACTATTACAAACTAAAGCAAAATTATTGCAAGTAAAACAGCAAACATACTTATTTTATACATATACTTTAAAACCTTACCAGTAGCAAGTGCTCATCAAGCAGATTCCAGCAGCAGGGCCAGTCAGCAGCGGATGAAATCTCACTTGGAAGATGATCTGCACCACAGAGTCCAGAGTCAGCCTGGTGTCCCTGGTAGCAGTCCACTCAGCCAAGGAAATAATGTGGGGAACAAGGAGATGTGTGCAGGAAAGAGGCTCTATCTGGGGTAAAAAGCAAGCCCTTTTTGTATCACAGAGATGTAAAGGAGCACAGGGCACCACCACACAGAGCAACCAATAGATGTTGGTAACTTCTGTTTTTCACCTAGCACAGCCAATAACTGGTGATGTTTTCTGTGCTTTCAGACCAATTTTTGTTTTATCAGAATGTTTTTCTGGTCTGTGAGTTAGAATAGACAATGGCAGTTTCCAATGCTTACTTTCTCAGGATGTTTTGTACCATTTCTAGACTTTTTTTTTTTGCCTTCCCAGGCGATAAGGTGCTGTTACCATTCCTTGGTTTTGCGCTAATTAATGGTATCTTGGGCTATCTCTGTTTTCTTGGTATCCAGCTGCACTGCAAAAGATGCCAGCTGTACTCCTCAAGGATGTTTCTGGTTCCCAGGCTGGCAGGCACTTTCTTCTTCAGTATGTGAACAGATATCTTCTGTTCAATATTTTCCCTCTTATAACCAGGTCACCTTTATGATGATTGCTTTCATCGTCAGCCTAAAATGATGACAGCAAAGCAGAAACAATCAGCTGCAAGTAGTACTGCAGAATTCCTCCATCTAAATAGTCCTCTTTGTGAAAGTATCTTTTGTATATCCACTATTAGTTGTTCAGGATCAGATAAAAAGTGACTGCACTAGCTTAGCCTCTTCTCCTGCAATACCTGTTTGGGCTATGCCATCACACTTCTGCACTATAAGCAAGAACTTTGCACTTAGAATCTTGCTTGGGCTTCCTCCTGTTCTCCATACTGGCCAACCTCCACCTATAACTTTGCATTTTCACAGCTTGACTGTGGAAATCATCAGATTATGAGGAAAAAGTTCAGAGGAGGACATGGGTTGTGGAGAAACAGAAAACCAAGACTGAGGACAAATTCGACCAGACAGAAGTGCTGGCAGGGTCACTGCTTCCAGCCTGCAAACACCTACCAAGAGAGTTAGAAGCAAACCTGAAGCTGAGCAGGCATCAGGCTGAGTTTTAATTTGCTGCAGTTCGACCATGAAGCTGTACTTGTCACTGTGGTGCAGCCTGACCAATATCCGACAGAGTGATTACAAACAAACAAACCATGCAGCCTGTCTAGGAAACAAAACATAGTGCTTACAAACAAACCAAACATGCAGCCTGTGTAGCCCATGGCCCCCTTAGGAGCCTTCCAAAACAGATCATTTTGCCTGAAACAATGACCTTCAAAACCCAGATCCGGAAACAAATTTCCTTTGGGTGTTTCACATTCCTTTGGTCATGTTCCCTAAATACAATGTTTGTGTCTCTTACTAAAAAAATCCACAGCAACAAGCTTTCCATGTAAATTTAAAGGGAAGTGGTTTGGTTATTTTTCTGAGACTAAATCTTAACTAAGTTTTCTTAGAAAAGGCTATGGAAACTGCAATATATTCTGTCAGTTGCTGGTTAGAAAAGCAATCTTGACATACAAATCATACTTTCAAGGACAAAAAAATTTAACTGAGCTGTTTTTAATTTGGTGCTGGGTTTATCAAGATTTAGCAAGAATTTAATATCTGAGCCAAGCACTGTATTAATGGAGTTACTTTGATTGAAGTGCCCAGGCTGGGTTCTCTTGACACAGCACTCCTCATGCCGCACAGAGATACCCAGGCCTTGGAGAGATAGAGTGAACTTCACACACAAATATCAAAAGCTGTGTAGCTACTCCTTAATGTTTCCAACTTGTGCTGTAAAAACACAGTCCCTGCTGTGGTACTAAGAAACAGTAGCAAGTCAGTTTTCTTTCTGCTGCAAGCACCCAGACGACTCAGTCGCAGCCTGATTCCACTATCATTTTGTTCCACTATAAACCATACTCCAGAGTGGATTAAGGATCACAATTTCACATAAACATCCACTTGCCAGCTAATATAAATGATGTGACAGCCCAGCAATTTAAACATAGCCTTATGCCTCCACCCTAGACTCAATCAGATCAGAGAATGAATTGCAAGACTTTCAGATTCATATATTATGATGCAAATGAGTTTTGTAAATTGTGACCTAGTTCCCATGTTAGGAACAGTTGGGATCAACAGCAGGAACTATGCTATGAATGTGAGCAGCAGGACCGAGCAAGGAAAATTAACATTTGTCCTTAATTTGAAATGGATTTTTAATCACTTTCGGGTGCCCCAAAGAAAGTGCACACATTTGTTGACTATAATCACTCTGACAGAAGAATGCATATAGGAGGTAACGTGGCTTTTGTTTGCCTAATTGAAACGTTTGCAACATCGGTGTCAAGTGAAGCACCTGAATGCAGCCTTCACTAAGCCCATTTAGCGAGTGCGCAACGAACAACTGCGAAGCAGTTTTCCAATCGATCTGTTCCTCACAACTTGCTCAGTGAAGAGCACAAGCTGCACGTATCCTCTGCAAGTGACTAGGTTTAGTTCGCATCCATCTATCCGAATTCGGATGCTCTTTTGTCATCTAGGGGTCTGATAACCCAGATCTCCCAAGGGCCGGCTCAGGGATTTAGCTACACGGATGCCAGCCACCAGCTCAGCGCAATTCAGCACAGTTAGTGGGAAACGCTGAGCTCACGAAATCCTGCCTGGGCTGCAAGAGTGAGCCTGCAACAGTGCTGAACTCCCGCCTGGGGCTGCCTTCTGATAAATGCTACTGGTTTAAATGAGGGCATCAGCAAGGGTGTAACTTGATGAAAACCAGACTGATTTTCATCCCGAGCATATCTAAAGTTGGTATCATCACCGGAAACTGTTAGCCGCAGAAGAGGTAAGGGCGTCGACTACCCTGAAAAATAGAGTCTCAGCTCCCTCTGGTGCTGAGCAAAAGTAATTTTCTGCAAAACAGTTCAAGTAGTAAGAGTCCTGTTTCTGGTCCACGCCTCAAGGCCATGAGCTAAGTCGAGACAGTAAACAAATCCAAAATCCTGTTTTCTTTGAGGAGAACGCCTCAGAGGCTGATGTTAAACATCACGACTCTCATTGTTGCAGGGTGACTGCACAAGACAGACTTGATCATCAAGTTTCAGCTTTGAAAAGTGTCTGAGTCTCCGTCTGTGGATGGAGTTCTCCAAATGTAAATTACAGCATGTGAAACAACTACAGATTGAAATGGTAGCCCAGAGGAAAACACACCACTCGCACTACCATCTGTTTTTTTTTTTTTCTCCACAATAAACAACTCCTAAGCCCCATAAAAGTGGCCATGTCCATCAAAGGGAGTAGAAGCACACTTCCAGGGCATGTGAAGGGGTAAAATCATTGCTCCAAGTATCCCCAGATACTGAGATGTATTTCAGTTCTCAGAAGTACAACTGCCAACAATAGCACAGTGCCACAAGCACAAGGCAAAAGCCTCAGATCCAAGCCTGCCCCCCTTGATCTTACATACCTATACCATGCATAGATTAATCCAACCAACAATCAACAAAACTTCTTGAGCTTAACTCCAGCCTCCAGATTTGAAAGGCTTAGCAAAGAGTACAGTACTAATGACAACTAAAACTTTTCTCACCAAGTATCATCATTCCTAGCCTACAGGTAACTACTAACAAAAGGACCCAGCTTTCTCTGTGTTTTGCATCATCACAGGAACAGCAACAGTCCAGCACTGTGTCACCTTTGTCTTCCTGACAGCAATGGAAATTCAACTGCCACATGCACTGGATATATTTAACGTTATTCCATTCTTACTAATCAAAGCCAGTTACAGAATGGTTTGGGTTGGAAGGGATCCCCAAAGGCCATCTAGCCCAACCCTGCTGCTCACTAGATCAGGCTGCTCAGAGACTTGTAGCATCTGACCTTGGTTATCTTAAGGGATGGGACCCTGACTACCTCTCTGAGCAATTTGCTCACCTTCCACCACCCTCATGATCTTAAAGAGGTTGTTCCAAGCTCTTTAATCCAATCTAAATCTCTCCTCCTCTAATTTCAAGCCCTTGCCCCTCATCCTATTATTACAGGCCTTTATAAACAGTCTCTCTCCATCTCACTGCTACTTTTCTAGCATGTTGGGGTGGCTGAAGTCCTCCAGCTGAATGAGAGGCTGTGAGCATGATGCTTCCAGTAGCTGGAGTAGAGTGCTTCAGCAATAGGCTCCTCTTGATTGGGAGGCCTGTAGTAGCCTCCAACCACAAGAGTCCCCTTGTTGCCTTAGCTCTAATTCTTACCCATAGGCTTTCTACCTGCTCATGACTGTTCCTTAGGGACGTGTATTCACATTCAATCCATTTCTTAATATAGAATACAAGATTCTCTTTATTCAATGGGAAGAATGAAAAGTAATCCCTGGAAGTATCCCTGCTATTGCCACCAAAAAAAAAAAAAATCCATTAACTGAAAGTATATTTTTGTTTCTCATTAACAGAGCTCATTATAGCTCCACTGTAATTAAGAACACAACTAGCTGCTCTGACAAACTCTCTGTAGCTCCTGTAAACAAGAACCATGACTAATTCCTGGAGTCACAAACACATTAAGATGACTTTTTATAATACTGGGGTTCTGAACACTGTATTTCACGCTGCCACAGAAAGAAGACCTGTAGAGACAATAAAAGGAAAACTATAGCAAGAAAGTATTTTTTTAAGTAACATATGATTCAATTTCAGTGTGGGATTGAGAGCCATACTTGCTCCCTGGAAACTGCAAATCTGAGTAATCCCATGAGAGTGAGGCAACAGGATAGGTAGACAGGTGAAGTTTATTAACAATAGTGAATTATTGTTTTCACAGCCAGGGTAGAGAAAAAGAAAGAAAAGCAACAGCAAACCAAACACCCTTGGAATGTTTTGTGCAAGGTTTTTAAGCAGAGAAAAGCTATTAAGGCTAAGAACTGGGCATGAAGATTTGGGTTCATATATCCAAATATTTAAAAAGCACAACCACCAACCACAGCACGCACAATTTTATCTGTCTGTGTACAATTAAACCCAAGTTAACAGATTTCTTTCCAAAAGGGCAGTTTGCTGCTGGCTGAAGTGCCTGTGTATTTAAATGGAAGTCTCATGATGATGGCAGCTCTATCAGCTTTGCTTATTGCCTGGGGAAGTGGCCTGCTTTCAGTCTTCTGCATGGATACCAAGTCTGCTTACGTAGCTCTCCCAAGCTGCCTTCCTGTACTTCTCTGCTTCTTGAAGATGGTCTGAAGCTGACAAGATGCCACGTCCCACAATAATGATATCTGAACCTTTTTCACTAATAACTTCCTTAGGGCTTAGGTACTTCTGTCCAAGGCGATCACCTGAAACAAAGACATCTTTTTTTTTTAGTTTGTACCAAACTATATCTATTAAAAGCCTGTAAAGACATGTTGGAACAGAATGGGATGCTGTTCCAGCTCTCAGCCTAACAACTTATAAACATAACGGTACATCTAACCTAACACCTATCTGAAGACACCTCACACGTTTCAAAGACTGTACTTTATGGTATGCACAGATCTCAGCACATGAGCAAATCTGTGTTGCTTGCTGGTTGCCGTTCAGAGCTTCCAAGAAAAGGATCAGCATACCCAGAATTATAGAAGGCAGCCCATAATCCATACCCAGACTCCTCCCACCAAAGAATCAGCAATCAAATCCTTTTCAGAAGTCACTTTTTGACTGAAAGCTACATCAGTTACTGTATTTACAAACAGACTAAGTATTTAAAGAAAAAAAAGTTACCTCCAGTTTGCAGCTGCACCCCTGGAGTTAAGTGAAGAAATTCTGGTTTGTTACTAACTCTAGATCCAGATATGAATCCAAAGACAAAATCTGAGTTGTCTTCAGCCATCTGAACCTGAGGATGATCAGTAAACAGTTAGAAGCCATATATATGTAAAACTGAGCAATCTGTTTCTCATCCACCCTTTGACACATGAAGCTGTGCAAGGCCAGGGTATGAAACACCAGTTTTTGCTTTAACAATATAAAGTCACCCACAGCTGACTCACCCCTCACTGATCTTGCTGCACTTGCATTCAGGAGGGTGAATGTTATGTTTATTTCTATGTTATAAAAAATGCAATGAATATATTTAGTTAGAAAAGTATTACTTAGGGAAAAAGCCCACAGTTGCAGCCTGTAAACATGACATTGCCAGATTCCTGAGCCTCCACAGGAAAAAAATCCTGCATCAGTTGAGTGTTAAAGAGACTTTTGGAAGTGCAAATACTAGAAGCACACACAAAAAAAAAAAAATCTCCCTGACATAACATTTAATGAGCTTTTAACCCAAAACAAGAGTGTCTGCTTACCGCAGCTTTTGTGTATGCGCCTGTTGCAAGTGACCCTTCAGAACTCATCTCAGCAATCAGAAGACAGCCACGCTGGAGGGGAAGACCTACTTCCTTCAGACCTTTCACTACTCCAGAGCCTGGAACCACATGGGCATTAACAATGTCTGCCCAGGATGCAATTCTGAACACACCGCCTGAGAACATGGACAGGGAGATGTAGCCAAAGCACCGACAGAAATGTAGTAAGCAGGCAACACAAGTTAAACAATACAAGCTGCATGCTAAATCATTCACATTTCACAAGACAGTTTTACTACTGAAGCTTGACTGTTACAAGTTCAGCCTCACCAGACAGTTCTGATAGCTGCCTAACCACAAAGTGTAATCTCTCAGATTTACTTTTCACAAACACTTCTTAGTATCTCACCTTTAGTATTCACCGAGACATTTATGCCAACCTAGAAATCCACTGTCAAAGTGGATGGTAACCCAGAAACCCAACATTTCAATACAGTATACAAATCATATGGAATATATGGACCAGAAAAAATGGTTCTACAGTGGCAGGTGCATTACTGACTGAAAGCCCTAGTACCTCTTAAGGCAGCCTGTTGTTTCCTCACATACATAGTTACTCAGAAGTACTTACTGAGCACAACCTGTGATTCATAAAAAGGTTTAGGTTGGAAAGGATCTCTGGAGGTCATGCCCTCTCAGCACGGTTAACTTCAAAGCTACATCAGGTTGCTCAGGGCCTTGACCCCTTGGAGTCTTCAACAAGGCTGGAGATTCCACAACATCTCCTGGCAACACACGCCAGCACTGCAGCTACACCATCAGCAAAGTTACAGTTAACTGAGGTTGATGATAATCACCTTCATATTGATGTTTCACTGTGTTTCCAATGTCTGCAAATTTCCTGTCTTCAAAAATCAAGAATTCATGTTGATCTGCAAGTGTTCTCAACTCCTTTACTACCTCTTGGGTAAAATCATTCAGGATGTCTATATGAGTCTTCAGGATACAAATGCTGGGGCCTAGGACAGCAGCTAACTGAAGCAGCTCCTTGCAGTTGGTTACATCAGCAGAAAGGCACAAGTTTGTTTGCTTCTTTTCCATAAGCATAAGAAGCCTGGCTGCAACAGGATGTACCCCTGGCAGCTTGGCACGAGTGCTGAAGCTCAGCTCTTTACACACTCTCTTCACAGGAGCAGTGTCATTCTGAGCCACTGGCTCAAACATATTCCCCTGAATGAACTTCTTCACCTTTTCAACCATCTCAACAGCTACTTCTCCCTGCTGCTGAAGAATCTCCAATACCCCGGACAATGTGCACACAGAGTGCAGGCGAATTCCACGTTCCTCTAACCTGGCCTTCCCACCCTGCTCCCTGTCCAGCAGCACTATGGCATCTGTGACCTTTAGTCCTTCCTTCTGAAGAACTTCTGCAGTTTCCAGCACACTAGATCCACTTGTTACCACATCTTCAATGATCAAGCACGTTTCTCCTGGATTAATGGTGCCTTCAACCAGCCGCTTAGTACCTTAAAAAGCAAACACTAAATGAAGAGAGGTTTAAAAACCACCCAAAAAGCATCAAACCTTAATTTGCTATGCTAGCATAAAGATCACATACAAGCACATACTCTGACATGTCCTGAATAAGAGGATAAGAATTTCAAGAGAATAAGAATTTCACATTCACTGTCAGTACGGAGAGCTAATTTGTTATTACCTGATACCAGTCACAGCTCTTACCACAGCTCAGTGACTGACTTGTAATTCAATTCATAAAGACTGCTACTTCAAGTAAATAAAATGCTTATGTTCCTAGAAGTTATGCCCATTAATTAAAACATCACGTTAACTGCATACATTTAAATCTTTTAATCTTCAATTAATTGCCATTAATTGAATGCTCAGAATTAAAACACTATTATCTCCAGTTATTTAAAATATGTTTAAAACAGCCAAAATCTTGGTACTCTTCAGCCTATTTCCCATTTTCCACGGGCAGCAGTCAGTGCTTGATACTAGAACAATTAGGAGGAGTAAAGCCCCAAACTCCTTCGCCCTACAAAAAGAAAAGGCACACGTGCATCAAAAGGCCTCCCTGGGGCAACAACAAAAGATGCTCAGCTTTCCCAGGAAGCAGCCAGCAATACCAGAAGGTGATGCTTAGACTGTGACAGCCTAGAGAACAAGCTTCTGTACAGCTTTGTAATCCGCGTGATACCAGGAACATAGTGCCAGGCAGTTAGCTGCTTTCAAAATTGACTTTTGTCTCACAAGAAGGAACAACAAATGTTTTCATTCCAGGCACACTAGCATAGGAGTAACACAGTTTTGACAAGCATACTTCCTAATTTAATACTGTTGGAAGTATATAGCTCTTATGGCATGCAGAAATCCAACTGCTATGGTAGGTTAATGCTTTGGTCTTCTTTCCCCGTTCTTTACCAAAATCAAAGAAATGGTTCATTAGTTAGAGAACTGCTTCTCACCTGCTTCACCCTGCCCACAGATTACAGAACTACAGGATCTGAGAGAAAAAAGGGATTGAGAGGTAAATGGAGATGAGACTGGCAAGGTTCCTCTGGAGCCCATAAGGAAAAAAGCTCTGTTTGAGGGCGAAACATGGCACTAGTTTCACTGTATCAGAAAAACTGAACTATAAATCTTGGTTTCCGGGAGGCCAGTAACCCAGAATCACGGTAATGGTGTTTTAGGAAAAAAAAAAAAAGACACTGCTGAAGAAAAGAAACAATTAAAAAGCTCCCCTCGAGTCTCCAAACCTACTACCAGCAGGATTTAAGCTGCAGCGTAATCAGCAACCAGCTGGGGGAGCCTGAGCAAGCTGAGATGCTGGGGAGCTACATTCTACGGGGGAAAGAGGCTGCTTTCTGAATCGGAGTCGTTAAACCGGAACAGATATGTTGCACGTTACAAATGAACCACAAAGATAAAAAGTAATCTCCCACACGAAGCAATAAGCTGGCGCAAATTTTTGTTGTGAAGCTTTTACCATAGTCTTTTGCTTCCTTCCTCCGTATAAGCATTGGAATCTGATTTTCTGAGCAGATAATGGTGGCCAAGGGCAGTGCTGTGTAAGGAACACCACAAACGTTGTCATACTTGAGATGAGCATCTTTGGCTATTTGAAAAAGAAGATCTGCAACCTGAAAACGAAAACCAAGCGTTTGTACACAGCCTGGCACGAAGGCGACTGAATAAATGCATTACCAAGGGAAGTAACGCAGATGCACTGAAAACTTCCCTCCTTTACAAGATCTGGTAGCCGCTGCGCACACAGCAAGCAGACGCCAGGCTCCGGGCCAGCAGGGCACGGTCCCAGCCCCAGGGAGGGCTCAGGAGAGGCGCCGGCAGCGCTCCCGCGCCTCCGCCCCTCCTTCAGACCCTTCACCCCGCAACAGGCAGAACGACCCCCGGGCTGCCGGCCCGACCCAAGGGGGACTGCCGGCCCCGCACCTGGCGCAGAAGGCGCGGGTGGGAGACGAGGCAGCGCAGGTCGACGTAGACGGGGGAGGCTCTGCCGCTCTTCAGCACGAACTCGCCGAAGCGCAGGGCGCCCGCCTCGTGCAGCGCCGCCGCCACGCGCCCGGCCGCCGCCATGCCGCCGCACGCTGCCGTGGCGCCGGGAGATGACGCAACCTGCCGGGCGGGGACGGCCTGGACCCAGCCCCCCTGGGCCCGGCCCCGCCGCTCAGGGGCGTGGTTTGCCACGGTAGGGGCAGGTTGCTAGCGGTGTGCTCCGGGGCTCGGCCGTGGGGCAGTTCTCTCTAATGCCTTTATCAGCGACCTGGATGAGGGGATTGAGTGCACCCTCAGTGAGGTTGCAAATGACACCAGACTGGGTGGGAGTGTTGATGTGCTTGAGAGTAGGAAGGCTCTGCAGAGGGATCTCGACAGCCTGGATCGAAGGGCTGAGGTCAGTGATATGAGTTTCAGCAATGTGAAGTGCTGGGTCCTGCACTTGGGTCACAAGAACCCTTTGAAGAAGAGACGACTCGCCACTCCTGGCTCCACCGAACGCTACAGCCGTGAGGCAAAATGCCTGAAAAGCTGCTCGGCAGAAACGGGCCAAGGGGTGTTGATCGACAACCGACTGAACATGAGCCAGCAGAGAGCCCAGAGAAGGGCCACTAAGCTGCTCAAGATTCTGGAGAACAGGTCTTACAAGGAGCATCTCAGGAAACTGGGGTTGTTTAGTCTGGAGGAGACTGAGGGGAGACCTCACTCCCTACAACTATCTGAAAGGAGGTTGGAGTGAGGTGGATGTTGGTCTCTTCTCCCAAGTAACAAGTGATAGGACAAGAGGAAATAGCCTCAAAATTAAAAGGGAGGTTGGATATTCGAGTAAACTTTTTCACTGAAAGAGTTATCAAACACTGCCACAGGCTTGCTTGGGAGATTGTTGAATCCTTGTCTCTGGAGGTGTTTAAAAGATACATACATAGATGTGGTGCTAAGGGGCATAGTTTAGCACCAGACTTGGTTAGTGAGATAATGGTTGGACCTGATGATCTTAAAGGTCTTTTCCAACCAAAAAAGTTCTGTGATTCTCAGAGGGTTAACGCTGCTGCAGGAGAGCCTGTTCAGGGCCTGCCCTCCCCGTACCTCTCCCATCCCCACCAGGGCAGCACCTGTGCTTTGCACAGGGAAGCAGAAACCACTGCTGTAGGGAGGGCTCAGTGTGACCGGAGACCTCCTCTCTTCCTTGACTCTCAAGGTGACCCCCAAGAGGCTGCTTGGTTTCCCAGCTGATGTATCCAAGGCTCAGAGTTGGCTGGAGTGATAGGTCTTTGCTCTGGTTGCCTGTGAACATCCCTTGTCAAAGGTGAATCTGCCTGGATGTGTTCCTGTGTGATTTACAGTAGGGGATCCTTCTGTAACAGGGGGTTGGAATAGATGATCTTCAGCGGTTCCTTCCAACCACTGCCATTCTGTGATCCTGTGATGAGCTGAATATAGCAATCAGCAAGCTCTGAGTCTTCAAGGCCATACATGTTTGAAATAATACTGACCCAGTCTTCTCTGAACAATTGTGTTTAATCAAAAAAGCCCAGAAACTGAATCATTAGTATACTCTATTTATAGGAATGCAAGGACAAGATGTACAGTTTGAAGCTACATCTGTAGATGATCATAGATACTGCAGTACAGTAATAACAACATGGGACAGCAAGTAATCACCTCACAATAGTACACGAGTGATTAGACTTACAAAGGAAATATTTACAAACATACCTTTACAAAATGACATTGTGTGCATACAAAATGAAATTAGCAGTAAAACTGAAGATACATTTAAGGCAGACCAGCAATACACTGAAATAATTAAGGCTGTGGAATTACTTTGCACCTTGAAAATGCCGAGCTGTTAGCAATACTGTTTCTTTTTATCTCCTTCAGTTGATTGTTGCAAAGATTGAAAAGCATCAATATATGCCAACTGTTTGCTCTTATCTCAGTGAATAAATCTGAGATTTAATTTATTTTTAAAAAATTATTTTATTTGTAATTTCGATCGCATTTGCCTTCTAAAAGTTATCAGCAAATTTACCTCAGTGGCAGAGCAATGCTGACCAGTTTGGTAGAAAGAGAAGTAAAAGCACCAGCATCAGAAGTTGGACATGAAGGTGAAATATGGCTTGAGTAAAGAAGATGTTGGTTTTTCACTAGCTTCATTATAAAGACTACAGTTACAGTGAATATTCAGCATCTTGACGCTATGGTAACACTCACCACTATACAGATCCCAGAACAAGAATTCATCACTGGATGGCAGTGTGCAGTCAGCCTAGTTAAATGTGATTTTATTTTATTTCCTTGGGAAAGCACCATTTTCTGATGGGACATGAAAGAATGAGCTGGAAAATAAATTCAGGCCCTGTGTAGAGGAGACTCGATCTCTGCAGTGAAAGGAACAGAAACAAAACCAGGTTGTTAGCCCCTGTGTGCATTTAATGAGCCGTTAGACCTTTGAATATACAGACTGGCCTTTATATCTGTCTCTGAAGTTTATATTATTCCAGGTCACTTGATGCAGTCCCTTCATTGCAAGGGTGTTAAAGTATGGTTATATATAGTCAGGTCATTATGTGCAGTTCTGCATTTAGCCTTTACTCATCGTATTCATAACAAAGGCCTGATAGCATTGTCAGAAATGCTGATGGGCTCCACTGAAGCCACAGAACTTGTGCGGGTCAGGTGAGGGCACAGACTTTGTCTCAGCATTAACTTAGTTAAGCGATATACCTTGAACAGTAATTGCTATGAAATGAAATAAAAAGTTGGTGAGACTAAACAAGACCTGTTGGCACAAGTAGGAAGAAGGAAATTTTAAAGCCTGGATTGCTTTGAAACATTGAAGCCTAAACCCCTGGACTGGCTGTGTATTGTACCTGTAGTAGCATGCGTAGGGGGCTTGGCAGATTGGCGGAGAGGTGGGGATCTCCCACATGGCAGTAAGTGCTTCAGTCACCTGATGGGAGCTGACGGTGTTGCATGGGCAATCAGTTTTCCCATCCAGTGGCTGAGAGAGGAATAGCCTGGCTTGGTGGCTTCGAGCAGAGTGGAGAGTGGCAAGTCAGTGTCTCATTGCCATGCACGATCAGTAAATGCAGCCCTCTTCAACGATACCCATACCCGTCAGGCTCCATTTCAGCAGTGCCTTTGCTACTGCCTTCCTGCAGGTACTGTGAGCAAGTGGATGTCAGTGCAGGGTCAGGCCACTGTGAAGATGTCTGAAGGTGGTGGCTGTGTGTGTAGTGCCAGCCTGCACCAAGCTTGTGGTATTCTGTTGCTAGTATTACTGTTGGTCATTCTAGCTGATCTGAAGCTGCTGCAGGAGCTACAGAGCGCAGCCCATCATGCCTTCACTTGGCTGTCTTGAGAACACCCTGACTGGTAATGCTCTAGGTGGAAATCTTCCCCTTGGAGAGAGGTGCTCTCTGGGGAGTTGTTTTAATACCTAACAGAGCTTTATGAGAAACTGTTTCCCCAGGTTTGTAACAGGCAATACTTCATGCACAAAAAAATCCATTAGTTGGAGAATGCTGCAAAGGGGAGTTAGTTGTTACGCTTCTCACCCTGTGGGCTCTCTCCAGGCCTCCTTACTGAGCTGTAGTTTGTTTACAACAGAGTTACAGGACTTGTTGGATTTGCAGAGAGGCCACAGGTTGGCTGAAAAAGACCTCAAGAGAGCAACTTCAGAATACTTACTTCCTCTATGTTTATCATACAGCAGCATTTCATGTCAACTTGACATTATTCAGAAAAAAACAAATAACCCAATAAACAACTTTGAGATAAAATGCAAGAGTGGTTGATAATCACAAATGTATCTGGAATTACTAACAGGTTCCAGTTTTCCTTAATGTGCTGGAATATGGAAAGGGCAGAAATCTTGAGAATTCAGCACCGCCAGCTCTGCTTTGATGAGGAGTCTCTTTTCTGGGTCTAAGCAGCAATACCTAAACATGTATCCTCTTTCAGCCTTTTGGGTTTTGTTGTGTTAATTGATAGCACTGAAAGGCTTAAATATTCCCTTAAGCAACCCAGCTTTCCCCTGCCTCATGCATCCAAAATCTCTGCTGTATGCAAATTCAGGAGGTAGGAAAATAAAACGATAAATAACTGCAGATTTCATGTGATACATGAGAATTTGCCTATATTAATGCCAGGCAGAAAGACTGTGGCTTAAGCTGTACCCACAGGCCTCATAAAAGCTGTGGGTTTTATAACCCACACTTCCTTAAACTTTTTTTTTAAGGACATCACAATCACAGCACAAAGAACCAGCTTTGACAAACAGGAAGAAGTGCAAACAGTCCTGTTATGAGAAGGTACCTGAGGCTGGTGCTAATTAAAGACACCTCTTGATGACTCCTGCCTGAAGAAGTTCTGGTTGCTAAGAAATCTCATAATTCACACTCTTGTTCAGTCTGGGTTGCTTAGACAATTAGCTGCTGTGCTACAGAGGGGATCTGAGATAGGCTGTAGCTGATCTAGAAGGTTTAGAATACCATCTCTTTCAAACCTTTTCACAACTTGCCCCTGGATTAGATCTCTCTCCATCAGACACATAACCTTGTTCACTGCTTCTGATTGCTGAGGCACCTGGGCTCAGCCTTCTGACTCTGGCTCCTCAGCCTCACGGTCTGTTCTTGTATGACATGCACATGGTTCTGAAGGTTGAGTTTTTCTGTCGTGCCTGCTTTCTTCTCCACTAGCAAAATACTGACTGTTCCAGTGTACTGATAGAGTGAGTGCAAAGAGAAGGGCCAGGTCTCCTACCTGCTGTGAAGTTGAGCTTGGAGGTGGATTAAAAGAAGGGCTAGGGCTATCAGGGCCCTGAGAATTTAACAGTACTTGCAGAGCATCTCTACCACCTGCAGGCAGAAACAGCTTTTGGTCCTGCAGATACATTGCAGGCTCACAGTGCAGTTACTTGGATGGTAAATTAAATTTGACTTTTGCCCTTAAAGAGTGTCTCTGCTGGGCACACATGGTCAGATCAAGTCCTTTTCCTTAAGAAAACCTTTGGTAACATTCTGACATTTCCCATTCTAGCCACAGCAACAGCACTCAGCACCAAGAAAAAAGCCCTCACATGCCTGGTTAAAAAAAACCCACCCAGACTGTAGAGTTTTATGGTGTGCTAGCAGGACGGGGAAGCACCAGCTGGGGACATGTTTCTCCTTCCAGTCCTGTTGCTAGAGAGGAAGATTGGCCTGCCTGTGAGCTGCTTATTTGTGTTTGCAGACTCCCTGCATTTGTTATACTTAAAGCTGTCTCTGTCACTGTGACATCAATATGATGATGTTGCAACTTGGCTTGCAAGAGAGAAGTGTTTTAATTGTGAATATTTTTTCTTTTATTACAAATTAGGCTTTGGACATAAAAAAATCCTCACGAATGCTTTGGTGATGAGGTGCTAATGGCAGCTGGCAGATATTTACAAGTTTGGAAATGAAACAAATGACATACTTTAAACACTGAAAATGGTTTTCAAGATGTAAGCACAAGGATGAACTCACCACTCCTACTGCACTCTGAAAGTCTTAGATGGACTTTGGGCCAAGCAATTCTGAAGCTAGAAATGGAACAGGATCCTTTTATATATATATATTTTTTTTTTTTTATATATATATAATACAATATATGTATATTGAAAACCTGTGATAGAAAAAATTGTCTTCATCATTATCATCATCATCTAGTTTACAGATACTGCAAAAATTGGACACAGCCTTTTCTCAATGCACAGGTTTTGCAAAAGATTTCTGTACAGTGTGTATAAAATGCTTTTAAAAAACCCATCATAGTCCCATTGTGCTTAGTCAAAACCAGCTGTATGCTCCAATGAACTCACTGTTCTTGATTGTAGCTCTGAAAGTACTGCATGTTGACGTGACACAGCAGAAAGCCCAAGAATTAACGGCGGATTTTGATCTGAGCACTACCACGCAACGAGACTGTATCTAAGCCAGGCCACCATGGAAGCTGATCCAGCAGTGACTAGGACCTGATCTTGGATGTCCTATGTTGGCAAAGCCCCCACTGAAATCATGGCAGACCTGGGCATACGATGCATGCAAAATCTGTCTGTGAACCTGGAGCAGGCTTGCAATGATTTCAGCAGACTGACTTCAGTCCAGTTCTGCAGTACATGCTGAGGTCAGCCCAGTCTCACCCCCCACCACTATCCTACTGCTAAACTCTCGTACATTTTGAAGTCAGTTCAGTAAGATCAAGAGGATTTTTTATAAGGCTGCCTCACAAAGATTAAGGCAACTGCAGTTTTGGCTCTGGTTTCCAGTTGGCGTTTGCTTCCCGCAGTTGTTTTTTGGCAGTGAATGCAACAGTAGCACATGTCCCAGGAGGAGCCCACCAAGGCAGGGAGTGACTGCTTCCCACCGTTACCCGCTCTGCCTTGGTCCTGAGGAGCTGGGCAGGTGCTGACACCTCTGCAATGCTTTGCACCCTGCAGGTAGGGAAGCCACGTGAAATGCAAATGCTGGATACAGGACTATGTACAGACAGGTCTGTGTTGTGCCTGCTCACTGCCTGTGCCTCGCCTCAGTGTAGGACCCCAGGCAGGGAGACATTACGTGCCTGGGTTCAGCCTGCTCATCAGGAAACTCTTGACACTGGGCACCGGGTGCACGTCATACTGGTGCCTGCGGCGCTCAATGAAGGAAGCCAAGCGGGAGGTATCCAGTGGGATCTTGGAATAGCTGCCATTGTGTGGTTGAAGCCATGGATGCTGTAAACAAGTGGCTGCTGTTGGCCTTCTCCTGAAGTCTTCCTGGAGGATAACACTAATGAAATCCCTTGCAGCATGACTCACATCAGAGAAGTACTCGGGCGGGAAGCTGAAATCAACTCTGCACACATTGATACAGGTCTCCTCTTTGCTTTCATCCAGGAAAGGAGAGACACCACTTAACATGATGTAGGTGAGGACTCCAATGCTCCAGATATCTGTGCTCAGGGAGACAGGGAGGCCTTGGATAACTTCAGGTGCTGCAAACTCTGGGTTTCCAAGGAGGTGGTGGATGTGGTAATGACCTGTGATCTGAACTGCATCTTCCAAATCAATGATCTTGACACGAGGTACTGGGATTCTTAAATCAATGAGCAGATTTTCTGGCTGTTGAAAAGACAGTAACAAAACCTTAATTATGTTATGTGTTTGCAAATAAAATGTGTAGATTACAAAATCTTAATAGCCAGTCAAAACTTGAATTTGATCAGCTGCGTGAGGTACAAATCAGGAGAGTGAAAGACAAGGAACCAGGTCAGCTGCTGTTCACACTACTGTAAATTCAGATCAATGCTAAAGTTGCAATGACAGCATCCTCTTTTGCATTAGGGCAACACGCTGCAATTTTGCACTTTGTCCCAAATACTCACAGTTTATTTTCCTAAACTAATCTCTGCAGATTAAGCTCACTGACAGAGTTTTAAATTTTGATAGGACTTGTGTATCTCTGATCAGTTTATTTAGATTCTGTTTGTTTACATGACAGCTGGCTACATAAATATGCATAATTTGTAGCAGAAGTAGGTGTTCAACTTTGCTCCCTCTACCACACATCCTGGGAGGACTTTTGATGTGTGCCATTACTGTTGCTTTCAGTTGACACGTGGCGATGCTGGTGTCCTCTAAGAAACATGAGCTCACAGTTATGCCTTCCAAGCCAGAGTGCAATTACGTTCCATTCCAGTTGGTTTTCTCTGTGTTTTGCCAACTGTTTTGGTATCTAAGATCTCTCTGTCAGTGGGAGATGCTGAGCATTGCTTATGCACTCTGCTCTGGGTACTTAACATGGCTTTCTTTGTTGGCTTTGTGGCGATTTGAGTGCACTTCTTGCACTCTCTTTGGACTCACCTTTCTGTTCTATAGCCCCTCATCACATGCATATTTTACTGATGCCTTATGGCTATATATATAATACAAAGTTCACTACACTCCTGTTCGAACCTCTCTGCTTCTCTTCTCTTGTGCACTCTGCATCAAGAGAATCAACACATTCTTGAGCAGGATCCTGGGACAAGACACTCCATGGCTAGGTGTGCTGTCACTACCAATGCATCTCCTGCTTCCCACTTAGCAACAAAAAGGGCTTTATTTAGCATCCCTTCTTCGGAAGAACTGTAAATAGGTCACAGAAAATTGGCTTCCCACCTTGTTTCTGGGAAGTATCTTATGATCAAACAGATAATTTAGTGCAGTTTCTAACCTCCAAGCGATACCTGCTTTTTGACAGGTCCTATAAATACAGCAGAAAATACAAACAATCTTACTGAAGGAAACTAGGATGATTTAGCCTTTTGGGACTAATGCTTACAAAAGTTACTGTACAAAAGGAATTGTTGGAGTTGGGTTTTTTTTGTTTGGTTTTTTTTTTTTTTTTGTAGTGGTAGTAGGCAGCAGAAGAATGAAAGCATCACTTCATCTGACACGCCTGGGAAGTTTGGGAGTTGAGAAGAGACCTCTTTGGGGCTGGACTATCCACTGTACAAGAAAGTTAAATTAATCTCTTGTTCTCCATTTATAATTGACACTTAAGTCTGCAAAAAAACTATAGATTATCTCATATCCCTGGCAATCAGAATCAGTGATTCAGATCACAAAACTCTTGATCATAATTCCAATTGCTAATTCTTTGTCATCCAAGATAACTGGGACATTGGAGAGGACAGCAGCACAATGTCGAATCCAGGACAGTACAGTGCCTCCTGCCATGTGTGCTAATAAAAGGAGGCACAAGCTGTGCTAATCTAACTGAGCAGGACATTACAGAAGGCCTGAATGTCTTCTCTATGATGCAGCTTGTTCTTCCTCTGAACTCCTCCCTCAGAACCTCAGTTCCCCTCTCAGGTTCTGTGGCACAAAGCAGTATGCTGCTTTCCTTTGCCCCTGTGAGCAGCCCCTCCACATGTTGCGCCCTCCCCTTGCATTGGGCTCTTCAGGGCACTGTTGTTGATGTGAAGGAGAGATGCACTCCTCCAGCATCTTGTCTGAAGGAAGAAAAAGATGCTGTGTTGCAGGTCCCTAAGTCTCAGAATCGAGAATCTGGTCAATAGGTCTGTCATGAATCTGGTCAACAGGTCTGAAAGATGATGCATGTCCATTTAGCCATCATCTCTTTGGGTACACACTGCACATCCTCCCTGTCTGTGCAGCTGGCAACTGTCTGTACAAAGGCACTGAATAATAACATCCTTCACTTTTCTTACCTTTATGTCCAAGTGAGCCACTCTGCAGTTGTGAAGGTACTGCAAGGCTTCCATTGTGTCTCTTATGTAGAAAGCAACTTTTTCCTCCATAAGTTCATCATGGTTCATTAGATAATCTAAGAGACGGCCATCATCCATCCTACAAACAAATCAAACCTGGCCCATGAAAGATCACATGGCAGGCATCTCTAGGAACAGTTGATATTTGAAAACAAAACTGCAGTGGAAAATTTGTGACCTAAAAATGAAGGAAACTAAAATGCAAGATCTGAGGAGTGTTTAATGATATCTGAAGATACTACAGGCCATGGAGGTGGTAGAGTGATTAATCCTCAATTGTTATCTCCAGTCCTTGAAAAATTGAGCAACAGTCTCAAAGTAAACTCATTTGCTTAAGGATGGATTCAATAGACAGAGACAATTCCTTTGAAAAAGGGTTCCTCTTAATTATTTGGATTTATCTATTTATTTATAGACCTGGTTGCATAACGCAGAAAAAAAGAAAAACTCACTGACATTTTCAGCTGATAATATGTTTTCTGTGGAAAAACTAACCCAATAAAAGTTTTCCACCTAGTTTTATTTATCTGTATAAATAAGCAAGCAAATAGCCTGAGTATACTTGTTTGAATATATTGGAACAAAGAAGTATTTTGGATTTTGGTTGCTATTTCCCCTTGAAGGGGCAAGCATAGTTGATACACAGCTCTTCACCAAGAAGTCTTAAAGCAACATAGGCTTCAATCTATCTGAAACACATTTACTCAAATATGTAATGTGGACAAAACTGCCCAAATAAATCTGATGCTGTTCAGTGGGACAAACTAACTGCTGACACAAGCACCTGAGCTTCACTGAAGTACAGAGCAGTTTCATTTGTCCCTCTGAAACTTATTTAATGTACAGAAAGGGCAGTGGAAGTGCTGCAGAAAATGGCTATTTCATTTACTATCACAAAAATACAGGTGACAAAATCTTTGCCCTCCTGAACTCAGGGTGAATATTACCCTTGGTTTTAACAGGGCTATGATTCCTGTCCAGACACTTGGATGTAAGTTCCACATACTTACAGTTCCAAAACTAAGATGTAAGAAGTAGGAGACTCATAGGTATCGTGGATAGTGATGTATTGAGGATGCTGTAAGTGCTGCAACAAAGCTGCTTCATGTGCTGCCTGCTCTTTCTTTTTCATTTTCTTACTAATGAATTTTACAGCAACATCTTTCCGTGTGGCTTTGTGAACACATTTCTTTACTATGGAGAAGCGACCCCTGAAATAAAATTAAAAACCAGAATAATGAAGGAGCCTCATGAATGAATCATGCCTCATTTTCAGTGCAATAACAGACTGATTTCCAAAGTGTTATTTGATTCGGTACATTAATATTTCACAAGGAATCAGATTTAACTAGTTGTTCATAACCTTTCCCAACAAAGGCCTCCATTTCTTACTCTGGGTGTAGAGATTCATTGGGGACTAGCAAACACTGAGAGCAAACAGTGTCACTTTGCTTTGTACAGCTATACTGATGTCCTCTAACAATCTCCCCTGGGTTCAATTTGCTGCCACTTTTACAGGTTCTATCTCTCTCTCTCTTTTTTTTTTTTTTAAAGCTGTGGGTTTCCCTTCTCCAGCTGCTTTAATAAAAAGCCCAAACTTCTCAGACAACGAAAAGAAAAGCCTTGTTAAATAGTCACTGAGCTATCATTTTGTCTCACTGCTTCAGGCACACAGTAAGAAATCAAAGAAAAAAATGTGTCAGGAAAGCAATTAGGAACCTCATACAGACTAGTGCTTACTACCATTCCTGAAAGTAAAAATACTTAGTCAAGGCATGTGCTGAACTTGGCTTCTTATTAATACACCACTCTTCTTTCCACAGAACCAGAGAGACTCCTGCCCTTTCAGTCCCAGAATTACACACTCCTCAGATCTCGGAGTTGAAGAACTAATTGCATTAATCTTAATTAAATGCATTAATTACATGCCTCTTATCTGTCGTCTGCACAGAGCACCAAGGCCTGACAATGTTCTGCATTGCCTGTTTGGGCTCCTGTTCAAGTGACCACCTTGCTCAGAAGGGTGCTTCAGCATGTGATTTAAGTCGGTCACATGCCTCATGTGCTTCAGCAAACTCAGACTTTGAGGTTTAACTTATACAGAACAAGCGAATTGTCAGGACTTCCAAAGCTCACATTGAATCAGGGATAACAGAGGAGATACCAGTGGGACCTGCCAGTGGCTGTCAGAGATTTGGCTGCTTAATTGTTCACAAGTCTTCCCAGATTGCAATCCTCAAATCACAGCTAATCTTTAAAACCAGAATTAATCCATATTTTACCTAGTCTGTATGTCAATCAGTACTCAACATGCTTTTGCAAGGAGCAACAGTTTTGAAGCTAACTACAAAAAGCACCCTGGACTTTCCTACAAGGAAAAAGCTTCAAGCCATGGTTTTGGTGTTTTATTGCAGTGATAAGCAGGGTTAATATTACCTCCCAATCTCGTGCAGCTCTGCATAAGCAAGGTCAAAGTTTTCCTTCCATGAAATAGTGGCACCGTCAGCAGCAGAGTCTTTGAGGGAGCAAAGGACATTCAAGAAAGCATAAAGTTAAGGACAGTTTCCTGTGTACTACATACTGCATAGTTTTAAAATTATGTGAGACTATATTACTCAAATCAGCAAATAATACCACTAGGAGTCCAGTTTCAGAGTGCTAATGCACAGCTCCAACATGTTACATCACTTAAAAGCCAGAGCTCCCCAGAGGAAGAAGGTGTGGATAAATAAAGGTGGATTCAAATCTGTCCTTGTAAATTTGGTCTGCAAAGGGCCATGCAGACGGTCTAAGGACATGGCTGTGTGTAACTGAGATGTAGAGCTACATCATGCAAGCTCTCATTTCATCCAGCACTGGCCATTCAAGCCAGTCACAGATCTAGTTACACACTGGAGCTGCTAAAACATGGGGAAATGTGGGTTCTGCTCCCAGTACCGTTGGGAGTGAGCTGTGCCCCAAATTCGTGCATCATCGCATGCTGGGGACTCGCCTCTGTCGCAGCTGTTCTATGCCATCTGCATTGCCTGCTGGAGTATGCTTTGCCAGCTGACTTGCAGACCCCAGTCAGGCAATTCTGGTGCTGCTAGTGTTGTGGAAAGGCAGAGGGAACACCAACCAGGACAGAGCACGTTGCCCAGAGATGGAGACAAGAAAGGTCTTGGGATAGAAAGCAGGGATGTGCTAGGAAACTGCATAGCTTCTGTGGCAGGGAGGCTGCGAGCTCTGCTGAAGGGACAGACATGGAAAGCCCTTCTAGTGGCAGGAGCCGGCTCAGAGTATCTTCCAGACTATCCCTTGTATTCCTACCAGCTCCAGGATCGACATTTTCATCAGAACTCACCAAAGCACAAGTCTAACTCAACCATAGGGACTGCACAGGTGGACACCTGTGTGCATCAGCTGCTTCTCGCCGTGCCCCACTCACCGTACTCTGGGAGCCGTACAAATTCGGATGGGTCGCTGGGCAAGCTGATCCCCCAAGGATTGCTGGCACTCACTCGAAACTGATACTGGCAGCCTGGGGCCAGGTCCTCAATGACAAGGTATGTGTCCAGAGTTGAGGCTACTGACTGCTGCCAGACCTGTGAGCCTGCGTTTTACAGAGGGAGGAAAGCAGAAGGAAACAGTCTTGGTAGATGGACCTAGCTCAGAGACTTTCTCTGCCTAACTAATGCAGAATCCTAGGAGGTTAAAATCCACAAGGTGTTTAAAAGGCAACATTACAGTAGATTGATGTCTTCTGTTAAACCAGAAACACAGGAAACTGTTTTGTGCTGCAGCCACCTTCTAGTCTGGCTAGATGAAGGAAGAAGGAAAAGCCCCTCACCTGACTGACAGCAGTGGAAAAACTGCAGCCCAGGGACAAGCTGATTTCTCCAGCATCCTAGCTGTGGCTATGTGCTACAAGTGGTGTCTCAGGGCAGTGTGATAAGACAGGAATGGAAGGCTGATTTGATGATAGCTCTGCTATTGCAGAAATGGTAGCAGAAATCTTGCCCAAAAAAAAAAAAAAAAAAAAGACAAGGGAGTCCCGGGTGATTCTGAGGCAGGATGTCAATGCAATCCAAGTGTCTTTGCAGATGAAGTCCTTCAGAAGATGTGGCTACAGCAGAGCCTGGAGCTGCAGCAGGAGAACCATCTTTCTGAGGCCTTTTGCAGATGAGCAGGATCACAGCAGAATGTGGGATTCTGTCATGTGTTTCTGCTCCTAACAGAAATAAACCCAACCGTTGCCTAACCCATGGCATCCAAGGGAGCAATACTTGATTCATCTGCACAGGGTCACAGAACAGAAAAGGACCCCTGGGACACTATGCCCTGCCACAGCCTGTGATTGCATTCAAGAATATATAAATTTTTATCCTGTTTTAGGAATTTCAGGGCTTCTTTACCTTTACATTATTTACCATGACCCATATATTTTTTGTGTTCTGTGGCCAAATTCTGATTGCCAGGTCTCACAAGGTCAAGGTTGTTTTTTCACAGGCAAGAGTCAGTGATTCGAGTGGGAGGAATACTGAGAACACTGCTCCTTTTTGCTCTTTGTTTTGGCAGTTGTTGTTAATGGAAGAGCTTTTACTTATTCCTCCACAAAAATGCCACTCACACTCATGGCACAGTGAGAATCAAGGCAGAGTATTTGCTTAGAGAAGTTATTAATACAATAGAGTGATTAAGTTTGCACATTTACTATCATGAGGTAGGATGAAGAAGCATGAGGAGGGATGAAGCATTTACTGACGCTAGGAAGGATGAAAGGTCAAAAGCAGAGACCATGTACCTAAGGCAAGGTTTACTGCTCAGAGGGATTCACACCTTTGGAGGAAGAATGCAAAAAGGGATATGAATCATTTCAAATGCCCTCTTCAAAGGCATTCCCTGGGCATATTGGGAAACAGTGCATTTGATATCTGTTTAATTCTTCAGGGGTAAAATATGGTTGCATTTAAGAACGAATGGATTTCAGAGCTGGCTTGAAAAGCATGGAGGAATCTGCAACTCTATCCAGAGTTTAAAAAAAAAAAAAAAAAAAAGAGGCTGCTTTGTTGTTGCATTTCTGAGAAACATTCACCAGAAAGGATGGATGTCATAGTGGTAGAATGCAAAGGATGGCTTACTGAGGATTATGTTTTAGTTTAGCACACTTTACCTGCCATAAGTGATGGAGGAAATATGAAGGCACACCAGAAGTGGCAAGGATGCTTTTGGGACCCATCGTACCATAAAACAGTTTTACTTTGTTCTTACTCTCCCAGCCAGTGAGCACAGCTTACCTTCTTCTCTGTACTCCACAGTGTAGCCTGAAATGGTGCAATTGCCTGTGCTGGATGGGGGTAGCCAGCGTAGGATCACAGAGGTGCAGCTTCTCTCCTGAGCAATGGGGCGATTTGGGGCAGCTGGGACACCTTGGGAAAAGAAAACAAGTCCAGCATCACCTCAACAAGCACTCATGCTTTATTCTGGAGACCAGGTGTAACAGACAAAGTAGCTGAACTTTGCAGAGGGAGTGCACCAAGTTTACACTGGGTTACCAGCGCAACCAGAGGAAAGGCAGTGTTATTGTCCTGTTCACCCACCCCTTTGTGTCTGAGACCTCCATGCTAGCAGCTAGGAGAGAACCATGCTGCTTGCAAGCCCCACTGCCTTTACATGGTCTCACTGTACTACAGGGCAGGGGGAATATCTTCTTGCTCATAGCCATGGCCACCTGAACTGCAACACCCCAGAGAGCTACCTGCAGTACTGGCTCGGACAATCACCCTTTGGGTGCTGAGGATCTGTCTGAGCTCAACTGCTGTGAAGGCAGAGGCTCTTTACCTGCCACTCTCTGATGCTAATTCTGGGTCAAGCTCAAGTCCATGGAACTGAGAAAAACAAATACTCTCTTGGACTTTACTAAGCAGTGAGTGAGGTTCTGGAGGTGTGGAGTCACTTTGAAGTGTCCAAAAACTGACACAAGAAAGCCACTTAGAGTGTATGATGCTTGGTATGTTTGGCAGCAGATTGATAAATGACCAGTAATCCTTCTGCATTTTGTTCAGGGCTGTCTTCAGCACAGGAGTGCTTAGTGCAGGAACTAACTTGCTTGGATAAATTGGGGAAATTTTATCTCTGGGGCAGTTTGGGAGAGCAAACAAATTGACTTGTGAATGCTTGTGACACTCCTGCATCTCTGAGTCACTAGTTAGACATCCATCTCTGTGCCATCCCCTTCCACACAGCAGTCACCTCTCATCTCTCATGCTAGCAGATCCCTTCCCAGAGCTGGAGGCATGAGCATCAACTCATCATTTCACATTCACTACAATTAGATGGGTCACTAATTACAGTGCTGAGAATTCAGGCCCAGAGACATGTCTCTGGGTTGAATCCCTGTGGAACACTTCACCCAAGCCAAATCTTAACTCTCACCTCCTCTGTCCCTGACACAGAAAGAGAGGCTGAAAATTTGTGTAATTGAATCTCAGGTCCCTCTGCTCCAGGCAGGCTCTGAAGCCCAGAGCTCCCTGCAGGCAACCAGGCAGTCATCCCCCAGGGGCTCGGCAGCCTGAGGGAGCTCAGCTTCCCTGGCCGATCATACCGACCCTTTGGGACGCAGTGCTGAGAGCAGGAGGCAGGAGCTGAATCAGTGCCAGCTTGTGCTCAGTTCCCAGATGTGATGCTTATGATCAGATGACTTATTCAAGTGCAAAGAGTCTGCAATGCCTTCAGCCATCAGTGGGAGTCTTGGTTGGGGAACAGCTGTACGATTTTAGTGTCTCAATTCACCTGGCGCAGCTCCATGTCTGGCTGCCTTTGCACCAACGATCCCTGTGTGCTCCCAGTTCCTACTAAGGGACACAGACAGGACACGTCCTGGATGTTAGGGTCAAGTGTGCTACCTTGAACTTTGATGGTTGCAGAGGTTGATGCAGTTCCATGTTCATTGGTTGCCACACAGGTGTAAATGCCACTGTCCTGAGGCATCAGGTTACAGATCTTCAAGGTGAGCTCCCCGGAGTCACTGTGGATGCAGGAAGCCCCAGTTAGAAAGTGCTTCTTCACTTGCTAATGCTTTTCATACCAGTTCCTAGCCTGCCTCGTTGTAACACATCTGCACACAAAGCCTGTTAACTCACTTGTAGGAACATCTCCCCAGCAATCTGGTAGCCAAGCACACCCCCTGCCCCCCGCCCCCGCCATGTGCTAGGATCAAGCTGTTAATGAAATCTTTGAGCAGAGTGGTCCAAATTGCCTGTTGTGACTTTGGAGGAGATGGGGAGGGATCACTCAAGTAGAGCAAGCATTTGCTGTGCCTGTCCATAGCTGGGTCCTTAGACTCCATATATCTGGAAAGACTTCCTCAGGCACATCTTCCCTGTCTCTGCAGCTGCTGAGCTGTTGTTGCTCTGCACTGGATTTCCTGCAGATGCAGAAGGTGGCCACACAGCTCAAGGTGCCTGACACTTCTGGGGAGCTTCAGACCCCTGGAGCATGTGCTGTTGACTTAATGTGACTGCCAGGCCCATGGTCAGAGGGCTGGAGATCTCACAACAGCTAGGGATAAAGAACACCAGCACTGAGTTAGTGAGAGACATGCAATCTTTGGACACATCTGAGAAAATAAACAGCCCTGCAGAGTCTAGTGGATTTATGGCAGGTCTGTGCACAGGCACTTTGGTTTGCACATTGCAGTCTTCAATATGCAGTTGAAGGGAGTTGGCCTGAACGAAAGGATTTTGCTTGTGTAACTGCTTTAGCTGTACTGGAGCCCCAGCTTAGAGCCAACACTAAATTCCCTTGATGGCAAGAGCAGACTGGTTCTTGAATGCGTCATCTGCTGGAAACTGCAGGAGAACATGGCTGCTGGTGTAACTGTCTGGACAGTGTGGCTTTTGCTGCTCTGACTGTGATGGTTTAAAACAGGACAGAAATAACCCCTTTCCCCTCCCAATCCAGACACTCATGCTAGCAAGATCTGTAAGAGAGCCCCTGATCTGCTAGGGCTCTCCCTGGCAGACAGTGTCTTCACTGAGAAGTGAGTAAGGTGGCAACACAAGCGCTGATAGCACACAGGGAGCCAACACACAGGCGGACTCTGATGGAAAACAGAACCCAATATGGAAATATCCCTCTATCCCAATTCCAGCCAGACCCTGAAGGTGACTAGACCATTAGTGATCTACTGAGTAATGGCTGAAAAGACACTTTTGGGGTCCTCTGGAGTGACTGCACAAGCCAATGGTCTCTGAAAGAAGCTCTTGATCAGATATACTTTTTTTCTTTTTTTTCTTTTTCCTTTTTTTATTTTAAATTGAACAAGTAAAATCCCTTTTCTCTTAGTGTTCATTTTTCACTTTTGGTGACTTTGTACTCCCTGGATTCATCTCAGCCTGAGCCAGAAGTGCTGAATAGCTCCCATGAAAGATTGCCTTCCAGAGATTTCCACTGCAGTTTGGCCCAGATTGCTTATATAAGCTACAGATGAGCATCCAGCAGCAGGCTGTCACCTGACCTGAATTCAACTCCAGATCTTTTTAGATCTTCCCTGTGCTTGCTGTAAAAATGGTTTTCTTCCTCACTAGCCAGGCCAGGAACATCATGACAAGCGTCTTTCTGTCTAAGCACAGCCAGATGTAGCCTTCCCACGAGCACATGGTTAAGCTCTTTTAGGGGCAGTTGAGGAAAGGTTCAGCAAAACTTGCAGGAATTACCATCTCTGCCTGTGACACAATGCTCAGTGATACAGGTATTGCAAGATGGTGAGGGCTTGCTCTGCGTAACTCCTGTTCTTACCAAAAGTCAGCATGGCATTGAACTCAGACAGAGGAAGCCCAGCAATGTGGAGGCAATATTAGCCAAACTAATATGTTGAAACATTCTGGCTTCTGGCTTGTAGCTATCTAAGCAGGTCAATAGGAGCAAGCTCACCTCTGCCAGCAACACACTTTGTGGATACACCCCATGTCAGCTTGGGAAATGATAATGGTACTTCAACACCGACGTTTGACCCTTTCTAGCTGCTGATACACCACATCAGATGATTAACTTCATTTCTAATGGGTCTTGTAGCCTGGCTGGTGCCATATTTGAGGGCAACATGATCATTGTGACACCATGTCTGGGTCCACAGGCAAGTCCTTACCAGGATGACACCGTGTAAGTGGCTGTGCTGTTGTCATTGTCAAGAATGTTTTGATCTGGTCCTTTCCAAGTTATAGTTGGTTTGGGCCGTCCGCAGACTTTGCACTGCAGCATCACTGTGTCACCGAGCAGGCAGGTGATGTCCACTAATGGCACAAGAAACTCTGGAGCCACTGGACAAAAACATGAAGACACATACATGGCATCTTCTTTCAGTCTATAGGTGAGGATGTTCCCCATACATGTCTAGAGATTACACTGCAGGATCAGCTGTAGGATCTGGGTCCCAAACAGCTGAGATGATGAGACTCCATGTTACCAGGATTCCTCCTTCACTAAAAGCCAGCTGTCAACAGCTCAGAGGAAGTAGCGGAGACTGTCCTCCAGCACTGTGCTCTGGCAGGAGAGGGAGAATTTGTGAGAGCGGGTTTGGGAGGCTCAGCATGCCCATGACCCTGGGCTGTCTGAGCTGAACAGGCAGCAGGAGGACTACTTTCCCCAGGCACCAAGCAGTGAAGAGCTGCCTGTGCTGTGCAGGGTGGTGGGTGCAGAGCGTGCTGTTACACTTACAACTACCTACTTGCCCCTCCATGCCAATCAGTGCACAGCTGTCCTTAACTTACCTTCTTGAATGAAATTAGGGTTGATTATCTGTAAAATACAAAGAAATAAAAGCATTTATTTTTCTGGACAGTGACAAAGAGACATCTGGTTTCACAAAGTACTGTGGTGAACCTGCCCGGAACCACAGACACATTGACCAGTGTACAAGCAACCTCGAACAACTGGCAGACACAGCAAGCTCCAGTGACAACAGAACAAGCCCGTGCACAGCTGGGACAGTACATGAAAGTTACAGCTTCTTGAACTTGGAGGAAGCATCACAGGTAACAGGCACAACACTGAGGCTGAGGAGGGTGGACATGCGTTCTCCTTGCCCAGGTGACAATGCTCAAGCCATTAACTCATCTTCCCCGAGGTGGTTTGTGGCCCTCTGTGCCCAGCTCTAGACCCACATCACACAGCACCTGCAGACACCGTGCACCAGGGGCATCTCACCAGCACTCTGGCCACTAATCAGCTTTGGGGAGACGTCTTTTACCTTCTGCTCAGCTTCAGGAAGAAAAGGTAAAGCACTAAAACAGAAATACTGCCTTCTTTTTGCCTACTGACACGTATCAGTCCTGCAATGACTCTTTTTTTTTTTTTTGCTCATTTCATTGAACTGCAGGAAACTTTCCAACTTGAAACTAGGTTTGGATAACAAAGTTATTTTTAATCTAACTAGTTAATTGATCAAGTTAGCAAAGACTTGAAAAGCTACAGTCTCTCCATGGCCTATATACACCAATTACCTCATGTAACCCTGGAAGCAAAGTTGGGGCGATGCCACTAAGTTCTTACACACAGCATCAACCCTAACTACATAGTGGTGTACAACAGCATACGGGGTTTAGCTTCATTAACTTTAAAAATATTATCATAAGGCCTTGTTATCTGAATTCAAACCAGTAATTTAATATCAAGCACCATAAACACCAACATGGTTTGTGTCACCTTAAATATCTTTGTTAGTGTCTATTTCAGAGCTATTTTGGAAGATGCCAATGAAGCAGTGACCTAATTCTGTGGCCTGCCAAAGCTGATGGTAGGTTTTGCAGAAGCTCAGAAACCAGGCTATAAAGCAGAAGCAATAGCCCTTCAAAATAATAGATGCATTTTCAAGATTTATATTTGTATTTTGGCTTTATAAATGGTAATAGCTCAGAATGGCATCCAAGAAGCATATTCAGGTTCATTTTGGTTTCATTGCCCTTCTTCACAGCCCCAGGCAAACCCCTGGTACCAGCACTGAGATGTCAGGGTCTGCTTTCTCCTGGCACCATCGGAAAGCTCAAATGAATCAGGCATAATATAGACTCACTGCTCAAAAAGGTTCTTTTTTTTTCCCCCATAAAAGCACACCTTACATCAACGAACTTCATGCCCACTGAGACAATGCTTTGTCCTAGCAATAGACAAAATCTAATCTAATCTAAAATCTAATCCTTTGGGACACATCTACAGCTCACAATGCTGGCTGAAACAACTGGCCAATGCCAGTGATTTACACTTTGCACTCCAGAAATGAGCAGGGGGTTCTGCTTATGGGAAAAGAAGGTTTCAGACCCTACCACATAGCCAGTCAGTTTCTAAAGGTGGGCAAAAGTGTGATGGTTTGGACTCTCACATGCTCCCAAGAGCACCGAGATTTCAAACACTGCATTCCCAGCATTCTGGGAGGCACCCACCTCTGCTTAACATCTCTGCAGATGGCTTTTTGAGCACTATGACTACAATTAGGGCTTCTTACTTTTAAGAGCCCTGTTGGAAGCACCGCTGTGCTGGGGAGGGTGCAGGACAGTGTGCCAACTTTGCGATAAGACAGCAATGGCTCAGCAGGTAGGAGCCTGAGTAGGTAAGAGAGCCAGCCAGTCTCTCTGGGTCCTGTGTCAGGTCTTCCTCCTGGCTGCATCTTCTGGCCTTAGGTGCTCAGGAAGCACAAAGCTCCATCTGAAAGGTGCAGCTAGGCACCAACGCTAGGATGTGGGCCTCTAGTTAGCCAGCCTGGCAGCCTCAGAAGCAGATATTGCTGCTTTGCACAGGACCCACGTACAGCCCCTTTGGCTGCTGCAGACAGGAATGAATTGGGGAGCACTGGCTGAAGAAGTTCTCTCCCACTTGCTGCATGTGGAAAAGGGGAGATGGATCTTTGTGATTAAGTTGTATTGCTTAGACAACACAGAAATGGAAGAAAAAGCTGTTCTGTGAATACCCATCACGTGCCACTTCTCAGTGAGACCATCTACTTATCAGCTGAGCTGCCCCTGGGATCGGCTCATTTGCTTCATTTCTGTAGTTCTGGAATACACATCTACCCTCTCCAAAGCTCTCCTCTTCCTTCCCTGCAACATGCACTAAATTCCCTTAATATTCACTGATCTGCATGAGTGAACAGGAGAAAGAAACACTCCTAACACTTCATGTTACTTTCATAACTTTAAGGATTCATTAGAAGCTGCAGCTCCAATGATGATTGTAATGGATATATCGATGAATAAATAATGCTACATTTCTATTGACTCCCAAAGCTTTACTAATGCTTTTTCCCCCTTGCCTTACCATGGGAATATCAGAACTAAAATTACTGCTGCTTGATGGAAGAGTCTACGGCTAAAATTTACACTTCCCTTGCTAAAACTGTTAATTAATAAAATGTTAACCTAACAACACCCCCACAGCCACATCAATGCTTTTGCCTGCACTAATCTTAGACAAAAATAAAAGCCTGTTTGCAAGAGAATGTTTAAGTGCTACCAAAGTGATTTAATACATCTTTAGCTAGGAAATGGGACTTGGTCTGCTTTGAAGGAGGGGGGCAAATGATGGAGTGAGAAAGGCAGAGACAGGAAAGCAAAGGTTCACAGTCAGCTCTGCAGCCAGAACCAGCTCTGCTGGCTCATGCATCTGCTCCCAGGCCCCAGGGGTTTGCTGACTCTCTCTGTAGGTTGACCAGGTTTCCAGGCTATGGGTGGATAGCAGAAGATGACCAAGTCCACAGAGTCCTTCTAGATTAAATGCAACTTTTGGAGATGATTTCTTCATTTGGCAAATAGGTTTTTAATGTCCATGGTGGAGAGGAGGGCTCCAGAGCATGGCTGAGCTGCCCTCAGAAGATGGGAGCTCCTGTACTGCTTGTCCAGACAGCCTCCTGCTAATGCTGAGGCTGTTTTCCCTTATGGATGGACTTGGCAAGCACCTTCCAGAGCCTCTTGAAAGTGATGAGAGTGTATAAAAACCTAGAAAAGCTGTCAAAATCCATGCAAGTAACTTCCCAATTCAGTTCCTTGAGGCTTTAGAGAGATGAAAGCCCAGCCGTGTTGCTCTGAGAAGCAGGAATACCTGACAGTGATGGGCCTGGGGTGGGCTGCTGGTGAGCCAGGTGAGGCACTGTGCACTGAAATGGGGATTATGGGCAGGGGGTGCTGCTGCCCACAGCTGCTGAGGCTCGAGGCCAGCAATGCTGTACCACATGATGCTACCAGAGATGCTCACATGGGCAATATGGAGGGCTCCAAATCCAAGTGACTTCTCCTTCAGAGAAAAGGTGAAAGACCACCCTCTCTAGCATGTTTTTTCCCCTTTTAAAGCCCCTTCTTGATTTCTCAGCCTGAAGAGCAGCAGGGATGTTTGTGGGGTTCATGCAGGAGTCATCACATCTGTGCATTGCTCGGTCAGGGAATGCTCTGCACTGCTTTGAGATTACCAGGTGGAAACCCCCTTCTGGTTTTGTGGCTTTAGTGAAGTTTTTCTTCTCTCTGAAAAGAAACACGAGGCTCCACAATGCAACCCCACTTGCTCTGCAGCAGTTTGAACGGGGGGCTCACAGCCCAGCCTTCTGTCAAGCATCCCTGGCCATGATAGCCATGAAACAGGGCAGCCTGGAGTCTTGTGCTGACAAAGGCTCCCTGGAGAGCTCACTGCAATCACCGAACCACTGTGGCTGCCAGTCTGGCCTGCAAGCGAGCAAAGTCATGGAGGTGGAGCTACCCAATCCAGAAACTTCTCATATAATCTTCAGGGTCAGCCCACACCAGGCAAGCACAAACCCGGGGGGATGAAACTCAGCTGGCAATGCAGTCACTCCTCAGGTGAGAAATACAGCTGGCTCTTTTTTTTCCCAGGGAGATAGTTAGCTGAAATGAGATGGATTTATTGTTTCCATTGGATGAAATACCTGTAGCCTCCTGAAGGGTAAGTGAAAACCTGCAATGCTCCCTCCATTGCCAGGAGAATTTCTGTTTCCCACACAATGATGGCTGAAGATGGAAAGCCCACACCAGGTGACAAAGGCAGACCATGAAACGGTCTCTGCTCAAGTGATGTGAGGTGTAAAGCTGACCGGGCAAAGATGGCAATGGAGGGAGGAGGATGAGATGAAGAAATGGGAGGATGGGTCAGGGCTATTCAATGAAAAAGCAAACAAACAAAACAAAACAAAAGAATAGAACTTGCTTGTCCCTCCTCCAGCCTGCACCATTTCAGGGCTCAAACCAAGAAAGGCACCTGAGGCATGTACTTGAATACCTTTGGGGACCTGCGGAGATCTAAGTGACTTAGATCTAAGTGACTTAAGAGTAACAGTCAGGCTTCAGAAAAACAGTAATAGGTGCTGCATCCAGCAACTCAGTATTTTGCAGCATGGGGCCACTTTTTTTCCTGCTATTTTAAGCTCGAGTTATGAAGATAGAAAGGCAGCTGCAGCAGTAGCAGCAAGTCGACTTGCAAAGTGACTGACTGCCCTAATTCTTGGCAAGAGCTCATCTTTCGTTTGTGCAACAAGCTGTACCTGGTAGAGAGCAAGAAACCGTTCTGCAATGCCAACACCAGTCCTGGAATGCTCTTCAAGCACAGCTTGGCTGCCTGCCAGGGCTTCTTGCCTTCACCAGCGTTTGCTTCTCCATCGCAGAGATGTCCTTGCTGTGCCCAACCCACTTCCCTGGAGGAGGTCTGAGCTCAGCCCAGACACACGTAATGCACAGAAGGGCCCAGCAGATGCCCAGATTTGCCACGTTTCAGTCCCACAGTAAGAGTGCATCAGAAGCAGGAGTGAGAATCCTTTTCCCCCCAAGCCCCAAGACTAGTCTGCAAACCAGGCCCTCTGTAATCAGTTCCATGCTTTATATAAACAGCAGAGGGCATGTTTACTCCAAGACAAGCGGCTCAGCATTCTGTAAATGCTTCATGGCACTTCTTGTTCATTGCATTAAAATAAAATATTGAAGCATTTGCAGATGCTGGTAGCAGAGTCAGCAGCGTCTTCCTTGCTCCCTCACTCAACCACCAACCCTCAAGTAAAATATTAATGATTCTCAGGATAAAATGAGTTACAGAAGAATTAAGCCAACTGTCATTTGTAGGAAAAGATCTATCAATCCATCTCTGACTAGGTCAGCTTTCACTATGAGCCTTTTGGGCTCACAGTGTCACCAGCCTCACCCCCCTCAAAAACAAAATAACAAGAAAGATTTTGTGATGAAAAGAGCAAATAAGGATCCTGCTACCCATGGATAGATGCTACCAAAGGGAAAGTGCAATTTAAAATGTGAGGATGGTATCTGGTGAGGCGTCCCACGGCATCAGCCTTTGAGACTGATGCTGACAGTTGTGTGTACATCTGTGCAAAGCTGAAGTCCTCTTGCCCTCATGGCTGGTATGCTTCTGTTAGCTGCGTGATGTCTCTGGTACTTCAGGCATCACGCTGTAGTACTCTGCCTCCTTGCAACAGATGAAGCAGGTCACTTTGTCCTTTTCCAAAGGATAAACCACCACATCTGTGCTGCCAGCTCAGGCTATGTCACACCTGATGAGCCATCTTCCTGGTCAGCCTCAGCAGTCTCTGTCCATCCAGGGCAGTAGGGCATCGGTGTTGCCTACGGAGGCCACCCCAGGGAAACATGAGAGGGTCTAAGGACTCTACTCATTCATACTGTGGTAACAGACCATGAAAGGCTTTCTTACCAATATTGTGCAAGAGATCACCACAAGAGTATGCTAGATCCACTCTGAAGATGAAAAACTCAAGGCAGAGGGTGAAAGCATTTTCCTAAAGAATTTGGGAATTCTTGGCCTGAGCTGACCATGCTGCGTCCACCAAACCGTTGCCTACACAACCATTTGGTCTCTGGGGTTACTAGCACAATATTCCTCCCTATGTGATGTTTCCAAGTGCTTATCTTGCTCTAAGTATTTCTGAGTTGTTGTAAGTGAAAAAAGTAGATTATGAAGCCCAGCTTACCTCGGCAACAGCCCTGCTCACTAATCTAGTGATGATAATTCCACTGACTTGGGGTGGGCCTGGACTTCCTATCTCCTTCGCACAGCTAAGAAACTGGAACAAACACAAGACCCTTGGTGACAGTTGTGTGTTGGCCAGGATTACTTGTCAAGCACTGCAGCTGGAGTCACACCTTTCAAAACAGAATGTCTGAAGCCAGGGCCAGATGTGAGGTCCACTCCAAAGCTGGGAAGAGCTGTGGCTAAACTTAGTGAGATTTAGTCAGGCCTTCTGACCAATGAAAGGAAATTGACTTAGACAAGACAGGTATTAACTTATGACCCTTTCAGCAATATTGAAACCCCATGAGATGTTACAACACAGAAGTGTAGGACAATTAGTTGTGTCATTGTCCAGGACCCCAGACTTGGGTGTGGATGATACTTACTGATTCACAAGGGCATACACCTTCTTCCCAGAAGTGGAGCTGCCTGTCCCTGTGCAATTAGCTACATGCACATGGAAAGGGAAGCAACAATCTTATTTAAATATAGGTTACTATATCCCTCACGTGGCTACGCATGGTCCTTAAGTGCCTGCTCCTGCACTCACGTGCCTAATAGGTGAGTTTGCACCTTCTGTTTGGTGAAACAACAATGCAAAGCAGAAAACCCTCTAAATTAAATTTTCATCCTTAAACACTTTTTTTACATACTAATAAAAGAAAAGAAGCAACCACCAAGAGATATTATTTCCACTCTAAAATAACCAAATGGAAAGTTCTCTAGGGCCAGCACGTCCTCATGTGGGCAAAACCACAATAATGGCATTTCAGTTTCTTAAACAGTCACCAAAATTTTC
Source organism: Ramphastos sulfuratus (assembly GCA_013399055.1). Classification (NCBI taxonomy): domain Eukaryota; kingdom Metazoa; phylum Chordata; class Aves; order Piciformes; family Ramphastidae; genus Ramphastos; species Ramphastos sulfuratus. The sequence continues at coordinate 17,927 of WBNM01006865.1, read as the reverse complement.
AATCTCCTGCTCTGTGTTCTCTCCATTTCTTTCTATGCTTCTTAAAAGAAAGGCAAAGTGCTTCATCAATCTACTGAACAGACATCTGATATTTCATAAACAGCAAGCAAAGCCAGATCTGAAAACCACAGTAGCTGCAGGACTTCATGGACACTATGACCAGCTTACTGACTTCTTGTGCAGTGAGTAAGCTGGAGGTAAAGTGCACTGACATTTCCAAGTAATTAGTATGCCTGCTTTGCATAGTCTGCTCCTTCTATTCTAGCACTGGGGGCAAGTTCACATGCACAGCTGGAGGAAGAGGGATGTCAGGGGTGACTGTCCTGTAAGAGAAGCCAGGTACTTGTCCTGTTATTAGCTGGCAGTAATGATAGCTACAGATGACTCCACCTTAATGACTCAGGCAGGGCCTTGTGCACCGCTGAATGTTGATGATCAGGACACAGCTCTCCTACCACACTCACAGTGTTTACAAAATCCATCACAAGCTGAGCCAGGTGTGAGGACAAGGTTTTCCCCTTCCTCAGGCTGTCAGTCTTGCTGTCTCCAGCAGCCCTGGGAGCTCACCAGCAGCTCTGCTGGGATGTACCACACAGAGCAGGGACAGAAAAATAGGTGAGATGCTGAGGTTCACTGCACACACAGGTTAGGGTGGAGAGGTAGCACAGATGTTTAGCAATTATTTAAGCCTAGTTCACAAAGCCTAAAAGACAGATGAGACCCTGAACCAGGCTGTGGTGGTGGAAGTAGCTTGCTGTGCCTCTGTTTTAATGAGAAAAGACTTTTAGCAAGGCTTTAACATAGATAATTTCTCATAATATGTTTGAAGGTCATCAAAACACAATGAAGGCAAAGGGAGAAAACCTATGGCTTTTAGCAGTGAATACCCCAGGTCTCTACAGAATAGACTTCCCCATAGCCTCTTCAAGGGCTTCCTGAACATTTTATGAACCCATCTTTGCTCTGCTTCCTCTGAGATGATTTTATTACATTTATTCTGGGTACCAGCAATCCCTCCCCCTTAATATTTCTTAGCCAGACCATATTCACTGCAGGCTGCAAATGTACTAAACCCAGCAAATGTACTGAACCCAGCACAAAGCAAGGACCATGCTGCTCCTTGCAGGACAGTGTGACTTTAGTAAGTCACCCTCACAATTGCATTCTTATTTTCTCTCTCTCTGCCATTTTAAGTATTTGCTCAGTCCCAAAGAGTTTTGGTCAGAAGTAGTCTTGAGCTTTCCAAGTCATGAGGAACATTTGTGGTTCCTGGCAACTATGGTGCAGCACAGTGATGCTGTCACCTCCAGTAAGTGACCTAGAATATGCAGGACAGGATTTCTGAGTGTAAATCAAGTCACATACCAGGTATGTAGTTACTTCCCCAGCAGAAGATTCATACCATAGCTAAGACTTCACACTAGTGTCTTTTTGTGTAAATGGGAAGGTTCAAATCTCCTGAACTTCAGAGAGGCATGCAAGAAAAACAGACTGCACCATAGTAAAAAGCCCAAATCAAACAGACCCATGTGGAATACACTAGAAATGACAGTCAGTTAACCTCCCACTGACAACTTGAAGACATCTGCGTTTCCTCTTATCAAACAAAGTTAAAACATAAAAGTCCTCTTGAAGAAGAATGGTGATTCTCACACAGCCCTCTACAATACACCTGTAGCTCAGCTCCCTTTTACTCCACAGGGCAATTTTCAGTGATCTAATGCTTACACAGGCTTATGTGCAATACCTGGGCACCTCCTTGTAACAAACATACTTACTTCTAGTTGTTATCTGTGTTGGGAACATGCTTTTTGAAAATGCAAACAGACTCCTGACACTAATTCAGCTTTGGGTGGTAAGGAGTATTTGACCTCCAGGACGTCAGCTGTGTAAGATGCTTTCCTTTATTACACATCCCCTTCTCAAAGATGTGTTCAGTTACACAAACATAATTAAAATAAAAGAGAGCCTTTGGGTTAATAGCTGAGCTAGTGCATCTCAACACACTCCTCTCTCTTCCCCCCCCCTTCCAAAATGAAAATCAGTTTCTTTTTGTGGGATGTTTATAGTGCAGCAGCCTGGATAACAGCATTATGGAGAGCTAGGACACAGATATCCCTGTTCTCCAGTCATTTATTATGTCTATAAAATCACTTCTGTCTCTCTTGAACCTTGTCCTGCCCCATTTCAGTAGGAAGCCCTTTCAGCCTTGGTACAATGTATATGAATGCTTGGTGTGGTCACTAGACACAGTTAAAAATGGGCCCTGCAAGATCTTAATTGGAGGAACCAAATTTCCAACTCTTCATGATTTTAAGCTCCTTCAGGCTCTCTCAACAATGCAGGTCTGTCACTCCACTACAAATGGTGGCTTCACACTGGAAAGAGAATAGTGTAATATATGATAATTTGGGTGCCTCTACCCACATCAGCCTTGTCTGTGATGTAGCGACATTCACACAACGAGTTTTACCATTCTCCTCCAGTACCTTTACAGAAACGCAATTTCCTACTCTGCTAGCAGAAAAAAAATAAACTCTGCCTTTTCTGATCTTCTAGATAATTTAAATCACTAACTGTGGCTCAGCCACATTTGTTCCAGTGATTTCTAACACAAGCCTTGACTGACCTGTACTAGGGGAAGGTGTCCCTGCTTATGGGAGGGGGTTGGAACTAGATGATCTTTGAGGTCCCTTCCAACCTTACCATTCTACAATTCTGTGATTCTGTAAGCCTGACTGGCAGCTCAGCAGGTATTGCCAGGGCGAGGCAATAGAGAAAGCCGCAGCATTTATCAGCAGCTGACACACACGCGTGGTTGTTTCAATGAATGGAGTCCCAATGACTGAGGGTGGCTACGTGAACCTCCAGCTCAGCAGGAGTTTGTTCCTCAGCTTCCTCCATTTCTCCCACCGCAAAGGCAACCCAAACTCCAGTTCACAACTTGGGAAACCCAGAACTGGAGCTTTGTGCAACTCACATGTCATTGGTACATATGTCCATGAGTGATACGGCCCCTCCCCCCGCAGTTCCTCTTTCATCACAGGCATTCTAGAATGGGCATGTATTCTTAGGAAAAAAAAAATTAAAAAAAAAAAAAGTCACAAGGACAATTGTCTCTACCTCCATGCTAGTATTGGGGTCAAGGTCATCACACTCTGATTCCTCTGAGCTGTTTGTCTCCTTGTTTGGCAGCATGAAGAGGAAGAAAGAGAACAAGAGATTAGAAGAGAGATTGGTTAGACAGGGCAGAGCAGCACAGGATTTGTGAGCAGCATGGAAATGGGTAACAGTACAGAAAATGCTCTAAAAACCAAACAAAACCCAGACCACAAACAAGGGAAGCAAAGGCAAAGACATGCTTTTGCCAGAGAAGAAGCTGTGGTTCTGCATGTTGTTTAGGTTGTAAAACCAGCAAGGAAACAACAGGAGGAAGAACTATGGCCACCATGCTGGAGCAACCATTTCCCTTGGGCCCAGTCCTTCTGCAGCTGATGGAGGGGCTGCAGGGTGGCTGCGCAGTGGGTGCAGGGGGTGCCTGGGTTGCAATGGCAGAGTTTTTCCCTTTGCACATGCTATGGCTGTTGCACTAGGCTTACAAAATGGAAAGCCTCTGCAAAGGAAAACATTTAATCATGGGCTGTCCTGGAGAGGGGTGGATCCAGAGGACATGCTCAAGTGCTTTCCTGAGTCAAGACTGGGCTTTGGTTGTGTCAAAATCACAAGTGTTTGCTTGCCTCTGTTGGGAGGGAAAGCCCCAGATTAGTCCTGAGCAGGTCTCATGGTCGGTTTATAGAGGTGGATCCTCTGAATTGGAGCACAGTAGTCAGGCACCCAGAGCAGAAGATGGAGCTTAACCCCACAGTTCTCAACCTTTTCCATACTGAGAGAGCTCAGAGAGAGAGAAACAGACACAGACGCACACAGACACACACACAGACACACACTAGACCCTCTCCTGGCAAGACAGCATCTCTGCCCTATCTGATAATATGGAAAGAAAAAGGTCATTGAGACCATCTCCTCAGACCATAAATCTAAATCATCTCAAGGCTGAGAACCCCTTATCTTAAGATGTTGTGAAATCTTGGTCTAAAGAAAACTCGTTGACTTCAGCAAGGCCATTGGTTCACCCAGTGGCTTTCTCACCGCTGCAGCTGCTCTGATGGAGCTGCAGATTAAGCTAGGTCAGAGGTTAGTAAACCAACACTATCCCAGTTTCTTTGAATGGTTATTTAACCATCTATGTAGTTGGGTTTTTATTGACGATTACTTACTTGCATGTGGGATGCCAGGAAAAAGAAAACAAAACACAAAGGCTGCATTTTATCTTGCATGCAAAAATCCTGCTAAAATGGATACTACAAAAAAAAAAAGGAAAAAAAAAAAGATAACTACAGTTGAAAAAAAAAAAAAACAACAACCAAAAAAAAAACAACCAAAAACCAAAACCAAAAACCAAACCCCAAAATCACCGCCCCCTCCCTCTCTCAGGAGAGGATGCTATAGGGGGTGAAAAGGATGGGAAGCAGGAGAGCAGCACACAGCTTCAGATGGCCTTACTCACTTTAACAGAGACTTTGTTGCCCAGAATATCCATGGATTTACGTGGCCCATTGGTTTCATTTTTGCCACTGCTCTCCTTTTCCGCCCGCTTTCTCATGCGCAGGGTATGCCATGAACATGACTTCCTGTTGTACCAAAAAACGCAGCAATCAAATGGCAAATCATAGCAGGAAGGAAGGATTTGGAAAGGGGAGCCAGCATCCACGTTTGTGATTACTGCAATTCTCTAGAAGGTGAAAGCCCATCTCAATCTGAGCAATGAGTCTCGAAGTTAAAACCCAAACCAAACGGTTCTGCGAAGCAGATGTTGTGCCACACTTGCTGTTTAAATGCATGGAGCAAGAAAAAATGCCCATGATGGAAGCAGGCAACTAGAACTTGGGTCACCTGGTTTCAGGGACTTTGTCGTGCATTGCCACAAATAGTTATTTTTTCTACAGTTAAAAGGTCAATTTATTCCTTGATCTTGTTAGAAACAGTGAAAAAATGTAAATACAGGAGAAGAGTCTTACAAGATTACTCAGTAGAGCAAATTAAAAAAAAAAAACAACAAAACTTCAAGGTGTTGGTTCCTACATGTTGCTTAGAACATGCTCCTTAGAACAGATAGCTTTACAAACAGGAGCTACACAATTAACTTTCCAAGAGGTAAGCCATTTCCTAGAATGGCAAACTCTGCTGTGCCTCTCCAGACCAAGAATCTCCCATGTGATTTTGGCAGTCTAGTTAGAGAGAACATCGCTCAGCCCACGTTTTTTGACTAGCATCACAGCAGGCATTTTTCATCCCCCATTACTGCTGCTCCTATGCCCTTACTCCTGGGGGAAAAAAACAATAATAAAAAGATAGACCATGTCACTCTTTGTAAGAGCAATGCTGTGTCCACAACAGAAACTGCACGTCAAAGCAAACTTTAAAAAAATAAGATAAAACAAAGACTTCTTAATATGGATTTCATTTGGTGTAAATAAGTGGACAGGTTGGGGCAGGGGGTGGGGGTGTGGATATATTTGGGAAGGGGTATGTTGTCCAAAGCAGAAAGCTCTCAAAACAGCAGTGTGATGAGCTGGGATCCAGGTTCAAAGCATCTGCCCACCTTTAAAGTCATGCAAATTTGATTTGCATGTTTTTAAGCCCAATGTTTGCACATGTCATGTCTACAGTACCTTGATATATTTTACAAAGCAAGTTTCATGTAATCCAACGATCACCTGCGATGCCAATAAAACGCAGTATGTTAGCAAGGTAGGACTTGAAGGGTGCCCCACGCAGCCGACACTCCCCCATGAATACTGCAGCAGATTCCTATGTGGTTTTTGGTCGCACTTCAGCACCTGATGGGAGCTGTACAATAGTTCAAATTTAAAAAGCAAACCAATGGCCTCCCAGCAGCTGCCTGCCACTGACACAAGACCAAACTGGGTCACATTGACTGTTTGTGCAACCAGGATTAGTGTCTCCACTGCAAACAGCTGGCACGAGCAGTCATATTTGAGCACAAGGAAGATGAGAGCACTCTGCGTGTGTCAGCCAGACAGTAAGTGCTGTCTGGTATTTGGGTGTTTCTGGAGTAGGTCCAAATTAGATGTGCAGAGCAGGGAAAATTATCCAACACTTCAAGACTGTTACGTTTGCCTTTGAGATACGGTAAGAGACAAGGATGTGGTTGATGGACTCCCTGACCTATTGGTGTCAACAATACTGGACCAACCACGTATTTTGTGTATAGTATTTGTCAGCAGAAGAAACAGTTTTATTACTTATACTAATTAGTCAACATGATCTGGCAAACTAGACAGGGCTGAAGATAACACCAGCTCCAGGTTGTGTTTCTAGCCACAGAACATCTATTATTCAAATCTTTTTTGTGTGTTTAGGGTTGTTCTAGCTGTTTCGAGTCCGAAAACATGATTTAAGACTTTAAATCTCACTGCAGTGAGAAAGAGAAGTGCAATGCACGTGGTTTTCAATTTTATAACATCTTCCTGGCCATGATTCATTTCGCTACATGACACAATTTGATGCGGAATTTGACTGCACAACTGCCATGAAATCAGAGTTTTCACCAGGAGCCCAGTGCCACGGATGAATCTAAGGGCACGTGGTTGCATATTGTGGTTAGAGAGGAACCTGGGAATGGCTGTGGTGGATGTGCAAGAGACATGCTAAGCAATTCCTTTGGCTTAACGTGCAGTTCATAGTAGCATTCCTTACTGACAGGTAAAGCCATCATTTCTCTTAAGGGAAACTGCAGCAGAGATCAAATTATTACTTTTAGTGCATCTGTCACAAAATCCTTCCTCATGTTCAATTCTGCAACTCGAGGTACTCATGTAAGGTAACAAAATTTATGGCATACATCATGCATTACCATCTAGTTATTTTAGATGTTAAAATAAATCAACAGGTATTACTGAGAAGAGGGTTGTACCTTCTGTGTTTAATACCAAAAAACCACTTTCTTGCATTAGTCATTTCAGACTGACAAATTTCTAAAAATCAGAGAAAGAAAAATATATATCCACACATTCGTTAAATAAGCAACAAAATGTTATCAACAAAAAACAAAACAAAAAACAAAACCAACCAAAAAAGGGTCAAACTAGTTCTTTTACCTCATTAAAACATGCTCATGGTGAAAATTTATTTTACATATTTAAAATAATACATTTAAAATTAGTTACATTACAGGTACAATGATGAACATTGCGACTATCCATTATATTGCACAACCTGACTTCATCAATATGAGTTTGTTTCTTTTCCTTTTTTTTTTTGTTTGTTTGTTTTTGTTTTAAATAGTGCAAAATACTTTATACAGGAATGTACTTGGATGGGGGGGTCTTGCAAACCAAAAAAAAATATATTACAAAAGCTACTGTGAACAGAAAAAAAAAAAAAAAAGAAAAGAAAATCAAACCAAAGTTAAAAAAACGACAACAGGAAAAAAAAATATGCAAGCTGTACAAAGAAATTGCCATAGACAACAAAATCTCTCCTCTTTGAGAAGTGAACCTCAGTCCAACACAGGGCCTGGAATTTTTTGTGTTGCCTTATTTTTTTGTTGTTGTTGTTTGCTTGTTTTTGATAGATGCTGTTATAACCAATATATAGATTAGTAACTTAATACAACATAAATATGAGTCCAGTCCAAGCATGTCCATGTTGGTGTAAAATGGTGTAACGTAAAACATGTCTTTAACCACCTACGGTTTTATTTCTCTCCAAAGTATAAACAAAACCCCACAAAATGAAAATAAGCCAAACCCGAGCTATCCACCATGGCTGCCCGACGCTGCGGATTGACCACTTGGCTTGTTCCAGTGGCACTGTAGATAAAAATCAGCAGGAATTCCCTACCATTTGGGTTGGTTTATTTTTATTTATTATTTTTTTTCCTCAAAAAATCCACATAGTGTTCCCAGCGAAGCCAACATGGCACTTACTTGATGCTTCCGTCGTTGTTATCTGTAGTGGATTTAGTGAGGGGAGCCAAGATATTGCCAGGGATCCATCCTTCAGCAGCTGGAGAGTGGTCGTTTGCAGGCTGGTACACCAGGAACATGTTCTGCTGATTGATAGCAAGGATCTGAACCACCTCTCCTTGATTCACACAGATCTCATCCTCCTTCAGTGCATAGTAATCTTTAATCACCACCATGGAAGAGGTCCCATTGCACCCTCCCATATCAGTCTGTGAAAACAGACAAAACAGAAAGTGGTGAGCGGGCAGTGCTGAGGAACCTGACTTTGTTGGCAGCAATTCCACTCCTTCATTTCCAGTCTAACTGTACCAGGGAAGAATGAGACAAAACACTTGAAGTTCCCATTGGTAGAAAAGGATTTTAAGGATCTGAAAAGCTGCAATAACTGGGGGGCCAAATGGGGTGAAGATCAAAGGCTGTCAGAAGCTAAGTGAATACTTGCACATCCCACAATCTGAAATACAGGTCACATTGGAAAGTGGCTTTGGTCACCAACAACCAGCTGCAGAGTCCAAACACCACTGATGGCCACCAGCTCCTGGGTGGTTTGTGTGCAGTGAACCATATTATAACCTTTAACTGGCACCCTGTGAGCTGTTACGTGGGAAAAGGTCTAAAACACTTCTATGCCAACAGAACAGACCTCTTCAGGAATGGGTGGTTAATGGATGATAGATGAGCATGAATATTACTGCTGCCAGTACTGCAAATGGATATTCAGTTCACCAGGTCTGCAAACACAGCACCCCTAAAAGCACTGGGATCAGTGCTCCAGGCTCAGTCTCCATTTCCCAGCTGAAGTAGCACCAGATGCCAGAACTTTCACAGTTTAATCCCAAATCACATTTGCTTACCATTGCTTCATCATGTTGATAGCTGTTGACCTGGGTAGCTGATTGCCTAAGGTATTCACTGATTGTCTAAGGTATGAGAAATAGGCTACGAGATCATGTTTTATCAGATGAGCTCAGTACCTTGCTTTGTTCATACTTGTCTCCAGGCTGTGAGTGCTCATACCCTGTGCTGCCATTGGAGGTAGATATCTTCAGGGGTGGGAGAGATGGATTACGGCTTGTAGCCTTCAAAGGCTTCTCAGACCCTACTGGAACAGAAGAATAGGGTCTGCTGTTGGGCTGAGTGACCCTACCGGTCTGAGGCCTCAGCACTGCTGAGCTGTTTTCTTTGCGTTGGTATTCTATGGGAGACTGGAGCGCTGCAAAAGAAGAGAAGAATTAGCTAGATGCTTTTAATGATGTTCCAGAGGGTGCAGAGCCTGTGAGGTGATGTAATTGGAATAAACACATAAGCTGCAAACCAAACAAGAACAGGAGATGCCACCCATTGAAGCACGTGATGTATTTATGGCTGGCCAAGGGGCAAGCATTTACATTGTGCTGTGCATGAGCAGAACACGTGAGCAGAACACTCTGCTACTGCAAAGATCTGCTTCTCTAACCAACATAGTAGGCTAAAATATTTATCATTGATAACACACATAACTGCATTAATTTTCTTTGAAATTACACAAATTGTGTCCTGGGGTCAAAATAAATGGAAGCTGGAATAAGAGATGCACAGCTTATTTACAGTGAGTTTTGCTATCAGAAAACACAGGTCAAGACTACAAGTCTCATTTGCGTACTCTAAAGAGAGTGTGACTACTAAATACTCTTTCAGACTTGATGCACTGCAGTTGGATCCTGTTTGTACTTTCTGTATTAACTACTTTGCTGGAAATGACCAGCAAGTGAGGAAGTGTAGATGCCATGAAGACATTAATTCCAGTAATCCAGAACTCTCCAGAAAACACTGACTAGCAAATTAATCAGCTTTTAAGTCTTAAAAAGAAAAACCTGCTTGTAAGAGCATAGATTTCATAGTCATGGAGACAGTTTACACTGGGAAAACAAAGGATAAAAATGCCAGATGGTAAAGAAATAAAGAATTTGTTATGTTTGGAAGAGAAGGGATCAGGGCTGGGACTCACAGTGAATGGGAAAAGAACAGATTTGCTAGGCTCAGACTACCATCCCCAGAACTACGGGTTTGGTTTTCTGCACATCATGTGGCTTTAGTGGATGATTTATAGTCAGTTAATACTGTGTACATGCACCACACTTAAACCTACTGGAATGCAGAGGGACTAGTCTAGCAAGAGACAGACAGGGGACATAATGTCACAGCATCAGCCCAAGGAGGGAACTGCAACAGAAGGAATGTCTTTCCCAACAAACGGAAAAGGAAAGAAAAACAGAAAGGCTCAGTGCCACACAGCACACACTCTGTAGCATTCTTCTTCAGAGAAAGGCAGGACTACTCCGGGGAGGGGGGAATCACTTAATGCTAAAGAACAAGAAACTGGGGGGGGAAAAAAAATATCAAGGAAGATGCCAGATAAGCATTTTCTTCAGAAGGACACAAACATAGGTCTGCAGCAGCCTGGATGATCTGAAACCTATGCAGTAACCCTTGCTGCAGGAGCACTTTGTGATTATGCCAATGACTACCAGTTTCACTCCTTTACCTCAGCTGCACCTGAAAACTATTTGGTTCTGCTGCAGGTCAGCCACAGAGGAGAAGGAAGCCCGGGGAGAACTTCGCCAAGGATTTTGACAGTGATGATAACATTCTTCTTGTATGTACAGCAGATTAAGCTACAAAATCTTTGTCAATAAGATCTGAATAAATACTTATCAGTCTATCTTGAAACAGTCTATTCTACTCAGTGCTTTTAAAGGGTATTTAGTCTACTTGTAGCTAGTAATTCCACCATTAACTACAACATTGATGCCTGGCTTCCAGCCTCCCATTCAACATCTGTTGTAGCTTCTGGCAAAAATCAGTCTCCACGTACGTGTGCTCTCTCCCTTGAACACCCCCTTCCCCCAAAACAGGGCTAAAATAAGGGTAAAGATCAATGACATTTTCCTCATCACAGAATCACAGAATGTCAGGGGCTGGAAGGGACCTCAAAAGATCATCTAGTCCAACCCCCCCTGCCAGAGCAGGATCACACAGGAAGGCATCCAGGTGGGTTTTGAATATCTCCAGAGAAGGAGACTCCACAACCCCCTGGGCAGACTGTTCCAGGGTTCTGTCACAGGGTAAAAATTCTTCCTCATGTTTACATGAAACTCCCTATGCCTCAACTTCCACCCATTGCCCCTTGTCCTGTCATTGAGCATCACTGAGAAGAGCCTGGCTCCATGCTCTTGGCTCTCACCATATCTATAAACATTGATGAGGTCACCTCTCAGTCTCCTCTTCTCCAAGCTAAAGAGCCTCATCTCCCTCAGTCTCTCCTCATAAGAGAGATGTTCCATTCTCTTAATCATCTCAGTGGCTCTGTGCTGGAATCTCTCAAGCAGTTAAGAAACTAAGAAAGTCTTTTTTCCTACAGTCTGCTTCTTAAAGCAAACTAAAGGAACAGTCACTATAGCAAATCATTTGGCGCACAGTCTGCCACAGTCTACCTCAAGCTTAGAATCTTTTGCTTTTCCAAGAAAAACTATGAGAACCTTGAATATTACAGAGTAATTGCACTAAGCTTTATGTTTCTGAACTGTGGATGCAAATACTAGGCTTTGTATGTAGTTCCACACTTTTTAAGGCTTCCCTGTTGAAGACAGAAAATCAGAGACAGCTTGGGCAAGAACTCACAGGGAATATTTTGTTATTAAGTTTGCTCAGCATTGGCTCAGTGTGGATTTAATATGATTTTAAAGACAGAAAACATCCGCTTTAATGAAATGCAAAGCTAAAGAACATATTTAAAGATTAGTCAGCCTCAATAAGATAACATCCTAAAAGCCACTTAAATTGTTCTGGACTGGACAGGCTCTAGTAGGTACAATATCATTTTCTTGGATCTTATTCATAGGTTTAAAGTAAATCCTTAAGCCTGGGTTTTAATATAACTCTATTTTTATTCTAGCTTTAGAGACATTGACGATTATGTTCCTAACCCATCAAATTCCTTGCTGGCCTCACAGAAGATAGGCTAAATAGGGGATAGGAAATAGAAAAAGGGGCTCACAGAGTTGTAAGTCCTCAGATGATAGGAGTGAATATATTTAAAAAAAAAAAAAAAAGTTTATGAAATAGGTAGAAGAAACAGAAAATCTCTGCAGAAGTGTCTGTGGAGTTCTCAGGAGGTTTGAAAAAAAAACCAAACCCTTATTTCTGTAGCTATTTCTGCACTCTTAGTGGAACTTATTTTTATTCCAATAATCCCTCATTTAAAGCCAACTGCACTGAAACAAACAGGAAATTTTTGGTATCAACTGGTCAAACTGGAGAACTTATACTGCTCAGCTCACCGATGCATGTAAGGAATTATTTTACAGAGGTTATATGAGACCCTTTCTATTCCAAGTCACAAAACCCCAATATAAGGCTTTGGAAGGATGGGGGAAACACATTTCCTTTCTCAGCTCAGCTGCAGTTTTCAGACTGTCAGAAACAGCTTTTGCCTGTAACCCTTTCACAAGCAACTTCTGAAAAGTAAAACTAAGCTAAATTAAAATTTAAAGCATCTCCACGTTGAAAAAAAGGGAACCTTTGTATGATGTGAAGTGAAAGAGCATCTTCAGATTTTGCAAGTAAAAAAAAAAAAAAAAAAAGAAGCAACCATAAAACCAAACACTAAAACTCTCACATCAAAAAAAGCTAACAGGTTGTGCCAAACCACAACATTTTGATTCAAGAAAATAAGTTTCATTATTGAGCATCTGTTAAGTATTTAAATATAGAACTCTTTTCTAATATAAGCTCCATTAAAAAAAAAAAAAATCTGTTTTGAAATGAAAAGTGCAAAACAATTTTGGAAGCATCCAAAGTAATGATTCTCACTTTGTTGCTTCCAAACAAAAAAGAGACTATTTTTATGTTTTTCCTCTAGTCCTGGTTCCTCCTCTTTCTCACCCAAGTCACGAGCAAGAACAAGCTAAAATTGTTAACTGGATTTGAGTCCTCTGTACTTTCAAAATACATACTTCTCTTAATCATGTTTGTTCCTTTGTCTGAGGGGCAGTGGGGTTTGGGGTTTTGGTTTTGTTTTGGCTTGTTTAGGTTTTTAAGAATCACAGCTTTAATTTGAAAGATTATTTCAAGCTACCTCAAATCTGTTCCTAAAGCAAAGCTGACATTTTGGAAAGGCCCCTTGCAGAGCTCCCATGGCTCCCAGAAGAAACAAACCCAGATGCTTTCTTGCCCTCTCTTTTGTGTTTTGCTGAAAGCAGCTGCTGTCCCCACAAAGTCTGGACTTCTAAGAGGGTGGATATTGAGGCAGCCTTCACGTCACCTCATGTCCTCAGCTTGCAACCCATGGTAATATAGAATAAGAGGAGATAATGTGTAGATACAATATGAGACTGGCCTCAGTGTGGTCTTGGGAAGGGATTATATTTAAAATCTGCCAGTAGAATGTAAAGCACGAGGCAATACAGCCCTCTAAATTCCAGCACTTTTAAAGGACCTTGCACAAAAGTACTACCAAAGGCACATCACTGACAGAAGGACTTGAGACCTGAACTTGAACCTGATACATATGCATGATAGCTGCACAGGGANTACCATTCTATGATTCTATGAATGTGTGATGGGACTCCAGCAGCTTCATAGGGTGGGCTCCTGGGCTACCCTGCAGTTTAGATCAAGCTTGTCCAGCCCTTCTCCCATTCTTCACCTTCCCACTAGGCAGACTTGGTCTCTTTTCAAAGACCACCTGTAAATCATAAGGACTCCCATGGACTCTGTGGCTAACACTTGACCTAGCACAGACTAGGCTCTGGTTTTCTCCTTGGGAAAAAAAAAGTTGGTGAATATTTTTCTCATAGAGGAAACAAAGCCACAAAGATTCTAAATCCCATTTAGTGTCACAGTTTGGGAAACAGTGCAAAGACCATGTACATACCATTTAGGAAATCTCTTTGTGTGTCCAGGACCTGGTTGATGTCCTGTACCCAAGCTTGTTGAATTTCTGGATTAGCTGCCTGCAAAATTACTCTCTCCGATGTTTCCCGGCTCATTAGAGCAAACTTGCAGGGATCATTATCCACGTTTTCTTCAATGATAAGGTAGTTCATCTGAAACAAACCACAGTAAGCATGTGTTACATGGAGCATGAGTTAACATTATTCAAGAATCAGAGCAAAAATTGTTGTGAAAAATTCCTCAAAATAATTGTGTCCAATGACAGCCTGTCAGATCATAAACAGAAGAGTTTGCCTCATCTAGATTTAGCAGATAAATCTTAAGCTAAAATATGATGCTTAATAAAGCTCTGACAGATGTACCAGACATTTGTCTGCCTTGATTTGAATTACAACTTCTATTTTTAGGTAACATAGACCTGACTGATGTGCTAAAAAATTATCATAATCCCTAAATAGAGTTAAAATGGTCCTATTAAGACGTTAATGGAGTCTATCACTCCTCCAGTTTAAATGTTTACATTTCTCATTCTCCATGGGAAAGAGAGTCTCAGTCATTAGAATGTTTTAAAAATGGAACAGACTGTGCATGGGGATATACTGAAAAAAAAAAAAAAAAAAAAAAGAGCAGTTCTCCCCTGATGCTCCAACAGATCTGGTTTCTAGCAGATCACAGTTATCTTTATGCCACCACCTCACTTGCCTATAGTCAAAACATTCTTCCTGGAAATCTCAAAGATGGCATTTCAGCTGCTGCCCGGCCCTTGGAAGGCTACCATCTAAGTGTACCCATAACTTCACCTTTTCCTGAGCTGCATATATCTATGATCATAAACAGGAAGAGGCTGGCTTAGCCTTTCAGAAAAAAAAAAAAAAAGAGAGAGAGTCAATAGTAGACAGCTCTGGAGACTAAGGCAATAACATCCTCCTAGAAGAAGTCTGTCTCCAGTTGCTCTGAATATCTGTCAAGTAATGGAAAGATCCACTCCTGTCCAGCATGCAAACTGCAAGATAGAAAAAGCCTCTTGTTTCTCTTCTAGGGGTCCAGGTAAGTTACAGGGACATACAAGACATCTCCTCTGACAAGGACAGGAACAGACAATGAGCCTGGACAGTGCTACTGCTCTGAGTTCTTGCTCCTCTGGTTGATATCCAAAGCAAGTCCTGGTATGATTGCAGGAAAAGACTTTTAGGTCAGAATCCCTAACCTCCTATGAGTATCTCAGGGAGATACATTTGCAAGGCTGCCCAATTAGGTATTTTAAGAGTCTGAAAGGCATCCAGCTGAGAAGTATGGAAGAAAGGAAGTGCAATTTCTGAACACTTAACTACCTTGCTGCATAAAGAAAGGCAGACAGAACATCATGCTAAAGCTCCTATCACAGTTTGAGTGTGACAGACCTTGGAGAACAGTATTTGGGAGTCTCATCTCCCTGGCAGATGAGGACAGCTGCATGTGAAGTCATATGCACTTCCTACTCTACCAGAGAGACCTCAGTGCTTAGCAGTGGCTGTGACAGAGAGGAAAGAAATGGGATCTCCAGTGCTGCCTGGTGTGTGGCAGGATGTGACTGGCAGGCAAATGGTCTAAATCTCTCAGGGAGTATCTTCCAGAGAACTCAACAGCCATGGCTGCAGCTGGTATCAGAGTTAGCCAAAGATGGCTAGGCAGTCCAGAGAATGGCTTTGAAGAGGAGTCCAACCTACCTGTCAGCATTGGAATGAAGGTCAAAGAAACTTGGTCCTAGCTGATAGTGTAAAGCCTCTTCAAACTCTATCTCATGAACTCAGACCAGAAGCAATTTCTGGATGCCCACTTTTAGGGCAGTGTTATGAAAGACAGGTGATGGGGCAGCCTGTTTATGTGACACCTTTGAGCAAACCTCAGGCTGAGGTTCCACTGCAAGGTGTGGATGCCTGTGGCACAGATGCAGGGAATGGTCCTGCTATAGGGAATGGTTCTGCAGGCCACAGATCATCTCTGTGGGACAGCAGGAGACAAATTCAGCCAGAAGCTGAAGCAGAAACTGGAAGGCAGGGTGTGAGAGCTGCCAGCACACAGACTCCACAATGCAGTGGGGCAGATGCACATGGAGCCAGAGAGGATCCCACACGTACTGTAGGCACTCAGCAGGAGAATGAGCTGTTTGCCAAATGGAAGAAAAGAGGGACTGGAAAGAGATCACACACACATTTTAAACTCAGGCAGTGGGAACAGCATTACTTTCATAGGCTGTTTAACAAGAAAAGCAACTTGCACCCCTTGAGGCAAGCTAATTTTATTGACAGTAGGAGAGATTTATTTTTTCTCTCTTTATCTGCAATATACAATACAGGAATTGTTTCCTGCAGATAAAAGCTTCATTGTTATACATACAATAAACTGAAGTAGAAACGAATAATTTTGTTCCCATCTCCAGGTTTAATAATTATTTAAATCAGTAAAAACATAAAAATCAAAAGTTAATCATCTAAATCAAGATGACTATTTATTTCTACACTTTATTTTTTTCCTTTATTAGTTGGTTGGAAACTATGAAATCTACTGGATTTAGGTTTTTCAGTAAATGCTGCAGTTTGTCAGCCAAGAAGTTGCCCTCATTTTAGTAAATATGCTGCTTTTCATAGATTTGTTTAGTTACAGATGGTTAATATGCATTATTTCACCTGATACTGTTCTCTTCTATTTTATATTCACATGCTGTTTAAAATTTAGAGCAAACACAATGCACTCTCTCACACCTTTTGGAAAGGGAAATCAACCCCAGACTGGTTTCTCAGCTTTGAATGATGAAAACATTCAAATGAACCAATGACTTCACTCATTCCCTCTTTCCTTGTTACACTAGGAGAGGTAGCATTCATCCACCTTCACTCACCACTTCAGAGGTTAACTTTGCATTCGTTAAAAAAACATAAAACTTCCTAAACAAACAAATAAGTATTTCCCCTGGTTACTTTCAGTTTTTACTTTTAGTTCCAGCCTCATAATCTGAAAGATTATGTAAACCCAAAGTTTCTTAAAGCTATAGCTTAACTTGTTTTATAACTCCTTACAGCATTTTTTTAGAACTGTGTGCATTTTTGCTTGTTTTTGAAATAGTTCTGTCTTGCTATACTTACATTAGGACTAAAAACCCACCCCCATTAGGGAGAGTATTTCCAGTAATGTCACAGAGAAGATTAATATTGACTTAGAGTTTGGCCCAAGATGACTGCTTTGGATACTACCACCTTCCCCCACCTTTTATGATCATGCTTAAAAGCAGCTATTGTATACTTCCTTTCACTGCTGCAGCATTTATAGCAGTGTTTGTTACCTCAGAGCTATGAATGACAGAGAACCTGCCCTGGCTGTGTTCCTTGTAAAAATTACCCAGTAAATCACCCTGTGGTTTATTCAGAAGCAGTCTAAATGGCTTCTGATCTACCGAAAGGTAATGCAAACGTTTTCTGCAAATTGTTGTCTACCTCTGCCAGGACAGACTAGTCTCACAGTGCAGAAAGTTGGTAAGATTTCCTTAATGTGACCATCAAACAGAATATGCCTTTGCCTCTCTGCTTCTTACCTTTATGCTTTTCTTGAACATGTAGCCTGGCGTTAATGATCCTTTTCTAAGGAGTTCACTGAAGATAACTATTTGCTCAAAGAGAAACACTCTACGCTCCTTTGGTCGAGACTGAACTCCAGAATCCTGCTCTGTCACGTAGAAGGTGTCCTGCTGCAGCAGCTTGCCTTGAGCTGTCAGCTTGCCCTGAGAAACAGACACGGCACCAAAATTACAAATGCTGACCCACCATGATGCCATGAAACTATTTGATATTTCACACACTCCCAAGTTTTCCAATCAGAATTCATGAGAGACGTATCTCCTTTAAGTTATCAAAGCACAATCTTATAAATCAAGAGCTCAGTTTAAGGAGAATAATCACAGAATCACAG
>WBNM01006861.1:0-45245 GCA_013399055.1 Ramphastos sulfuratus | reverse complement strand
CTATGATTCTATGAAACAATGAGTATGAAAGCTGAGGAGAACTTAAAATATTTTTGGAGAACATTTTACATGTTTTTTATTTTTATATTTGTACTTCCAAATGTTGATCTTACCCTAAAGCACATAAATTAGACTAGAACCTTTCTTTGTCACTGATGTCATTGCTCAATCCCTTTTATAATCCTGAAGATGAAGCAGAAAAGATGAATTCAGATGAATCTTCAGAGGAGACAGAGAGAATGTCTTGCAAATGCATATAAATATCTAAAGAGTGGGAGCCAAGAAGATGGAGTGCCTTGCAACAGGACTACTACTACATAGCTTAGTAAAAATAGCTTTATGAATACTAGGAACTCCTACATTTATTAAATAGGTGCATAAGTGGGTATGTATTAGTGTGTATTACCTTTTTAAGTAATTATAAAATTAGAATATATCAATGAGAATACTATAAACTGCATCCTGTATCTCAAAAGTTCTTCCAGTACTTGTTCTCTTCCTCTTTCTCATTTCTTCCCCCTCTCTAGTATCACATCTTTCTACCCCTCAAAATGTAGTTTCATTTACATCTCACTTTATCTCGCTTTTCAGACAGATGAACTAACTTTTCCTTTTAGATGGCCTATAATGTAAATTAGATTTTTAAAAAATGTCAGTCCATTACTTAGAAATACCTAAGATGCATCTAAGGAATTAAAGAAATTCCTTTTATATTAATTCATAAAATAAAATGCTAATTTATAAGCAACTTAGTTGAAAACATTTTTTTTGCAAACTAAATATTCTACAGTCTTTATGATAATGCTATAAGTGCAAAACATTTAGAGTATTGACAAAAATACAGAATGCTGAGTTTATGATATTATCAATCCTCCAGTAAATGTATATTTAGAACACGATCCTTCCAGGAAAGATGCATGAATATGTCTAGAGACCCATTTGTACTGCTGGCAAAGAAATGTATAGTAAGAAGTCATACAGAAAAAGTAAATTGTGGTAAGTCACTAATTAAATAGATTACCTATTATGTATTTGCAATGTAATACCAACCCATTTGGTTAATAAAGTTAGTAAGTGGCCAACTAGCCCTTGTAGGCATACTGCTCCTGACAAAGAGGACCTGTAGCAAATTCTATTCAGGCTATAGCTTCTTTTCATGGCCAAAACGAAGGTTCACATCTATTTGAAGATAGGTGAGATTGAGACATAGGACTCAAATATTTAATTTCTTCCTTCCTTCCCTTTAATTATTGTTGGAGCTTTTACACATAAAAAGTCTTTTTTTGTTGTTGTTGTTATTTGTTTGTTTTCCCCAATAATTAGTCAAATATATTATGCTTTCCTCTCTTCTTCCCTTTCTTCCTTCTGAATTCCTAATTCCTTTCTTCTTCCCTTCCAAACTCCTTTTCAAATTCCTTTCTTCTGAATTCCTTACTTCTGAATTCCTTCCTTCCCTGCTTCCAAATTCCTTTCATATTTCCCTGCTTCCAAATCCCTTCCCATCCTTCCTTCCTGCCTTCCTGCTTGCCTTCTCCTCTTCCTGATTCTTTATTTTCTCTCCTGTTGCAGTTTTAAAGGCTAGTGTCTTAATTCTAGATTGTAAATAAAGTTTTTGAGAGGATTCAAAAGTATGTCCCTAAAGTAGGCTGAAAAGAGCATAACAGATAAATTAATCTAATTTAATTTAGTTGTTGTTTTTCTATAAAATCTGAGATTCAGAATGTTCTTCCTCTTCTTGCTTGCCTGCTTTTCCCACTGTTTCTCTCTCCCTTCTGGCCTTTCTTGCTCTGTGCTGACCATTTGTTCCAAAATTCTGAGTAGTGTGGTAATTTACCTCTGGGATGTAAATGCAAAACTCTAAGTGGTGTAAGCCCACCACACCTCCTCTTTGATTCTCTCTCTTTCCTTTTTTCTTGCAATTTGTTTGTTTGATTGGCTTTAACTGTACTTTCTGTTGTGGAAAAGTGAGTTGGGTTTTTTTTTGGTTAATTGAGGGTTTTTTTGTTTAGTTGGTTTATTGGGGTTTGGTTTTGTTGTTGTTGTTGTTGTTTCTTATTCTCAGACAGAATACATCTGAAATCTCAAAATGTTTATAGAATGCAGCTTCTGACTTGCACATAGTTCAGATACAAGCTTGCAGGAGAAATATGTGAGTGAAGGTCTATGCCAGTCTGTACAATAGGTAAAGTCAAATAAAGTGTACCTAATCCATACTTCTTTTCTTTTGACTCTACAAATCACTTAAATAATACTATACAGTAAATAAAGCTTTTAATAAATTATTTGCATTTTATACCTTATCTTAATTAAGGTATAGATTTATATGTATAATAAGAGTATGCACCCAGAGTATCAAAAAGTACCTTCAAGAGGACAAAAAAACTCACAAAACCCCCACAAAAACCAGTTGACACTGTACCTGTTTTTCACAGTTTCTTCTTTACATAACATGCATTAAACAGCAAGTGTGAATAAAATGCCTATGCTTGGATTCAAACCACTGCAGCACTTAATATTAATTGTTGTTGACAAAATGGGTATCAGAAAAGAACAAAGTAAAACAAAACAAACTGACTAAACATCTTTTATTCAAGTCCCAGCTTCATTAAATCTTCCAGACAGAACTTCCTTTGTGGAAAATTTATAACTCCCACTTCCCCCTTTAAAACAGTAGGTGTCCCTTACATGAGCTATAACTCTTGCATAATTGGGCAGTCTAGCACTCTTTCCAAATTTTCTGTGACAGGCATAATTTTTCATGAACACATCTGTCATAAATTTACAAAAATCTAGCAACAATTATCCAAAAGAAGTTGTGATTTATATAGTACATATAAGGTGTGATAAAGGAAACATCATCTTTTTCCTTTCATCCACAAAATATTTGTTCTGTCAGTTTGTACTTTAAGTATCTCCTAATAATGTATAATATAGTTATCTTTCTGTTGCATCTTTCTCTTGTTTCCTCATGCACTGCTGGCTTATTGATGAAAATGTACAGTTTCATATGGAAAACATGGCCATTTGGAAAAAAAGCAGTCTTTATTACTCTAAAGAAAAATTCATTCTTTCAGCAACTTTTTTTTCCCATACTGACCTGGCAAGACAGAAGACTGAAAGAGATTTTGGTAGCTGCTTTGCTGTTCATAGGTTTCAGTCAAACTCCAATACAACCAATACAGACAATTCCATTGACTTGAAATGACACAGAATTTGGAGTTGTTTTCATGGTGACATGGTTCATATTTCGGAAAAAAAAGTAGAGAGGCCTTATTCTTTTGTTAGCTGTACTACCTCAAAGAGACCTCAATTACCTCTTTGGCTTTCAAATCTTCAGAATCCAACTAAACAAGAAGTAGGTGTGTTGGAGGAGCACTCCAAATTCCTTCTTTGTCCCTGCCCCCCCTATATCTCTAGGGGGTTTGAATGGGGGCAAGAAGTAGGCACAGAAAAATGCTTCCCCCTCTCCTCCCCCACAGAGGCTTGAAGGGGAAACAGCAAAAGGTGCCTTCTCCACACATGTACTGACTTGTGTGGAAGCCCATGCTCGTGGACAGCTCCTGGCTTTGCATAGCTCTCAGGTTTTTTGCACCATCCCTGCCTTCAGATGGTTCTGTCTCACTTCTGCACCATTCTGTACAAATTTGCAAATTCGGTAAGTCCTTGGGTCCATTTGAGACAAAGCTGCTGGCAGTACCCGGACCCGGTACTTCCTGACTACACAGCCTGTCTTCCTTGTTGCTATTACTGCTGGGGAAGATGCTAGCAGTTTGGCCCTTCCCTGCCACTGCTGAGGCAGCTCTGTTCCACAGTCATCCCACTCGTGGAAGACAAAGACACTTCAGTGTTTGATGGGTTTTCCACCCACCTTGGACTTTTGCTGCATGAGTCCAGACAATTGGATGTTGCTTTCAGGAGGCTGCTTCCACAGAGGAATTCAGCAAGGGATCATGGCTAATTTCCTATGTCACCGAGAGAGTCATTCCCCACTGGAATGGGCTGCCCAGGGAGGTGGTGGAGTCACCGTCCCTGGAGATGTTCAAGGCACGTTTGGACGTGGCACTTGGTGCCATGGTCTAGCCTTGAGGTCTGTGGTAGTGGGTTGGACTTGATGATCTTTGAGGTCGCTTCCAACCTTGCTATACTGTGGTGCTGTGAAGAGTGAGGCCTGCTGTGCCTTTAATTCTGTGGTCAGCCTAGTGGTTAGTGGGGTAAAGGTGTGTTTGTAGCTTAGCCTTTTCCATTTTCTGACATCTTAAATCTCTAAATTTGCCCATGACATCCTGTGCAGATTTTCCCAACTGAATTGAGCCTGTAAATAAACCTAAACTAGTTCTGTATATAGTATGGGGGCAGGGTTTTCAGGAAAATAAAATAATTCTATTTTGTAATATCTGCATTAGCCAATTAATACTCCCAAACTCTACAACAAGGTGTAAAAGATGCAAATCATAACACAATTTGGACACTGAAGAAATTAGTCAGACAAAGACTACGTTAACTGTATTTTGAGTTTATGAATGTTTTCCTGGCTCTTGGTCCCTGATTTTATATGAGAAAATGAGGGCTAGTGGCTGTTTCTATACTGTGGAGAAAATGCTTTCTCTGTCAATTTTTTTCAGCCCTAATTTGAACTTCAACATACTGGTGATCAATTAATTTGAAAAGTATAATCTGCAATAAATTTTATACAGTAGTTGATTCTGAGATTTGTACAATCAAAATATACTACGAAACTTCTATCTCTTCTGGAGGAGTCTTTGCACTAAGCTTAAATACATTGGCTGGGGAATGGTGCTGTGAGATCACAATGGCTCTATTGTGTCAAACAGGGTATGACATGGTTGATGGGGTGGTGTAAAAGCACAGCAACAGTGCCACTGAAGGGCCAGTGTGCATGCCATACTCTGCACAGCTCTGGAGACACTATCCCTGATGAGGGACCAGCAACTTCCAGGAGACCACATGTTAGCAGAGTGCCAGATGGCTCAACTCCTCACAGCCCACAGAGCCAGCCCCACTGAGCTGCTCCCTAAGCTCTGCACTGTGCCATCTACCAGCTCCAAGGTAGTCCATCTCACTCTGGCTCCTGATGCTGCTCCACTCCATACTGCCTACTCAGCCCAGACACCTCCCTCTGCTCACGCTGCTCTACCCAGCTCCGTGGCGCTTCATTTCCCCTGCTACCCTGGAGGTGCTTCTTCATTGAAGTGCATGCCTGCCACCAAGATCTTGGGACTGTTCTTGTGAGAACTCTATGAGCTGAATCCAGGAAATGGATCTCTTCCTTTGCCCCTTGATTCTTTTTCTCTGCATCTCTATTTCTCCTCTCTCTCTCATTTCCCCTCTTCTTTTCCTTCCCATTTTCCATCTCATTTTTATTCCAATTTTCCCACTTCTCCAGTCCAATCTAATAAACCAAATTCATTAACCATATAGTGTTGGTTCACTTTTATTTACCACAAGGGAATTATTTGATTCATAGCACATTATTTGCTGACCAGAGTTGGTATAGGATAACTGACTCATGACAGGTGCCTTATCATGACAAGGAGATCAGAGGTGAACAAGCTGGATACCTTGGGCCAGAACTGAGTGACTTCATGGAAAACTGCAGCTGATCATCATGTTAGATTAAAACTAGAGCATCTATTCAATCACTTTCTGATTAAGATCAGTCAATAACCTGGCAGACAATGCAGTATCCTGGAACAATAACCTGAATCAGAGAAGAAGATTCAGGTGCCAATAAGAAGAAATATATAGACACTTACCTAAGAAAGAGTTCTTATCATCTGATTGTTACACAAGGTAATGATGGCAGTGCTCAGTTGTTGCTTTAAGAAATGTATTTTATTTAATACAATATATTTTCTTCTATCATAGAATAGAAAGGAGGAAAATAGTCAAGATGCTTAATTTTCTTATTTAAAGAGAGACTTGACTAAAATTGAAGAGCTGATTGACAAGAAAAACGATCAGAAAGACAAAATTCCATCAATCGCCACCTTCTAGTTACATAACATTGCATATTGGTAACATTCTGGTTCAGTACTATCAGCATCTACATTTCTGTGTTGGAATGTAGTACAGTCTGAGGAGTTACATGCAATCAGAAAGTACCACATTTCATTATGATTTATTGAGCTTAGAATCATAGAATGGTTTAGGTTGGAAGGGATCTCAAAGATCATGTAGTTCCAACTCCCTGCCATAGGCAGGGACAACTCCCACTAGTACAGGTCACTCAAGGCCTCATCCAACCTGGCCTTGAACACCTCCAGGGAGGGAGCAGCCACAACCTCCCTGGGCAACCTGTTCCAGTGTCTCACCACCCTCACTGGAAAGAACTTCTTCCTGACATCCAGTCTAAATCTCTCCTCTGCCAGTTTAAACCCATTGCCTCTCATCCTGTCATTATAAGACCTTGTCAATAGTCCCTCCCCAGCCTTCCTGTAGGCCCCCTTCAGATACTGGAAGGCTACTATAAGGTTTCCTCGAAGCCTTCTGTGGTTTTGATTCTGTAATTCTCCCCCTTTACTCCACTCTGGTGAAACCCCATCTGGAATACTACATTGTGGTAGTTTGGCCCTGGCTGGGGGCCAAATGCCTACCAAAGCTGTTCAATCACTCTTAAATGGACAGGGTAGAGGGGGAAGTATAACAAAAGCAAGTGATAAGAGAAACAATTTTAAAATAACAATAAGCAGAGCAATAGACCACATGGAAAGCAAAAGCAGAGAGAGATGTTAGTCTCTACTTCCCATCAGCAGATGATATTCAGTCTCAGGGAAGCAGAGATCTCTATGCTTGGTGGTTACTTTTGGAGAACAGATGCCATGGACAAATCCCAAAACTTCCTTCTTTCACTTTGTTCTTATATCTGAGCTGATATTATATGGTATGGAATATGCCTTTGGCCAGTTGGGGTCAGCTGGCTCAATTGTGTCCTCTTAGTGTGCTCTTGGGGAGGGGAGATGTTGAAAAAATTCAGCCTGGGTGCTCAGCTCAGCAGTAGCCAAAACACTGGCGTGTAATCAACACTCAGCTGCAGCACTGCAAAGCACAGAACTAGAAAGATGCCTTGAGGAGAACTCACCCCAGCTCAGCCCAAAACCACTACATGCATCTAGTTCTGGAGCCCCTGTTACACAAAATATCTAGACATGCTGGAATGTGTCCAGAGAAGGGCCACAAGGATGATCAGAGGGTTGGAGCACCTCTCCTATGAAGACAATTTGAGAGAGTTGGAGCTGTTCAGTCTGGACAAGAGAAGGCTCTGAGGAGACCTTATTATGCCCCTCCAGTATCTGAAGGGAGCCTACAGGAAAGCTGGTGAGGAACTTTTTAGGATGTCAGGTAGTAATACGACTAGGGGGAATGGAGCAAAACGTTCAGATTGGGTGTTAGAAAGAAGCTGCTTACCATGATGGTGGTGAGACACTGGAACAGGTTGCCAAAGGGAGGTGGTGGAAGGCCCATCCCTGGAGCTCCAAGCTGGATGGGACTCTGAGCAACCTGATCTAGTGTGAAGTCCCTGGCCATGGCAGTGGGGTTGGAACTGGATGATTCTTGAGGTCCCTTCCAGTCCTGACAGTTCTGTGATTCTGTTCTGCTCTGCTATACTGCAACCACAAATTCAAATATTTTTCAAAATTCCTGTATGGTTTTAGAGTATAGTAGGATATTGTAAATATAAATGTATACATTTATTACATCTCCACTGATATAAAGTTGCATTTGTGATCCTTCAGGAGCTCTCTCTGGCTGTGAATGCTAGCTTCTCCTGGTCTCAATTTGTCTGACAGTTGAAAAGGGAGATATAAAATCTTAATAAGAGATGTAATTCTTTAAACAATATGTATCTATATATTTAATGAATTCTGTGACCCTGGAATGAGGTAATTATAGTCATCCAGAATGTAGCTGAAAGAATAAGAGAATTTGTTGTTTTGGTATTTTTTAATGGAAATGTATTTTGCTTAATATTGCAGACAAAACACTTCTGCCGCAGCTGGAGTTGACTGTAATTTTAATGATTAACAAATTAAGTCTTACCATGATTATATTTTACTGTACAAAGGGTTTCCTGCAGACTGTCTGCAAGTTGTTCATCATTCAGTGGAGCTGATGTGACATCAGTTCAAAATTCCACAACAGCAAACATGTCATTTAAACTACTCTTGACCAGGATGACTTAAAGTAGCTTCAACATTAATGCATTCAGAGGTTTAGCACATGTATTATAAGTTTGTTTTCTGGTGCAGATAAAATTAGTAAATAAATAAAAAATACTGAATGAGCCTAAGTCACCAAGAAAAGCTCTAGGGTGAAATTAAAAAAAAAATGAGAATGTTCTTTGTCAAACTGATTTTAATACTGCATGTCTGAATATGGTGTTGCTGCTGCTTCTCTTGTGGTTTGTTTTTTTTCTGAGATATTGTATCAAAAAATCCCATATATGTCAATTAATATATGCATTTGTATATGGCATCATAAAGGAATTCATTTTAGTTCAGAATAATTTTGCACTAGTATTAACATAAAGGCAAAAAAAGTCTGGTATGAAAAGATGTTTAGCAGATGTAAAATGCTCATATATGATCTATAAAACATTATAGCAGCGACAGGACTTTTGTTGATAAAATGAATAGCGTCTGCTTGGGCTTTAGCTGACTGCCCTAGTTCTGCCAATTACAAGGTGACAAAGTTAATTCCCTTAAAGTCAGTGCTCTGAAATACGTTACTGTAGTACCATTAAAAATCAGTCAAATCCATATTCCCTGAAAAGTGACAGAATTATGAAGATTTGAATGTTATGTCAAAGACTAGATTTTTGGAGTGAATTTTAAATGCCCTATGGGAATTTTAAAACTTAGAGACTGAATGTGGCATGTTCCCATGTCGTCAATTCCTTTAAAAGCAAGTGCACACAAGCCGAAGTGTTTTTCTGCTGTCAGTATGAAAGACAAATATCCTTAAAGATATAGCTTCTTAGAAAGTCATTAAGAAAAATAATATAAATTGAAACAAGTAAATCTTCAAATTCCTTGAAGCTTATGTAAAACTACTGTTTTGTGTTTCTATAAATCAGTAAGTTAAAATTTCTACCACTCGCCTTAGCTGTCCTAGATACCGCAGTTAACATTGCACTGATATATGGTGTGTTGAACTCCATGAAAGAGTGAGATATTTGATGGAGTAGTTATTTTAAAATTAACTTCTATGCAGAATTTATTTTTCTTAGGTGCTGTAGGTATTTTCTTCAGACTTTGGACTAAAACACAATTGAAGTAAAGTAGAAGTAGTGATTGCTAGGATCAAGGTGAATAATGAACAGTGAGAAATCTAATGCAGTCAGGATCTTGGGAATGAGAAAAAACTTGTCATGAAAACAAAGAACGAGAGAGTTCAGTTTGGCTGTGGTGAGATGATGGCAAAAGTCAAAAGTGGTTTGTGTAGATGTTTTCTGTGAACATACCAGAGAAATAAATGTTAAGAAGCAAGGAAGGTGGGAAAGGAAATGTTGAAACATAATAAATGATGCAGCTGAACATGAACCAAATTAGGGCTTTATCACAAATAGTAGTTTTTTTCTATAGATGTTTTAAAAATGTGAAAAACTACTGTGATTATTTGCAAAATACTTATTTTGATAAGGATGAAGACATCTAGTCCCTGATGACTTCAATGTAAGAGAGATGACAATGGTTTGAACAGGTGGAAGAAAAGTATCTCCTACAATTATTTAGTTATGTATATTGACAAAGGTAATCAGGTATACTTGGAGGTAGCCAACAGCCATATTGATGTACAGAGTTAACAATATTTAGCAGAAGTAGTACAAATTGTTCACTATATATATATGCTTACACGTACATTCTACAAAATGTCAAAAGTCTGTTTTATTCTGAGAAGTTAGGAACTAAAATTAACATTCAAATTTGAACAAACATGCCACAGACCTAGAGGCACTGAGAAACTATGGGCTAGATGTGCCAAGAAGCCAGATGCTGCCTTCGGAATAATATTTTGCAGGCTTTGGCATCAGAAGTCTATGATGCCATCCAAAGGATTCCTATACCCAGTGAAAGCTTTTTTTCTTCAACCAGCATACTAGCTGTATTAACTATCCTACAGAATAAAGACGTGAGGATACATATATAAGGGATCCGTCTGAACTAATCTTAGAGCAAAGAAAGTATACATGCTTGCAATACCTGAATTATTTATTTTAAAATGGCACAAGTCAAAAAGATGGATATGTGAAAGAAAGGCATTTTTCTGTGTGCTCTATAAATCTTCTTTTCTCTTTCTAATATAATGTCATTAATTTCATCCTGTGTAATGTTAATAAGAAGTAGATTTGAAGACAGCAATCACATTATGAAGCCAAAATAATTGCACAGCAACATTGTTTAATATTATTTCCACAATGAAAGACCTGTTTTTTCACTACAGGAATTTGAGCTCTACTGAAGTAATGGGAATCTTTGTTTTCACTTCAAGAGGCTAGACAGTAGTCCATAAAGTTTCCACTGTAAGATTTCTCTGGACTTGATATTTGGTGTACCTTCATGATCTTTAGTGAGCATCTTTCACTCAGCTCAAGTCATAGCAAAGCCCTACAGAAAGTTCTAAATAAAACAAGGAGGCAAAACGTCATAGAAGGTAAAAGTTGTCCAGCTGCAGCAGTGTGAATTGAGGGAGGAGATTGTTCATCTCCTTTCTTTCCCCAGCGGCTTATCTCAAGTCCCCAGAAATGCTTATCACCCTTCTGATTTTTTATCTGTGTAGTTGCTTCCTAGAACATTTCAGTTTACTTGGCAGATATCTGCTATTTAAACTGCTTAAATGTACTTTGGATTTTTTTCCTGAAAAAGGTCACAAAGAGCATAAAGAGAGATCTTAATAGTCCAATCTGACAGGGAGTAGTGATGAGCAGGTGGGTGCAGAATGAAGGCTGGGGACAGCAATTGCTTTTCCTGAAAGAAATGACTATACCTTGAACTCTAATCAGAATCAGATTGTTCGAATCAGAACAAAAAGGGTTAAACCGAACCACTGGTTTTTTTTTTTTTCCCAACACAGAAGTGAGGGAAAAGTCACACTCAAAAACTCAGGATTGAGACAAAAAAAAAGTTAAATAAGAATAGACTTTACTAATCAGAATCAGATAAACATAGTACAAAAAGCATAATTACCTTAGTCTATTTGCAGAAAAAGCGTGTCACAAAGCAGGAGCAAGCAGAAGCAAGTGAGTTGGAAGCCCAAGCCAGAAAACTACTCCTCCATCTCTCCTTGCCCTACCACCATCCCAGTGGTAAAAAACAACACTCGGAAAACACAGAACCCAGAAGCGGCAACTGAAACAGGAAGCCTCTCATGTTACAGTCTGAACTTCAAGATCCAGAATACTTTGCTCCAATCAGTACTTTCACTTTTGAAGCTGGCATGACTGCAGCATGGCATGAATAACAGCACCAGGTTCAACTCAATCCAGGACATGGATACTAAGTGTTGAATACTAAAAAAAATGGTAAAAAGTTTGTTTCCAAATAACTAGTAAAATTCAATGCAAAAGTATATCAAAACTGATTAATGTTTGTTGGTTTGGGATTTTTTTGGTTTTGTTTTGTTTTGTTTTTTAGTTAAGTGCTTATATTTCAGTTATTTCCTTTGTTTTTTAGGAAATACACCAAAAGGTGTTTTCCCTCTCTGTCTCCACATATCAGTTTATAAAATCAAGTATGAGTATATTAAGAAACACTTAAGTTCACATTACTTAATCAAGGGTATCTTTGGTGCATATTTGTCAAGGTCTGGAGATTAACAATATCTCTGTCCAATGGAGCAAGAGCTATTCTTATAGATTTCTGTGCTGCAAAGTTATTAGAACAATATTTGTCATTAAAATCTCTATTTAGTGATACTCAGGCATTAACCCAAAGTGGAACTCTACCTTTCTCACTGTAAAGGAGGGCCTTGACCTAGAAATGAAAAATAATATTAACATCTCCAGAGTCTACATTCCATTTGCACAGTTATCTGTGTGGGCTGTGGAATAAGTTTACTTGTGGAAATAATGAACCAGAACAAAGTAGTTTTTAGTTACAACTGCTGAATTTCTCATGGAATGTAAGTGCAAAAAAGACAACTATATTGTGTTACCAGTATTCTCCATTTTAAGCTTGAGTTCTCTCACCCTCTTAACATACTCTGACAGTAAGTGGTCTGGCTCCAAGTCTTCTACACCTTTCCAATAGCCAGTTGAAACCATCAATAACCTCTCCCTTCAGAATTATTTTCAAGGATTGATCACACATAGATTCTACTTGTACATCAAATATTCCCAGTATCCTGACTGTCTCAATGGCCTCTGTGGGTACATTGTAGTGTACCAATATCTGTCTTGTAGTGGAGAATTCAAATGTGAATTCAGAAATTCAGATGTGGCTTCACAGGTGCTTCATACAGAATAAGGCTCTCCCTGGTCCTCCTCAGATCTGATGTCTCTTTTTGCTAATAGAGTCTAGCATGTGGTTGACCTCATTTCATTGAAGATCACATATGCTCTGTAAATACATTTTCCTAACATGAGAGTTCAGAGGTGTGGTTTCTATAAAGGATGAGACTAAAGCTCAAAGCTAAACAATTCAAAGATATTTCACACAAAAAGATTAAGTAAACGGAAAATTTAATTTCTCTCTGTCTGTGTTCATCGCCTATGAAATAATATTGCTTGAACTCTCAGGAGTGTCACCAAAATAAATTAATTAATGTTTATGATACATTTATATTGCCTAGAGGAAAAACTCACAAAAAGGTAAATAATTATGTCTTTGGATCAACATTTGGTCAGTGTGGAGAACAGAAAAATATTGAATAGTTATAAAATACATTGCAAAAACTGCTTAACTAAACACTGTACATCTCGGATATTAAATAAAGGAATCTATGGCATGAAAGAAAAGTATATGTATATGTTACATGGTTTGTGTCATGAGGTATATGAAGAACTCAAACTATTAATTGGAAAGAAATGTTTCTAATTGCTTAACTTTGAGTTGTAAATTTAAAACCCCAAATTCTTATATACAAGGATGTAGGTGCTCTTAAAAGCAGCTAGAAACTCTATGATATGTGTCAATTTCAGTATAAAAAGGTTTTAATATGTCATTGAATTAATGGAATGCAGTAAACTTTATACACACACACCTTCATGCACAAATATGCACAACAGTGATAACTATTTGTGCTTCTATCAACTTAGATGTAGAAAGTAATTATACATAGCATCATATTTGGTTGCAGGTAGATGTATTGATTTTAAAACAGACTGTTTTCCATTAATTTAGGTCTTAAATTTTGTCATAAGCAATAATGCACAGTAAGTGATATAGAGTAAAATAAAATATGATGATCTCTCCTAAGTTTCTTGCTTTCTGAGACATTTAACATAGTTTCTAAATTATATTACTCACAGCAAAATAGGAAAAATTCTCATAAAGGCTGAAAAATAGAAACTATATGATTAAGAACATGCCTAATGCAAAATATGGCATCTTCACTTTCTTTAACTGCTTGAATATTTTTGTGGTTGACATAATCCTTTGGGATTCTGAAGGACAAAGTTGTCCAAGAAGGCTGACATTCTTCAAGAAGGAGATATTTAAGATGTAGGAACAGGCCATCCATGTGTGATGAGAGATGAGCCAATGGGGAATAAGATTGGCCAGGCTGAACAGAGAGCTTCATCTGGAACTCAGGAAGAAGAGTCTGATAGCATACACCAAAGGGCACTGAGAGAGCTGGCAAAGGCACTCACCAGACCAATTACAATCATTTATTGGCAGTCTTGGCTATTGGGGGAGGTCCGAGTTAACCAGAGATTGGCAAATATGATGCCTATCTACGAGGAGGGCTGGAAGGAGGATCTGAACAGCTGAACAGACCTGTCAGCTTGACCTTAGTGGTAGGGATGATTATGGCGCAGATCATCTTGAGTGCCATCACGCAGCATATACAGAACAACCAGGTGATCATGCCAAGTTAACACGAGTTTATGAGTAGCAGGTCCTGCTTGACCAACTTGATCTACTTCTATGGCAAAGTGACCCGCTTAGTGGATGTAGTGGCGCTTGGTGTCATGGTCTAGTCTTGAGGTCTGTGGTAACGGGTTGGACTTGATGATCTTTGAGGTCTCTTCCAATCTTGGTGATACTGTGATACTGTGATAATTGCCCCCAAAATAAATCACCAGACTAGCTCAGAAGGTTTGGAGACAAAATGATGCTGTATTTACAAAACCAAGCTAAAACCTAGAAGGACAAAATACAATGTGTATGTACAAAATATATTTACATATATTTATAATGTAGATGCAATACAAGGATCCTGCTGGACAAGCTAGATAAAATTAATATAACTCCTCTCTGCTCCTTCCCACCCGCCCCCATCCCCATATAAGGGAGAAAGAGAGAAAAAAGAAAAGACACTCTGCTACTACTTAGCCATAACAAGTCTCAGCCAAGGTCAGTGAAGCTGTGCAAAAGCACCAGCAGAAGCCAGAGCAAAGAGAAGAAAAGAAAGCAAGAATAGTTTGTGCAGCAAATTGTATCCTAATTCACCAATCCAACAAAATAATAGAGACCTATCTACTATTGCTCTTTTGTATCCAATCCTCTATTTTATTTACCTTTTAAGTTTTTTGTTTTTTTTTTTTCCTACTCAATGTCTCTGGAATTTTCCTATCCTTGTTTATAATTTAGAACTAGGCTGTAGTGTTAAACTACCACAGTGGATGAGGGAAAGTCTGTGGATGCTATCTGCCAGGACTTCAGAAAAGCTTTTGAAGCTATCTCCCACAGCATTCTTCTGTGGAAACTGGCTACTCATAGCTTGGATGTGTGTACTTTTCACTGGGGAAAAAAAGTGATTGGATGAGCAGGCACAAAGGCACAAAGCCTTGTGGTAAATGAAGTTAAATTCAGTTGGTGGCCAGCCACAAGTGATGTTCTCCAAGGCTCAGTATTTGGGCTATTTCTCTTTAATAGCTTTATCAATTATCTGGATGAGGGAACTGAATGCACCTTCAGGAAGTGCTCATGACACTAAGTTGTGCAGGAGTATTGATCTGCTTGAAGGTAAGAAGGCTCTGGAGAGGGATCTGGACAGGCTGAATTGATGGGTCAAAGACGACTGTAGAAGATTTAAAAAGGCCATGTGTCTGATCCTGAACTTGGGTCACAGAACTCTAAGCAATGGAATGGGGAGGAGTGTCTGGAAAGCTGCCTGGTGGAAAAGGACCTGGGGATGTCTGTTGGCAACCAGCTGGATGTGAACCATCAGTATGCCTGGGCGGCCAAGGCAAATAGCATCCTGGCCTCTATCAGAAATGGTGTGGCTAGCAGGACTAGAGAAGTGATTGTCCCCCTCTACTTGGCACTGCTGAGATTTGGCACTCAAATACTGTGCTCTGTTTTGCATGCCTCAATAGAAGGAGGACATTTTGGTTCTGGGTCATGTCCAGAGGAGGGCAACAAAGTTCATGAAGGGTTTAGTTGCAAAGAACAGCAGAGGGAACTGTAGTTTTGGCTTTTTTTGATATGGAGAAAAGGAGGCTGAGGGAAGACACTAACTGCTATAACTGCCTAAAGAGAGGCTGTAGTGAGTTGGGGGTCAGTCTCTTCCTCCAAGCAACAAGTGATGGTATGAGAAAATGGCCCGAAGTTGCACCAAAGGAGGCTTAGGTTGGATGTTATGAAAAACTCCACTAAATCATTCATAAAGTGTGAGAACAGGCTGCCAAAGGAAGTGATGGAGTCACTGTCCCTGGAGGTATTTAAAAGAGAGTATAGATCACAGAATCATAGAACCGTTATGTGGTGCTCAGGCACATAGTTCACTGATAACTTGCTAGAGGTGGGTTAATGGTTGGGCTTGACACACTTAAAAGTCTCTTCCAACAAAAATGATTCTATGATTCTATGAATCTATGTTCATTATCTCTCCTAAATTCCGAGAAAGCACGCTATTAGAAGACAGCAATAGAGCTATATGTTATTATTAAAATTTGTACTGTTTCTAAAATATTATTTTCTCCCCTTTGTTTTTAAAAGAAGCATATTGTCATTCATCTCAGTATTTTGATGGAGTTTTTACAGATAGAGTTTTACAGATATACATAATTGATATATCAGTGTTATTTTATATTGATATTCAAAAGCTCATACCGTTGTTATCCAGATCTTGCTATAGTACAGTAATGTGCCCTGCTAAGAAAATTGTTAAATTGACTGTTATAAAAATCAACTGTTTTCTTAATGGCAGTAATATAAATAAAATGTTAAATAAAGAAAGCTGTGGCAAAAATACTAGTATATATAATCTAAAACTATAAAATTAAAAACCTAAATCTCATTTATCAACGTACAATGAAAGCTCAACAAAGTGTATTTTCTAGAAAATATGATCTATTGATATGATCTATTTATATACATCCCAGAGGATATTCCTCCCACTTGTCCTTCTGGATGAAACTTTAGCTGTTTTAAGAAAAATAGAACAAAACACTTTCTGATTCATAACAATGTTTAGAAAAAAAACCCTTTCCTGAAGTTCACATATTCTTACTAGTCTATAGAGCTGTGTATGTATGAAATAACTGAGAATAATATTTAAAGAAAATAAATTCAAATCCACATAACAGTGGAATTATCCCACTTCTGCAATATATTTGTAATACAAATGTCAGCAGGAAGCTGCCAGGGAATAGCTAGAAAATAGTATGTGCTTTGTTAATCTACACTCATGTTTTGGTTGGGTTGTTTTTGGTTGGTTGGTTGGTTCGGTTTGATTTTGGTTTTTTGTTTGTTTGTTTTTGTATTTTTTTTTCCAGCTCCAGCACTAGTATATTGCTTATGAATATGAAGTTAGTAGTTATTATCAACACTGACCTAGTTTGACGCAAAAAGAAGCACAAAATCTCAGTACCTAAGAGACTCATTACAAGCCCAAACTCATGTTTTGTTTAGCTTAGATCACATATACAGATATATTTTGTGAGAGCATTGCAACCAATTAATATACAATATTTTGAAATTAGCTTCCTTCAGTCTTATGAAGAGTATTTGAATATGTATAAAATATTTAACCAAATCAAGAAGTATCAGACAGATTCCAAAGTTTATTAAGTTTATTAAGTAGATAATAATTTGGGACACATTTGGGATCACTTGCACTGCTTCATAACATATGGAATGTACCCCTCTTTTTTTGTCCCAAAAAGTAAATAAAAAATCTATTCTTCAGCAGTTAGGTGTGGAATATGACTGTCTTTCTGAATAAAAATTACTTCTCTTTAATCCTTTTTGAAAAACTTAATTCTCCAGAAGACATCCAACCTAGACATTTCACTTCTGCACAATATTTATAACTGGTAGTTATATAACAGCTGCCTGTAATGATATCTATGAATACTATTCTTAGGCCCATCAAATTTTCACTATGTTTAATACATAATGTTAGCCTGTGAGATGACACCTAAGAGTTATATGCCTCAGTCTTGCATATGTACCTGACATTAAATGTATTAGACATTTAAAATTAAATCTTAGATAATAGAATTAGATATTCAAGTCTGGCTTTTTGGGTTTTATTCTTCCCAGTCTTTTTTTTTTTTTCTTTTTTTTCCTATCAATGTTATTTATCCACTGTGGAAGAAGCTGTACTCTGAAGCAAGCCAAAACCATTTGCCCAATCTTGGAGAAAATTAGAACTGTGCAAACACTGTTGCTTCATTCTGTTTCAAATACCTTGGGGCTTTCAGTCACACACCCTTTTCTCAGCCACTCCATTGACCTGCTCCATATGTCGTAATATTCCCTGTTGGCAATGTTTCCTATATTTGTAGGCATTTTACATCACCAAAAAGCATAAAGAAACCCAAGGGACCTGAACAATCAGGGCCTGTGGGGTTACTGTATTTCCGTGCATAAAGAGAGCAGGATTTCTCCTAGGCAAAGAGGATTGTCCTGTCTTTACTATTCATCTTCAAGAACGCATTTGAGAAGTAAGTCTGCAGAAAATGAATATTAGTACTTTGGCTAAAATTCAGTTGAATAGTCATTACAAGCCCATAGCAAACCCAGAAAGCCTGAGTAACTACAGGCAGAGAATGAGATAATGTTCACAGAACACTTAAGTTTAAATACATGCAAGTGTCCTTTGGGGCTTAGGATCTATTTAAAGACCTGTCAATTAGAAAAACAAAAGTATAAGCTTTTACAGTAGTTACTTGCCCTGCCTTTTGATGAGCCAGCTACCCATCAGAAAGCAGTACTTCATAGGACAAACTTGGGGTTTAGTTCAGTAAGATAATGAACCTTCTGATCAGAAATTTATAACATAATGAAATAAATAATGGCTCCACAGTCTCTGCTGTCCAGAATTGTTTTGCTTTCTGACATCTTTAGTATTTCCAGTCACTTGAGGAGATTTTGTATCTAAAAAGAATGTGACTTTACAGCAGACTGCAAAATATTCCTTCAGCAGCATCAATTTGCCTTGTATACACTAAACTTGCAAGCATTTGTTCAGGGGCCTTTCTCCCAAGTAAGGAACACACTTCTCCAGCTGCAGGTCACTCAAAGCTAAAAAAAGATCTCAGAGACAAGGCAAGCCAGCAAGTTTATCAGCAGTTTAATTCCCCAGGAGGGCACCAGGGGCCATTACATGGCCATTAACATAGCCAGCACTGAAGTCACAGATAAAGTAGAGGCGGCCGAGCAGCCAGCCAAGAAATCAGCCAAGGGCTTTGAGACAGACACAGATGTTGCTGCTAAAAAATTTATTCTAGTCCTTGGCATTGGAGTCCTTTATCTGTCAATTCTGTGTCCTGTATGAGGCCCCAGCTGTTAAGTTTGCTGATGAAAGGAGAAGGGGGAAAAGATGAGCTGCATTTAGATGACCAGTGCTTTGATTCCTTCTAAAGAATTGTTGATTATTATCTTAAATTGTTGATATATCTTTTAGAAGAGTTTGTCAACCTTTTCTGGTAAAGCTTTCAAAAATTTGCCTTAAATTAGTTGCAGTGGTCTATCACTTCTTCCTGGGGACTCTGAACCCTGTAGTATTCAAAGGCAAACTGTTCTCACACAGCGGGGTTTGTCCTATAGAGAATAGAATCTACAATAGAATTGGTACCATGGATTAGCTGCCTCTAAACTCAATTGCTTGATCAACAGTATGACAATACTTTAGCTTGCAAGGAACAGAGCAGTCTAATAGATTTCATTGTTTATTTTTTGCCTTTTGAAGATTCCACATCATATTCTCACGTTGGATAAATGTCCCAGTTTCCTCAAGAATTTGACATTTCTCTAGTTTTCTTCACAGTTCCCCAAACCACAATATTTTAGCTATGGTCCCAAGATCTGTTTATGATTTGAATGCTCTGACATATAGTCTTCCATTAGTTTTCTTTCCCTAGAACACTTAAGTCAGTGACAACCATTCCTTTTCTGCCATATGCAATAATAAATATTTCTTTTGAAAAAATTGCATTATACAGATAATTATTTTGCATGTCATGACAAAAAGTAACAATAATACATACTCATTCTATATTATTATTATTTAATATTATCATATAATAATACAGGCAGAGAGCATATTTAATTATATATTAACATATTATCATGGGACAACTCAGGTAATACAGTTTGGTTTTAGTGAAAACATTCATTTTTATCCAGGTACATGCAAACATTTATTGTGCTCTAAATTGTTACTTATTGATTAGTAGATGAAAATACTTTTTTTCTTTCTTCTCTACTTCTGCTTTGAAAAATATGAGTTTCCTGTCTAAAGTCCTTTCACCTTAATGATCATTTTCAGTTACAATCTATATTTTTTAAAATTTCCTAGCTGTACTGTTACTGCATCTTGACCACATTTCTTTCCTTTCCATAACAAATGATTTACTGCACTCTGACCTTTTTAAGGCTATATCCAGCTGCTCCTTCTTATCTTTCAGAGATAATCCCTAAGGGGTTGAGGGCAACTGCTCCATTCTGCTCTGGTTAATACTGTTACCATAAATTCCTGCACTGTTTTGTCATCTGCTTTACATCAAGCTGCTCCAGAGTATATTGGGCACCAAGAGAGTATATTACACAGTGTAACACAACAAACCTTTAGGCAGTTATAATAATTTGAAAGAGTGGATTTAAGAATAAAGTGCCATCACAGGAAACCTCTGAACTTGATATGATAAAATTCTATATTCCTTTTCCTTTTTAAACAATCAGGAGGCTAATTGCTACTACTTGCCAAAATTCATAGGAGCTTTCACACATGAATGTCCTTCCTCCCTTCCTTCTTTCCTTCCTTTCTCCCTCCCTTGCTTTCTTCTTCCCTTCCTTCCAAATTCATGACTTCCTGCTTTCCATTCTTCAACTGTAATACAGTGTCAAGGAGTACAAAAGACCTAAACAACAAAACCAACCAAAAACTCTAAAAACAAACAACTCCATTGATTCAAAGAAATAATTTAATTTTTAAAGCAGTCTTCTAGAAAAGGCAAATTTTATCACCTCAACTAAAAATAAAGCAAGAATTGAACCAATCTAATCAATTTCCCAAACAGTTTTTCTAACTGGAAGGCTATTTTATCAGAAAAAAAGTAGAAATGGTATAATTAATGAGTCTTTTTTTTCAGTTGTGCTTTTTTGCAGATAATTTATCATTTCTTTTAAAAATAAAAACGTGCAGAGTTAGCCTGGGAAGAATATAGTAACATGAATTCAGACACTGCATTGCTATCCTGAAACCTTGAGTAAATCATCAAACCCAGAAAATTACTGTTTTCTTTCAGTTTTTTGGGTTTTTTTCCCACATTTTTTGCTTGTTTTTCTCTAAGTAGCTGCCTTCAAGGATTCTGCTATTCATATAAGTACTGGATTGCTCTTTATCCAGTAAAAATTTCCTAAACCTTCTTACTCACTTTTTAAAGTGGTGGGACTAAGCAACGTTTCTGGGTTTCACTCAGAAACAATAATAACAAAACCCATCAACCTCCCCCAAAAAAACAAGACATCAACCAATGATCTTTTAAGACAATTGCATCCTTTATATCATTGTATTACAGAATCACAGAATCACAGAATGTCAGGGGCTGGGAGGGACCTTGAAAGATCATCTAGTCCAATCCCCCTGCCAGAGCAGGACAGAATCACAGAGGAAAAAAGAAAGGATGAAGTATTAGGTTTTATAATTGCCATATGAAGTGTCAGTTCTGATAATTAGGCACAGACGACTACCTGTGTTTACACTTCAAGATGTTTTCTCTGCTGTGTTCACTGTCATCCTGTGTACACTTCTTAGCCTCATCACAAGTATGGGGCAGCTGTATGCCACATTTTTGCCTGTGGTGCTGGTCTTTGGACATTCAGAAAGGAATTTACTAGACTGATGACTTCTTATATGCCAAGATGTCTTTGTTTTCTTGTCAAAGAATTAGGGCAGCTGAGGAGAAACTGGAAGAAGCTGGATCCAGACAGCTCAGATGTGACCTCTTCTACACCCAAGGATGAGTATACAGCCACAGAAAACATCTGTCAGTGCTCTAAGCACAGCCAAGGAACAAACTTGGAAACTTCACTTGTCTCCAACTTCTTCAGTAGAAAATGTAGCCAATATGAAAAATGGAGGCCTGGATAAATAGGTTAATAACTAGGAAAACACTAATGGATAAGAAACTGAATTCTCACTGCACCAGACTTAAATTAGACCTTGTATTACCTGAGTAATTTGCCCCTGTTAAGGAGAGGAAATAAAACAATGTGGATTAAATGTGCTCTTGTTTGTCTTAGAAAACTGTTCTGTTTTGTTAGTGACAGAGCACAAAACTGGGAGAGTCAGAGTGACTGCTTCGTGCTGTAAGAAATACATTTGTTGGGATTATTTCTCCTATGAATTGTGAGTTGTTTTATGAAAGAGGGAACAGATTTGATAAGGAGATTCTGAGATAAATTCTGCAATATAGCCAGCTACAAGACAATGTGAATAGAAAAAAATCTTTCAAATATTAAATGTTAGAGAAAGAAAGTTAGTCTGTTTAAGCACAGGCATATAAGCGGCTCAGACAACTGTTTGCCACTGTGAATAGACCATGTGGGGTGTGTCCAGAGGAAGGACTCTTCACTAAATGTGGACAAAAAAAAAAAAAATTATTACTTTTCGTTTTGGTTTGGTTTTGGTTTTCTGGCATTTTGAAGTAGTTCTAAGTTTCTTTAAAGTCACTACAGTGATGACTAATCCTGCAATGGTGGTGTTTAGTAGTTTTACAAAACTAGAACAAATTACATAGACATAGCTATATATAATTTAATAAAACACAAGTGGCAGTAACCCTTAGGCAACTGCAGAACTTTGTCTGTTTTCTTTTGTTCTTTCATTTAGTATGAATTTATGCAAATTTTGTCATGTATTTTCTTATTCAAGTTACCTCTGAATTAAACTTTACTGCAAAAATAAATACTATATTTGATTATCAAATAAAATTTTTGAGATTACTTGCACTCTGAACTTTTTGTTCACAAATTTCAATTAAAATATTGCCTCAAATGTATTCTTCCAAAGTGTCAATAATACAATAATTTCTTTGAGTGAGAAATAACTCAAAATCATCTCTGCTCTTAGTATCATCATGCACAAAAGCATTCTGCTATTTATAAGCTCCCTTAATAAAACTGAACTTTACAAAAATCAAAACAGAAGATCACGTACAGATATTGCCTTATTACCCATATCTGTATGTGTAGTGGTGGCACGGTGTGAGATATTTTGGTTTTTTCAATAATTGATATGGTTTATTAATTTTTATATTCAGAACTCTTGCTACCGGTCACAATTTTAATAATAGGTTCTTTGCAACAGTCGTGAAAAGTATTACATAGAAGGCAACAGAATCTAGAACACTTAAGAAATAACTAGCAATAATACAACAAACATTAAACTGTTAGAACTGGGAAGGAGGTTCTTGCAGTCAGCTACACTGCTTGTCCACTAGAGGGACTTGGGAAGCTCTTTTCTGCTTAAAACAGAAGGCTCGGATTCAATTAGAGAATTTACAGAGTTTTGTTAAAGAAACCTTTGAGTATTTACTCCCAAACATTAAGCTCCGGATTCCTGGGGCTAACTACACTTTCCAGACAGTACCCAAATACCTGCAGGGAGGTCTGTCAATGTCTTGATGGTTGTTAAGGCTTCTGATCTTCCCAGGCTCTTAATAGTGGTGCTGGGAGAGAGGAAGACAATCTTTGACCTGATCCTGGTTCCTCTTGGACAATCTGTGTCCCTTCCAGGGCTCTCAGTCTTGGAAGAAGACTTGCAGTCAGGATGTCTTGCAGATGTGCAGTCTTGGCACAGTGTCATGCTGGCTAAGCAAGCCTGTCATGTGAAGGCTTAGTGCCTATTCCCTGGCAAACTTGAGCAAGGCAATTTCCAGGTAGACAAACCCAAAGCATCAGAACTTGTTATTATGCAGCATGCAGACTGTTGCAGAGCTCTGCTTCTAACTCCCCTTGCTGATCCTCCAAACTCACCTTGCACATAAGCCAGACCCTGGGGTAAGGTGGAGGGGTGGAAAGAAGGTGGAAGGGTGGTTGGGAACCCCTCCTGAGGACTCTGATTTCTGGGAGGGGTGTTGTGTTTCTGTATTACCTTTAACTTGTATATTTCTGTAAATATTCCTGTACATAGTGTATATATCTGCTTGTATATTGTGCTAAGCTGTAAATATAGCTTCATTCATTAACTTCCAGCTGGCTGAGCCTAGTCTGGGTCATTTTACAAAGTGTGGGGGGGCAGGGAA
Source organism: Ramphastos sulfuratus (assembly GCA_013399055.1). Classification (NCBI taxonomy): domain Eukaryota; kingdom Metazoa; phylum Chordata; class Aves; order Piciformes; family Ramphastidae; genus Ramphastos; species Ramphastos sulfuratus. Next base: position 21,367 of record WBNM01006861.1, on the reverse strand, counting down.
CTCCCAAACCATCACAATTAGCATACATTTTTCTTATTTTCTACAGACGAAAGAAGTCAATTTGTTTTTTACAACACAGAAAATGACACAAGGTAATGGAAATAGGGTTAAACCGATCAGGAACCAACATTATCTCAATTAAAATATCTTGGAATTTATCACCTAGTGTAGTTCCTGCTGCTCAAGTCATCTACCAAAGCCATGCCACAAAGTANCCCCCCCCAAATATGAAAATCACCCAGAGTAGACTCAGCCAGCTGGAAGTTAAGGAATGAAGCTATATTTACAGCTTAGCACAATGTATAAGCAGATATATACACAATATGCATGAATATTTACAGAAATATACAAGTTAAAGGTAATACAGAAACACAATACACCTCCCAGAAATCAGAGTCCTCAGGAGAGGCTCCCAACCACCCTTCCACCTTCTTTCCACCCCTCTATCTTATCCCAGGGTCTGGTTTATGTGCAAGGTGAGTTTGGAGGAGGAGTTAGAAGCAGAGTGGTTAGGTTACTCAGCAGAGAGGCCAGAAGACACACAAGCTCCTAGAGAGAGCTTATCTATGTTTGCGTTCTTGTTTTTATATGTCTCAACAAGCCTATGAGCAAAGTAGACATCATCATTGTTTTCTTTTCACAGCCTATAATCTACTTTTTTATTAAAATAATCCAATTAGCCTCAAACCAGCAAAACTTATAATCACATAGTTAAATAATGTTGCAGTATCTTGTTTTGTGTTGGTGTAGATCTTAATTCAAAACAAAATTAAATGAGAAATTAGGTATTGATTTTCCTGGGTTTAAGATCAGACTCTCTGAGTTGTATTTTACATAGAAGTTTCTTATTCTTTATGTATTCTTCACATTGATTAAAGACCAAACTGTAATAATGAGAGTAATAGGATTCTCTATGATTGGTTTTACCCTTGAGCCCAAACTAAAAAGAATACTTTGTATTTTAAGGACTATGATGCTGTGATGGTTAGGGACACACCAACATAGGGGATGGTGTTAGGGAGTTACACGCTCCCACCCACAATGAAATTACCCAGACTAGACTTAGCTGGCTGGAAGTTAAGGAATGAAGCTTTATATTCACTGCTTAGCACAATATAGAACCAGATATTTTCAATAATTACAGCTATATACAGAAATATACAAGTTAAAAGTAATACAGAAACACAATACAGCTCCCAGAAATCAGAGGGTTTGTGCTAATGTACTGTAGATTCTCTCGTAGATTCTTTGGAAGTCAGATAGTACCTAAAACAGAAAACTTCTAACAACTTGTATTATACACTCTGAACGTAAATCCTCTCAGCTAAGGTTACATTTCTTTGTGGAATACACTGGATTTCACCATTCTCCTGCATTACCCAGTATGTATCACCAGGACCTACAGCAGAAACCACCCCTCAGACAGGTTTCCCTTCACCCAAAGGAGAAAATACCCAAACAGTTTTTCCTAACAGATTCTTTTCACCTACAACAGGAACTTTATCACCATCTGCTGTTTGGACCAAATCTGCTTGTGCAGGTCCTGCTCTGTTTAGAGAACTCCTATNTAGCTCTGTTTTTAGCATGTGTGCATCTACGTGCCGCACCTTCACTGGAATTTTCTCCAGTAGTGCATCAATGTCCTGCCATAGATCAGCACACCAAATAGGCTTCCCTTTCCTTTACCAACCATTCATTTTCCAGTCTTTTAGCCATCCCCGTAGAGCATTGCCTACCATCCATGAGTCAGTATAGAGATAAAACATAGGCCAATTTTCACGTTCAGATGCATCAAGAGCACATTGGACAGCTTTTACCTCAGTGAATTGACTGGACTGCTTGAAAGAGTCCAGCACAGGGCACAGAAATGATTAAGGGAGTGGAACATCTTCCTTATGAAGAGTGACTGAGGGATCTGGGTCTCTAGTTTGGAGAGGAAGAGACTGAGGGATGACATCATTAATGTTTATAAATACCTGAGAGTGAATGCCAAGAGAATGGAGCCAGGCTCTTTTTGGTGATGTCTAATGATAGGACACAAGGGCCAGTGAGGGGGAAGGTGAGACATAGGAAGTTCCACATAAACATGAGGAAAATTTTTTCACTGTGAGGGTGATGGAATACTGGAACAGGATGCTCAGGGGGATTGTGGAGTCTCCCTCTCTGGAAACATTCAAAACCCACCTGGATGCATTCCTTTGTGCTCTGATATAGGTGATGTAGGGGGGTTGGACTAGATGATCTTTTGAGGTCCCTTCCAACCCCTAACATTCTGTAACTCTATGTGCAAAATACTTTACAGTTTATTATCTTATAGACAATGGCACACAAGGAGATAGTTTAGTAGTGGACTTGGTAGCTCAAGGGTCATTTCCAGCCTTAATGATTTCCAACCTAAATGATTCTATGATTCTAAACCCAAATGAGACTAATTCCTTCATTCATCATTCTTCATGATTATTCATCAGCATAAGCTTTCCTCAGCTTGGGAAAGTTGAGGAAGTAAATTTGAGAAGGTATTTCCAAATCATAATGTGAATACTTACCACATTGTTAAGGATCAGGGCTGGGCTTATCTCTAGGCAGATGGCAGACCCTATGTATTAACTCCTCTCCTTTTCCAAAGAAGAAGAGAAAGAGAGCAAGGGAGAGGGACTCTTTGAAGAAAATTAGAACTACTTTAATGATAAAAAAAACCAAAACCAAACACAACAAAATAAATGCAGATAAGTATTTACAAAACCAATATTGAACTAGCAGTCACTATCACTATTTGTGGGCACACAGTGAAGAAGTCCCATACTGGACTCAGCAGAATTTGGAAACTGTATTCAGAAGCTGGATTCTAGAACTGCATTTAGTAATGACTGGCAAAGCAACAGACAGAGTCCCTGTCAGACACCAGCTGTTGAAGATGAAAGCTTGGCCCTGGTGATCCTTCAGCTTTATAATGAATCCAATGTATATGGAACGGAGTATGTTTTTGTTCAGTTTAGGGTCACTTGTCTTGTCTGCTTCTCTCCAGAGATATGACCTCTTGTTTTACAGCACCCCAACGTAATACAGAAGATTTAGCAGTGACCCTTGTTTCCATGAGAGTAAGTCTAAACAACAACCTTTGTGTGTATCAGTCCTTAGCAGTCACTATAAATGTCAGGCATTATCACTTCTAGAGGCAAACACTGCCTGCAGAAACATGCTGTTAACTTCAGAAAGTGCAGCTGCTTAGAAGAGCGCAAGTTGAAAGGTGAAATTACTGAACAGAATTAGTTATAGTCTAGCTCAAACTAGGACACTGATCTTTTCTAGCTGTGCATCTTTCATCTCCCTCTCTTTGTGGAAGTAGAATGGACTGTACCATAAATATGCATCAGGAAACAGAAGAATAAGATGCTGACATTTTATGTGTATCTATTAGGAAACAGTGAATTTGAGGCAAATGCACTGACGCACATTGAACTAATGAGCTGAATTATCTTAACGTAACATGTATGTCTATTAAGTTTTCCTCAACACTTTAATGTAATAATTTAATTTCCTCTAAACTTTAATGCAATAATTTAAATCTTATTTAAGGTTCCTCAGCCAGTATAGATATCCTTGCCCCTCACTGGTGAGTATGAATAGGGAGGCAAGGGTTACATTATCTTCAATCCATTACAGTTTATGTTGTGTATAGGACATGCAAACCAATTGTATCAGGTAAATCATAAAGACCTTAAGGAAATAAACTTCAAAAGTAGACACAAAATAAACAAAGTAAAGATTAGACAGAAATATACTCATAAATGAGGATGTCAATATGATCCTTAGTATCACCTTATCTTTTACTTACATTCTATTTCTGTGTTGCAGTGGTAAACATCTAAACACAGTAAATATATAGGGGTTACTGTAGTGGTGTTGTTTTTTTTTTTATATATAATGTCTATCAATGCTTCTGGGCATTGGAAAAATAGTAATAATAAAAACGCACGAGTTCATGAGAAGAGAAAAGTCCATGAGACATGTTTCTGAATTTATACTAGAGAAATTATAATTTTCAACTTTATTGCTTCTTGACTGACCTGATTGTTGAAAGTTTCAAAATGTAACAATAATTTCAGATTTGATGTAGAGTGGATATATCTGTTATCGATCAAGAAAACAATCAAAAGAGTAAAAAGAACTGTAGGAAATAAGCGTGTCAATAGCTCAGACATTATCATTTTATTTAATAAATTGCAGGAAGATATATTACATCATACAACAGACAGAAGTGATATATGGTGATATATTGTCAACATGGATTATACAACTGTCATTATTTCTCTATATATAACAAAGAGACAAACAAAACTACCATCTGTCTGTTTCTTAATGCACATTTGTACAACTGAAAGTTTTTCTTTGTTTCTCTTTTTCTTCCCTGTATATGATTTATTTTTATTAAATGATGTGCCTTTTCTTTCTTGCATGTGTCTTTTAAATTTTATTTTATTTTATTTTATTTGTTTTATTTTTTTATGTACATCTTGAATCCTGAAAGATCACAAAACACAACAAAAACTTTTTATTGCTGACTTCTAGGTTACTATTACCTGAAAATCCATGCTAAGGCAGAAAAAAACCAAAACAAATAAAAAAATCCCAACCCACCAAAAAAGGTGTTGCATCTCTGTTCCTTCAGTTTTTTCTTCCTAAGCTTTCCTTTAAAATGCCATGTAAAGATTTCTGTACACACAACCACTCTTGGTATATACCTATTCAGCAGATTTTATTGAAACTTCAAATGTTAAAGAACCATGTCATATATCTGTAAGAATGAGTAACAATTTTCAAATAGACCCTTATCTTTCATTTTTACTTTCATCTCAAAACAGTTGACTGTTTCTCATTATGCTGAATGTATTCTTTTGCTACCAGAGAAGGCTGTGATTACAAGGTATATATCACCATATAGCAATCTTGACAGTTCACTTTTGTCTGCAAAAACTCACACTTTGAGATAGTACCTAATTTCAAATATTTCTATACCAGCAAAGTTGTCTGCCTGCAGCCTTTTGCATTATATGATCTGCATTCTTTGGGTAAGGAAATCTGTTTTTTGAAGGAGTTGGAATGACTCCTGACATGTTTTTGAAATTTTTTTTAACGAAAATTTGTTTTAGAAGTTTGTCCTCATCAGATTTTATATTTAATAGTTTGCCATAGAATTTAGCAGTGGTATTTGTTTCTGAGACAAATACAAATAATTTCTAACAGTTCAGTGACACCAAGCTGAGTGGTGAGGTTGACTCACCTGAGAGACAAGATGTCATCCAGCTGGACCTGGAGAAGCTTGAAAAGTAGGCTTGTGCAAACTTCATGAAGTTCATCAAGGCCAAGTAAGAAGTATGGCGCCTGGATTGAGCCAACCTCCACTACCAATATAGATTGGAGGATGAAGAGACTAAGACCGGCCCTGCAATAAAGACTAGGAGGGCACATGTGGATGAAAAGCTGGACATGAGCTGGCAAAATATGTTTGCAACCCAGAGTGAACTGTATTCTGAAATGCATCAAAAGAAGCATAATCAGCAGCTTGAGGGAGAGGATTCTAATCCTATATTCTGCTCTGATGAGACCTCACCTGGAATACTGTGTCCAGCTTTGGAATCTTCAGCATAAGAAAGAAATGCACTTGTTGCAGTGGGTCCAGAGAAGGACACAAAAATGATCAGATGGCTGGGTGATCAGAGTGTTGTTCAGCCTGAAGAAGGCCCTAGGGAGACCTTGTTGCATCCTTTAGGTACTTAAAGGAGGCCTATAACAAAAAGAGGCACAGTCTATTTATCAGGGCCTGTTGTGATAGGACAAAGCCAATGGTTTTAAACTAAAAGAAGACAAATTTAGACTACATATATGGAATAAATTGTTTACACTAAGGGTGATGAAACACTGACACAGGTTTCCCAAAGAAGTGGTAGATCCCCGGAAACATTCCACATCAGGTTGGACGGGGTTCTGAGCAACTTGATCTAATTGAAGAAGTTCCTTCTAATTGTGAAGGGTTGTAATAGGTTTAAAGGTCCCTTCCAATGCAAAATATTTTATAAATCTATAAAAGTTAGTTGGTATAAGAAAACATAAAATCTTTTTTTCTGTCTTTTGTTTGTTTAGAAAAGGTTTACAGGTGATTCAATGACCACATAATTAATGTTTTCTCTGTTGTATGCACTTGAATCTTGAGACCGTTCTTGAGATTCTGTGGATCAATGGAGCATTACTAAAACTAAAATACAGCAAAATTGTACAGAAAGTAGATTACCTTTTTTAAGCATAAAACAAAAGGCTTTTTGGTTATTCTTTTGGCACTTTTGAAACTATCCCTCTTGAGGTGATTCAGTGGCTCAGCACAGGCAGTTGTAATATGATTGCTGGACACAATCCATTTGCTGGGTGCTAGTTAGTGGCAGCAAGTGTTACTGGAGGCAAATGTGCATGGCAGTCTCTAGCAAACTGCAAACTGGACCAGCCAGCAAGTAGGACACCAGCGTGTGGGAGACCCCATGTCCAAAAGGGGATATCATGTGGGCACAGAATTCCATGCTCATACTCAGAGGGGCTTGTGAGTATTGGGTGCCTGTGGGATATGTGCAGCAGGAACACAACTGGACAAGTAACAGACCAGTGGGACAGATAAGTGGGACTGTGATCTGAGTAGAGGTACAAGGCAGGCAGAGGGGATATGCTGATGCTTGGGGGATTTATGGAGGGGTGTGTGTTTCTGAACTTAAAGAATGTGACGTGTGTGCTGTATGTGGTGTGTATGTGTTTGTGTGTGCGTATGCACACCAGGGCTAGGCTTCAGCGGCCAGACAGAATGATTCTGAAATGGAGCAGCTGGGCAAGGCAGCTCCTTTTAACATCCCTTAACTATCCGAGAGAGCCCTCCCTTGAACATGCAAATCACCTGGGGAGGTGATGACTACATTAAAAACTGAGGAATGTCTCTACAAAGATATGGCTTGCCTGATAAGACAGCAGCTATCCAGGGGGTGTGGTGGAAAGACCTCCAGGAATGTGCAACAAAGATAAGATCATCATGAATGACCTGCCTGATGTGTCAGTTCTGCCCTCCCAGATAACACACCTGGCAGTCACATATGCATTGTAATGTGACTAGGGTGTGGGCCAGGTGGAGCTATGATGCACAATATAAAAGCCCTGAGCTATATCAGCTTACTAGGGGAATATCATATTTCGGCCTGGAAGCAGCACCCCAGGAATGTCCCCACCCCAAAGGACCATAGGGTGGTAACTATTTGAAGTCCCAGTATCTTTTGAACCCAGCATTTAACTTACTATTATTTTTAGCAGAGCTGTAAAGAATATCACAACCTGATAGGGAAATTGCCATGCATTTCAAAGACATCGATTACCTCTTAAAATACTACCTACCTTGGTCTCCTTTTTGCTACATTTGCTCTTTGGTTTTCTAACAGTGATTAATTCCAGTTTAATTACACAAACAAACACACAAGAAAACAAATAAATCTTCTTGGCATGGAAAAGTTAAAAAAAAACAGAAAACCAACAAAACCCCAACACCACCAAGAAGCTCACACACAAGTCAGGGCTATATGTTAAACATATTCTCATTTAAAGATATAAACTAAATATTATTAACAAAATTTAATCAAGAAATGAGGAAATGTTGTCAACAGAATGAAATATTGTCATAGGATCACAGTTTCCTGTTCTTTTCCAAACACTGTGTCATATATTCAGCTCCAGATGGTGGAGAACTCTACAGGGTATCTTATTAATATGTATAAATACCTGTTTACGGGGGGAAGAGATGGATTCTTTGCAGTGGTTCCCAATAACAGCACCAGAGACAGTCGGCACAATCTGAAACAAGAAGGTTCCACCTGACTGGAAACTCTTTTTTGCTGTGAAGGTGACTACAAACCAGCACAAGTTGCCTACTGATATGGAGCTGCCCTCTTCAGAGATACTCAAAAGCTGTCTGAACACAGTCCTGGGCAACTGGCTCTGGGTAATCCTATTTGAGAAGGAGAACAGGACTATGCAGTCTCCAGACATGTTTCAAACCTCATCTATTCTCTGATTATGATGTGTCTAACCACACACACACACACACACACACACACACACACACACAATATTTCATACAAAATGGAACTCAGTAAAGAGTGACACCTGATTCATGACAACAGAAGTTAAATGACGCAAATTTGTCTTTTCTAAATACACTGTTTTTCTATAAAATTATATTCTGTGACACACTATGATTGAGATTTAAGTGAATTTTTGAACAGAAGAAAAGTCTCTGTCATTGTTAATAACTGCTCAATGGAAAAAAAAAATTAAAATATAACAGTTGTATCATGTTAACAGAAAAATGTGACCAACTGGTATTTAAATGAAGGGCTACTTAAACATAAATATAGTCTTCGGTATGATATCACTTGAATGTTATATATCTCCATAAAATTTTTATGGAGTCTAAGGATGATAATTGTAACTGCACATTTCTCAGGTTGAAGTGATTCATATTTAATAGATTTCAATTTGTGGAAAGGTGAATTCTGTAAGAGTGGAACATGACATGTAATATCAAAATGCGAGAAGGCTAAGAACAGATCATAATGAAGAAAGAGGTGAAGAGCAAGGCGTCTCTTAACTGCTAGTAAATGAAGAGTGATGTGTTAAATCTTTATAAAAATAAATGCATAAAGTGGTGATTTTTACATATTTAATAGCATACTAATAATGCCAGCATAAGGCAAAATTCCTAGATATTTCACAGATAATGACAAGGGTGGAAATGAAGAGAATATAAAATTATATGGTATAATGACGTTCGTGGAAAATATAATATAAAATAGAACTGATAAAAATAAAAAAGGTCTTTTTCTGTAGTGGGGTACTCCAAACTCCAGACCTCCTCCATCAGCAGAGGTTCGAATGGGGGAAGACAAAGGCACAAAACTGCTTTCCTCCACCCCTGCGGGCTTGAATGGGGAATGGCAAAAGGCGCCCTTTTTCCACATGTGTACTCACTTGTAGGAAAGCCCACGCTGGAATCTGGGATTGTGATTGGCTGGATTCTTTGCGCCCAGTATATATTGGTACAGTCTAGGAAAGACTTAAATAGAGTGACCAGAAAGCACGTGCAGGTCCACAAGTCCTGCAAGTCCACCAAGTCCATCAGGTCCATTTGAGAGAGCTGGCTGCAGCACCTGGACCTGGCTTCTCCTCGGACTGGTGTGCCCTGGCGTCCTTGCTACCCCAAGCTGGAATGACCCTGTCTCTGCTGTAAACTGCTGCTGTTTGCAAGAACATGCCAGTAGTACAGCTTTTCTCTGTCCTGCTAAGGAAGTGTCACTCCATGAAATCTTCCTCATGGAAGCTGTGTCTGGAGACACTTCGACTTTGGTGGCTTTCATTCAGACTGGGCTAATACCATATGGTTCCACAATTGGATTATAACTTGCAGTTCCCAGAGGCTGCCACAAAGGAGATCCAGGAACCATCTCCAAATTTCAACTCCACCCTAGCAAGTAAATTAGCCTTTCCCTAGGCTCTCTGCTCTGCCTCTGATTTCTAAGTGGGGTAAAGCTATCTTGTGGCTTAGTCTTTTCCATTTTCTGAATTTTCCTGAATTATCGAAATTGCCCATAAGCATCCTTGTGGAAATTCCTGACCAAATTAGAATCTGTAAATAAAATTTAACTATTTATGCATATAGTTATGGGCAGGGATTTTCAGGAAAATAAAAGTAACTGTATTTTTACAATTCCTGCCTGTCAAATCATTCCAAATCAAACTAATCTCATACTAATATTAAAATTGTGATGAAGAGTTGTTGCATGAGTGGCTGTGTAATCTAGTCTGCCAGTTGATTTGTACCACAACACCTCCCTGAAGGCACAAAGTTTACTGATGATACAAAACTAGAAGTAGCTGACACAGATGGCCATGCTGCTATTCTCTGAGACATGGACAGGCTGAAGAGTTTGGCAGAGGTGAACTTTATAAGATTTAACAGGGGCAAGCACAGTGCCATTCACCTGTGGAGGAAAACCCCAATGCGCAGTACAGATTAGGAATTGAACTGCTGGAAAGCAGCTTTGTGGAGAAGGACCTGTGAATCCTGGTGAACAATTTAAACAAGATCCAGCAATGTGCTCTGGATGCCAAACAGGCCAATGATATCCTGGGATTCATTAGGAAGAATGTGACCAGAAGCTTGAGGAAGGTTCTCCCTCTGCCCTATAGAGGCCACATCTGGAGTAGTGTGTCCAGTTCTGGGCTTCTGAGTTCAAGAGACAGGGAACTACTGGAGAGAGTTCAGCAGAAAGTTAAAAAGATGATTAGGAAGCCATAGTAGCTCTCTTAAAAGAAAAGACTGAGAGACCTGTAACTGTTAATCCTGGAGAAGAAAAGACTGTCAGAAGATCTCAACAATGCTTATAAATACCTAGAAAGAAGAGGTCAAGATGATGGGGTCAGATTCTTTTCAATGGTGCCCAGTGAACAAACGACAATGGGAACAAATTGGGACACAAGATGTTTCTCCTCTCCTCTCCGAACCTCTCCTCTCCGAACCTCACCTCTCTGAACCTCGCCTCTCTGAACCTCTCCTCTCTGAACACCTCCTCTCCTCTCCTCTCCGAACCTCTCCTCTCCGAACCTCTCCTCTCCGACCCTCTCCTCTCCGCACCTCNCTCCTCTCCGAACCTCTCCTCTCCGAACCTCTCCTCTCCGAACCTCTCCGAACCTCTCCGAACCTCTCCTCTCTGAACGTCTCCTCTCCAAACCTCTCCGAACCTATCCGAACCTCTCCGAACCTCTCCTCTCCGAACCTCTCCTCTCCGAACCGAACCTCTCTGAACCGAACCTCTCTGAACCTCTCCTCTCCTCTCTTCCTTCTACTTTTTTTTTCTTTTTGCATTTTGGAACAGAATTCTACTCACAAACTCAATCATCATCCCACTTCCACCTCTCACCAAATCCATTCGACTTTGCAGCCACAGTATGAGGTGATGCTATGTACACAATTATCCGTGACCAAATCATCAGATCATACATTTAACATGTCCTGTTTCTACTGACATCCACAGAAAATTGTCCAGTGAAATAAAGCCTATATGTGTGTATATATATATATATATATAAACAAATATATCAATATATATCAATATATATCAATATATATGATATATGAGAATTCATATCCAGTGTACAGGGAGGAAAATACTATCAAGGTACCTCATAACTCTGTCAGCTTCAACTGTGCCAAGTTGCTCCAATCAATTCCTCTGTCATTTCCTTAGAACCACATCTGATCTAGTGGAAACTCTGACAGATAATACATTTTAGTTATTGTAAATATATAAACAAACCTTAAAAGTAAACAGAGTTTATATCTTTGTCTCAAAAAACATAATGAAAGCTTAAGATTGTAATGGTATCAGCACACTCACATTACTTAAACTTAAATATACCTTATGCTTTATCCAGACTCTCTTCTCCTTCTTTTCCAAACATTACTCTGCTTTGTGCATTCCTAAACTTCAGGTTGCTCAGTCAGCATTGTCTTCTACAATGTTATTCTTAAGTGATAGCACCTCCCACCTTTTTGTCCATGGTAAATATTCTGGAATTCTAGTTTTTATGGCTACATTAATCATTAAAAAAAAAAAAAAAGAAAAGAAAAGAAAGAAAAAAAAAGATGTTTCCCAAGACCAAGCTGTAGCCTGTCTCCTGGCTGATTCTTCATCTTGTAATAATTATTTTATTTACAAGCTTAGAAATATACCATTAATTTTTTACTTAGAATTCATATGTCTTTGACTAAATTCTGAATACCTCTGAAAAAAGGTAAGCTAGTCTGTTTCCAATGCCTCTTTTTGTCTTCAGGTATACTCTATGGTTCACAATAAATTTCTTTTTTTCTATTCCTTTGTCTTTTGTACTGAGGGATAGGTTAATTTAATTTGCTAATGCACATAATTTATTATTTATTTATTGATTTATGACATGTTTTATCTTTAGAGGCAGTGAGTGAATAAGCTAGCTATAATTAATGTGTCTCAGTAGCATTTCCCAAAGTATCCATGTTGGATTGACAAATAAGTTTCCAAGCAGATCTACTCATTTTGCTTTTTCTCCTTGTTCCTAGGTGCATGGTCAAGTGTACAGCACCCTCTCTTTTGTGTACTCTATCACTTATTAGGCATAGGTCAAGTATTGAATTTTGTTACACAATCAAAAATCCGTCTGTGACTTTTGGCTATTTTTCCCCTCCAGGCTGCTTTTTTTTTTTTTTTTTTGGTAGGTTTTTTCTGTTGTCATTGTTTGGGTTTTTTCATTTGTTTGTTTGTGTTTTTTGTTTGGTTTTTGGGGGGGGGTTTTTTGTTTGTTTTGTTTGTTTGGGGTTTTTTTGGTGATTGAATTATTTGAATCATTTCATTGAGGAGTTACTTGAGCAGTTGACTGGCTCAAGAGATGCATCACAAAGAATTTGAACAAAATTAAAAGCTGGAGGGAAAGTCAGGATAATTTCTTTATTTAGATATATATCAGACTCATAGATGGACCAGCTCATCTGCTTTAAGAATCTTCATCCTGAAAGAGGAGCAGGTTTAAAAAATAGCAATAATAGGATAATAGCATTCCCTGTCTTTCCTCCTGTTTTTCTACCATATCATCGAGATGACACATGTAATCATCTTTAGTAAGTTAAAAGTGTCTTAGAAAATATGGGGAAAGATTTCTTGTCATTTGATAAGGAGCATGGGCATATGGATGGCTTTGAAGTGGAACTTCTAAAATATTTGTTATTCTTACTTTGTTTAGTAAGACTTCAGAGAGAGTTTGATTCTAAAAGCCCAGGGGATCTTTTGAATCTTCATAAAGTTCATGGATAGTTGTTTTCAATTATGACCTCATAAAAAAGGAGCATAAAAATATATGTCGCTCTCTGCAAATGTTTATTTTAATAGAATTAATACCTCTGCAGACGTCGTGAGTTTGACTATGATAGGGTTAAGCTTTTGGTTTGTTTTGAGCAAGTGACTGTGGTGGGGCAAGAATCAATCAGACTGGATGGGCTGGACCGGACTGGGCTGGACCATTCCAATCAGTGCTTAGTTTTGTTTCACTCACTGTATGTACAATTCCATCAGTATTATTGTTCTCCCTGATTGTTGTTATTCCTCCAATGATCTACTGAACTCTCCTTATCTCAACCTACAGGACTTTTCCTTTTTCTCCTGATTCTCCTTCCCATTCCACTAGGGGATGGGAGGGCAGTTGTGTGAGTCACTGCAACAACAGAGAAAAATGTTTTAGCTGCAGAGCCTACTACACAGGTAAGCAGGTAGAAATCCATAAAATTTGGTGTGACAAGGTATAAGATAAAAGGTTTCCTACACTGCAGGGTGTCTACAGCTGTTACTATAAAATTTTCATATAGGGAGGTTTTTCCTCCTTCTATGAAGTATTTTTATTTATTTTTAAATAAAACAAACAAGCTATCAAAAAACCCAACACAAAACACCCCAAAAACCCTGACCCTGGAGTCCTGCTGACGCATCAGTTCTTTTGGTTCTGTATCACTACTTTTCATTTGCTTATATGATGCTCATGGAAAAGGAGTTGCTCAAAAAGAAGTCAACATTGGTCTCCCTCTAAGATATACTTTGCCTTATTAATTGTTTTATTTTCTACATTCAGACAAGACTGGCCATTTATTTTCCTTTAATTCCCTAATATAAATGACATACACAGACACTTAAGGCTTTTGAAAATGAATTTGCTCAGGCTTAGTCCCTGATCCAAAAGGTTATTGTTGTCAGCGGCAAGATTTTCAGTAGTTTCTAATTATTTCCACACATTTCAACACACTTGAGATCGAGTACTGTTACTAGGTTTAAGAAATTAAATTTAGGTATCATTTATCCAAAGAAAAAAAATGTATTATTAAGACTGGAAACAATATTAGTTGGTTTTGTGGCTGTTGTCCTTCAGGCAATAACAAAAAAGAATCCTTCAGAAGTGACACTGAAAAAACAAGTACCAGGATCCAATTTTTAACCCTGAAAACTGACAGATTAGGAATGGTTTACAAGATCCTTATTTGAACCAAACACCCAGTATAGCTGCAAGTGAGATTAAAATAAGACATTTATGAAGTTAGTGGGTTTCAATCAGATATGTATCATATTTTTTGCATTAAGTGAAAGTCTAAATAGTAAAAAGAAATATATAGCCTCTGCATGTAGGTGGACAGAGAAATGTCTGTTTTTATATTTGTACAAAACTAATAAACAGTTGTTCAGAATGTGCATCTTTATGCACGTTTAGATGGTTTAATAAATAATGAGGATAGCACAATAGAAGCTTATTTTAATAAATTATTTGTTTCTGTGATATGTAAATATCAGGAAACATAATTTAATATTTCAAACATCTGTATTAAAAGTAACTGTAGAATCTCACCATAGACTTAATAATTTATAATTTATTCTAGCTGTAAATCACAGTCTTGTAGAAGCTCACAAAGAAGATGAAACAAAGCCAACATTTACTTCCTTGCATAGTGCACTTTACTTGCAGTTTCATTTTCATTCAAACCAGATCTACCTGGTTTATCCTCGATAACAAGTCCAGGAGAGTCACTGTGTTCAGTAACTCACTGGCAAACTTTTTAAGTAAACAGAAAAATATAAAAATCTCTAGACCGAAATATTACATTGTGTTATGCTCTTAGGAACCGTATTTCTCTGAATTTGATGATTTTATCATATCCACTACAAACAGTTGACTATCTCTTTGAATTTCTTTCTATTTGTTGCTGATAATCTTTCAGATTGTCTCCGGTTTATGTCATCAGTGAGCAAGGATAAATACAAATAACACATTCTAGTTTATAACTCAAATTTTACCTTTTGTTTAGCTTGTCTATCTAGCCAAGCAATTCTGAGGCCGTTTCTGATTAGCTATATTTAAGTTGACTAGTCTTCATCTTTCAAATAACAATACATTCAGCTGATAATGGTCATTGAAACTCATGAAATGGATTAAAAAAAAAAAACAACAAAAAATAAGTTTGTCGATTATTATGCACATTTAAGGCTCAATTCAGCTGTCTAAACACAGGGCATGTTGTGCCATTTAAGATACCTTGAGGCATTCAACACATCCACACAGACTTATCTAGAATGACACAGGGTATGTGAAAGATCTGAATTATTACAAAATATCAGCTGGAGGTCAGGGAGGAGACACTATGACATTTATAAAGGTATTTGACAGCTACATGTGGATAATTTAATTGAGTCTTTTAAGGAGAAATTAACCTCATCTTAGCTTAAAATGTCTACACTGATAACTAGTCACCTTAGGCTCCCTTAATAAACACCAAAGAGAAATCTGGCATTTTTATGGTGAGATTCATCTGTCTAAAAGTAGATAACCACTTAGAATGAGATGAATCGTGTCTTCAAAGATCATAATAAGACAGTTAAGTTTTCATGACTAGGTACAATGTAGACATATATGTGAAGGTGATCAGACAAATGTATTTGGAGACTCTATGTGAGTCAATTTTTAGACTCTGAAATTTAGATGTTAACTTCTCCAATAAGCTAAGCATAAACCAGTTTGATGAAGCCTTTGATTAGTTCTATAACTGTTTTCTGAATGTTACCAATTTCCTGCTCATCACTCAAATTTTATATGGATAAGATTTGCCTGAGTACACTGAAAATGTCTAGAACTCAGAGGGAGGGATAAGGGTCCTAGGGCACCAGGTGATGTTCTCCTCCTTCCAGTTAGGGAAAAGCATAAGTAAGATTAAACAAAACTCTTCTCCTAGTCCCAGAAATCTTTCAAGAAAAAAAGGGGAAAAAAAGAAAAAAAAAAAAGAAAAGAGGGAAAAAAAAAAGAAAAAAAGAAAAAATAAGGAAAAAAAGAAAAAAAAGAAAAAAGAAAAAAAAGAAAAAAGAAAAAAGAAAAAAGAAAAAAGAAAAGAAAAAAAGAAAAAAGAGAAAAAAGAAAAAAGAAAAAAAAGAAAAAAAGAAGAAAAAAGAAAAAAAAAAAGGGAAACCTTTGAGACTGAGATCTTGAGGCTGAGGCCAGAAAATCAATGTTATGCTATCACTTAATTTTAGTATTACTGCTTCAGATTACTGAGCAGATCCCTATTCTAGGGCCACAACACAACTACAGTGAGAAGAGAATTATTTCACTAAAATTATGATGCTATCCCATTGATTTCAACAATGACAAACTTGTTGGTAAGACTTTATTTAAATTTTCCTTTCAAACTTTTCAGATGAGGAATTGCCTGTGGTTGGAGCAGTTAAATACTTCTTATTTGCATAATTAAGACTTAAATTACCTTGCCAGGAATATGACATCTACAATGTAAAAACGGAAATGTGCTATCAGATAAGAATTGAAACAAAAAAAAAAAAAACCCAACCCAAAACCCAGTTTTGTTTTCATTACTTTTTTATATTTCTTTTTTAGAAATTAGATTCAGGTGATATATTGTAGATTGAACAATGTTATGTGTGATTTTCAGTGAGCAAAAAGGTACACTGTAAACCAGACCTTATAGGGTCATGTGAAAAATATTGAAGCAGTTTTGAAGAAGTACATATTCTATGTTTCTGTTTTGGAAAACTATGAGCTACCTTTGATTCCTTTTATTGAGAATTATGTAGTATGTTACTGAATGCAGGGATGAATTATGAGAAATAAAGCTGCTTGGCAATATATCATCACAACCTAAATAGATGATGCTAACTCTGTGTTTCACTTTGACAATATAGTGAGTCCAAGAGGAAAAAAACTTTCTTATTTCTTCAGGGATATTTTTAGTGGCCTTTTTTTCCTATTTCCTGTTATATTAAAGACGAATATTTTCCTCTCTATTTATCAAAAACAGTGCTGACACAAATCAAAATCGCAAATACTCTATTAAAATTTAATTAAAAGTGACGGCTGTGGCTGGTTTTGTCATTGGATAAAAATATGCATGGAGTTTTGAGTAGGAGTTAGAAATAAGAGAATAAGAAAAAACTGGATTATTCTCTTTTAGATGGAAAGACTTGGGCACAGTTTTGTCTTTTTTAACTCAACAACCTCCCCCAGACTACACTTCTCCATTCTTATATTAATATTTTTGCAGTGAATTTTTAAATGGAAGTAATAAGGTTATCAGATACATAATACTTTCCTCCAAGTTATACAGCATCAAGCTATGACACCAAATCTTCATAAAATACAGAACTACTATTTGTAAAAATTTCTTTATTATCAACTTTGGACCTTTGCTATTTCTCTGGATTTGGTTACAGTATCAAAAATTTAATTTGATCTACTATGTCTTAAACAATTAACATGGGTCATATTCATGTCAAGTTGATATTGAATCAAAATTGTGTTTCTGGGGATATAAAATGTAAATATTTCTAATAAGGTTTCAGTCATAGAATGATAAATTCAGGGTGACAAAGGGCACATACGAGCCTATGAATTTTTTGAATGGATAGCGTACAAGAAATGCAACTGTGCTTTTAATTTTTTAAGAAAGTTATTAAAATTGCTGTCAATGTTAAAGATAATAATTAGTTAACTTCACCAGGTTTTCTTTCAGTAGAAGAATAGGTAGTTACAGTATCCTAGTGGCTACCTTTCTTAAGAAAATATCTAAGTGTGCATTTCATGAAAGTGATCAGTTCTTGTACTTAAACTTCTGAATAGGCAAAGTCTAATTGGTAAGTTCTAGATTAAAAGAGTTTATTCACTGCTCTTTTAATCTTCTAGTGGGACACCCCTTATGTCTTGGTTTCATTTGGGTAGTGCTAGTTTTTATCATGGTCACCTGTTCAATGAAGTGTTTTGGATATAGGATAAGAATAATGTTGATAACAAACTGATGTTTTAGCTTTGGTAAGTAGTGCCTATCTTAAGTCAATGATTTCTTTCAGTTTCCCACGCTGTGCCAGCAAGCAGATGTATAAGAAGCTGGGAGGCTGTATGGTCAGTTCAGCTGACTTGAATTAGCCAAAAGAATATTCCATACTACATGGTATCATTCTCAGTAGCAAACTAAAGCGAGTGGGTTGCAATGGTATGGATCACTTCTCAGGCACTGCCTGGTACTGGCTAGTGAGTAGTTTCATTGTGCATCACTTGTCTTTCTTGGGGCTTGGTTTTGAATTTTATTGGTTTGGTTTGGTTTGGTTTTGGGAGTTTTTTTGGTTTGTTTTTTTGGTTTGTTTTTTTTTCTCTTCCCAATTCTCTTCTCAATCCTACTGGGGTGTAGGAGTGAGTTTTGAGCAAGTGACTGCATGACAGTTGCTAGCTGAGGTTAAGCCGTAACACATTGTCATGTATCTTGACTATCATGTAGACAGTTTCCTCTTGAAGTCAGTCAAACACAGAAGCTATTCAGCAGGTCTGAGACTCAGAGAAACCTGTGACTGTCATTACTGGGAAAACATTTCCTGGGATTTTGTCAAATTCAAGGTCTAACCCGAATTTTTTCACACTTTCTGTGGACTACATTTTCCTTTGTCTTTTGCATATTCAGAAGATTCACCTTATTTAACTGGATGATCTACTTCATGTGGTTTTGGTTTTTGTTTTTTTTTTGTGATTTGCACATACACAAGGTGCTGCTTATTTGTTTCTTCCTCTTATTCAGAGAAGGAGACTGCTACTTTTCCTCGGAAGGGATAGCTCTAATTTTTTTTTTTTTTTTTTGGAAGCTCACAGAAGGGACTGTGTGGGAAGAGTAAATTTCTTTCAGTCTTCCAACACAGTATCTCAAAAATGTCTCTGAAACACCTCTGTCTCTTTGCATCTACGCACAATGGGAACAGATCATGGAATTATAAAATGGTTTGGGTTAGAGGGGAACTTCAAAGATCATCCAGTCCAACTCCCCTGCTATAGGCAGGGACATCCTTCACTAAATTGGTGGCTCAAAGCTCCAATCACACAGAATCACAGAATCACAGTATGGCCTGGGTTGGAAGGGATCTCCAAAGGTCATGTAAGTCCAACCTCTCTGTAGTAAGCAGGAGCATCCTCAACTAGATTAGATTACTCAGAGCCCTGTCGAGCCTCACCTTGAATATCTCTAGGGATGGGTCCCGAACCATCTCCTGGGCAACCTGTTCCAATATCCCACCACCCTCATGGTAAAGAATTTGGTTCCTAACACCTGATCTAAATCTACTCTTCTCTAGTTTGAAACTATTCCCCTCCCTGTCAGTCTGACCTCAGTACCAGGGAAGGTCATGGAGGAGGTCATCTCAAGTACCATTACATGCCTTGTAGAGAACAATCAGGCAATCAGGACTACTCAGCATGGGTTTATGAAGGGCAGGTCCTTCCTGATGAACCTGATGTCCTTCCTGATGAACCTGATTTCCTTTTATGACAAAATGTCTCAGCTACTGAATAAGGAAAAGGCTGTGGATATTGTCTACCTAGACTTCTGAAAAGACTTTGACGCTGTTCCCCACAGAGTTCTTGTGGACAAACAGACTGGTCATGGTTTGGATGAGCACAACTCTGCTGGATAAAGCACTGGCTGAATGAAAGGGCCCAAAAGGTGGTGGTCAATGAAGTTAAATTCAGCCTGTGACTGGTCACAAGTGGTGTCTCCCAGGACTCAGTGTTGGGATCACTTCTGTTTAACATCTTTATTGATGGTCTTGATGAAGACATAGAGTGTGTCATCAGTAAGTTTGCAGATGACATCAAGTTAAGTGGCAGTATTGATCAACATGAGGGAAGGGAGGCTCTACAGAGGGACTTGGATAGATTGGATTGATGGGACAATGTCAATGGCATGAGTTTCAACAAGGTCAAATGTCAAGTCCTGCACTTAGGCCACAACTCCAAGCAACACCACAGGCTTGGGGCAGTGTGGTTGGAAAGCTGTCTAGCTGAAAGGGCCTGGGAGTTGCAATCAACAAGCAACTGAATATGAACAAGCAGTGTGCCCAGGTGCCTAAGAAAGCCAGTGGCATCCTGGCTTGTATTAAAAATGCTGCGTCCAGCAGGAGCAGAGAGGTGATTGTCCCCTTCATACTCAGCTCTGGTGAGGTCCCACCTTGAGTATTGTGTTCAGTTTTGGGCACCCAATACAAGAGAGATGTTGAGATGCTGGAGCGAGTGCAGAGAAGGGCAACAAAGATGGTGAAGGATCTGGAATATAAAGCTGGACGTGACCAGTATGCTGGTTTGAGGCTAATTGGAATATTTTAATGAAAAAAAAAAAAGATTATAGGCTGTGAAAAGAAAACAATGGTGATAACATAGATAAGACAGGGAGTCTCTCTCTGTCTCTGGGAGCTGGTGTGTCTTCTGCTGTGTAACCCAACTAATCACTCTGCTTCTAAGTCCGCTTGCTGATCCTCCAAACTCGTCTTGCACATAAGACAGAGCCTGGGGTAAGGTAAAGGGGTGGAAAGAAGGTGTAAGGGTGGTTAGGAGCCCCTCCTATGGACTCTGACTTCTGGGAGGGGTATTGTGTTTCTGTATTACCTTTAACTTGTATATTTCTGTAAATATTCCTGTATATTGTGTATTTATCTGCTTGTATATTGTGCTAAGCTGTAAATATAGCTTCATTCCTTAACTTCCAGCTGGCTGAGTCTACTCTGGGTGCTTTTCATAGAGTGGGGGTGCAGGTAACTCCCAAACCATCACAGGTACCTAAGAACATGGAGTGATTTGTTAAGTACAAATGGAAAAGATAAGTGTAAGACAAAGTTAGTTGTCAATATTCTCAGTTACATTAAATGGTAATGTACTGCTTATGGAATTGCACTTAGAAGCAGGGTAAGATACACTTTAGTATCTAAGATAAACTTGAAACTTAGATGTTGACATTAATCGGAATTTTCAACGAGCTCATTGAAATTATTACTTAACACGAGAGTCATCATTTTTCCATTAGTTTCAGCATTCTATCATGTAATTTTATCAAATTTACTTTTGTTTTTCAGATAAATTAGTTCATTCTCTGTAATGTTTTCAGTTGCAGTGTAATAAATATTTTCCTAAATAAATTAACTAGTTCTTACCAAATAATGACACATATGCTTACAATACACTGTGAGGGAAACTCAGCCTATTTTCACTAAATTTGGAGCAGCGATATCTAGAGGCAATTTAGTTCACTATAGTTTCAGAAACAATGTCAGTGTTGAGAAAAAGGTTATAATATGTGCTTTTTCTGGGTTCTATTTGTGTTTCTCTAGCAAAATGTTTTGTATAACCAATCGGAGTGTTTCATAAGTAAAGGCTTTGTTATATATTTTAAACAAATACTTCTTTCCTC
>WBNM01006860.1:68755-108041 GCA_013399055.1 Ramphastos sulfuratus | reverse complement strand
AGGATCCTAAACTCTACCATCTCCAAAGTCATGCCTGTTTATCTCCAGACTGAATTTGCACCAACTGAAAACCTGTAATTCTGGCAGGGATGCTTTATTTAGCTTAGGAACTATCTAAATGTGAAACAGAATCACAGATGATGGGTTAGAAGGTACCCCAAGGATCATCCGATCCAACCTTTCTAGATGGTAATGTAGTTTAAATGAGATGGCTCAGCACACTGTCAAGCTAAGTATTGAAACAGACCAATGTAGAGGAACCCTCTAGTACCCGTGGGAGATAATTCCAATATCTTAACTGTCCTCTAGAGGAAAAAAATCCCTTCCAGATTCCAATCAGAATCTTTCCAGGAACAGCTTGTACTCATTACATCTTTTCCATGGGAGCTCCTTGTAAAAAGGGAATCTCCATCCTTCTGGTAGCCACTCTTAATGTACTGTTATGTGATAATAAGGTCTCCCCTAAGCCTTCTCTTGTCAAGGTTGAACGAACCCAGTTCTCTCAGCCTGTCCTCATATGGCAGATCAGATACCAAATAAATTCAGCTCAACATCATCTGCAAATCTTCAGGTTTACAAAACTGAAGTTACAAACTTCTGTCTTGTGCTGGTTTGAGGCTAATTGGAATATTTTAATGGAGAAATATTATAGGCTGTCAAAAGGAAACAATGGTGATGTCTACTTCACTCATAGGCTTGCTGAGATGTTTAAGAGTAAGAACTCAAAACATAGATAACAGACAGTCTCTCTTGGGCACAGCGTCTCGGGCTGTCTAGCAGCTTCTGGCTTCCTTCTCTCTGCCGAGTAACCTCACTAACCACTTTTCTTCTAACCCCCCTGGCCAATCCTCCAAATTCACCTTGTGCGTAAGGCAAGGTGGGGAGAAGGTGGAAGGGTGGTTGGGAGCCCCTCCTGGGGTCTCTGGTTTCTGGGAGGGGTGTTGTGTTTCTGTATTACCTTTACCTTGTATATTCTGTAAATGTTCCTGTCTATTGTGTGTATCTCTGCTTGTACATTGTGCTAAGCTGTAAATATAGCTTCGTTCCTTAACTTCCAGCCGGCTGAGTTCTAGTCTGGGTCATTTTACAAAGTGTGGAGGGGCGGGGAACTCCCAAACCATCACAGGAAGTCACCTGAATAAATGGCTTGTTTTTTCCCTTCCCAGGAGTGCTGGCAACAAACCATGCTCAGCAAAAGCTGTAGCCACACAGCAGCTGTGATCATTAAGCTTTCAATTTAAATGAGTAAAAATGAAGTTACATGACACTGAATATTCACGCAGCTTGCATTTAGAGATCTGAGTATGACCTCAGTTATAGTATAACTTCATATATCCTTTTCATTTGATTGTCTGTTTAACTCTAGAGTTATCTGCCTAAGAAACACCATTTCTAGACAAAGCCATAAATTTGGAAGGGACAAGTCCATGCAATAGACCAAATCAGGCCCAAACTAAGCATCAAGTCTAAACTGCTATGTTGCGTACTTCTAGATTCCTCAGCCTCTTCCTGACAGTGATAAAGGGATTGGGATTTCTTTCTGTGTAAATCCAGGAGGACAGCCAAAGCCTGAAGGGAAAATCTTGTCCCCTCTCACACTTCAGTGTAGAATTTACACCTTCTTACACATCAGCTCTGAAATTAATCCTCTTGGTCTAAGTGAATCTGAAGGAGTCTAGCATGGCATAATTTACATGATGAGGGGCTGAAAGAGATATGTAGCAAGAAAGACAGCAATCAGAAGGACGTAAGAAGATAGAAACTAAAGTGAGTAGTAACTTATGTCAGCTAGCTTGCTTTAGATGGAATACTTCAGATTCACTTGGATTTGTATGTGAATTTGGTCCTTACTGTCTGAGGGAGAGAGCAAGACCTCATCATTAGTTTCTGGTGCTAGATGAGTGAGATGTAACAATACCAACATTTTATAATTCCCATATACTGGCTTTTAGAAGGAGTTATGAAATGGATATGATTCTTACTTTGAGTCTTATGCCGGGAAAACAATGCCCTCATGTAGATGTGAACAGGAATCATTGCAGCCTGTTAAAACAAATTAGGAAACATACTTTCCAATCTTAATATA
Source organism: Ramphastos sulfuratus (assembly GCA_013399055.1). Lineage (NCBI taxonomy): Eukaryota > Metazoa > Chordata > Aves > Piciformes > Ramphastidae > Ramphastos > Ramphastos sulfuratus. The sequence goes on along the minus strand of WBNM01006860.1, from coordinate 105,955 downwards.
ATTTCTGGAGGAAGGATCTTCTTGACTTGACTGGTAAAGGTCTGAAAATGGTCAGAGAGAGTCATAGAGCTAAGTGAGGATCCCAATTACAGATTACCAATAATGCAAAGGCTGCTGTGGAGGGACCACACAGTTTCTGCAGCTCAGGAGTTGTGGCTGTGGCTGTGGCTAAAGCATGGGCATAAAGCCCTCTCCTTTTCATTATTGCTTTTAATTATCATCACAACAACAGAGCTGGAATACCTGTTGCACACTGGGGCCCTTTGTGCAAGGTCATCAGCAGAGGTTATGCGGGCCAACACCAGTGGTTTTGCCTTCTGAATATATTCTCAGCTGAATTTTGCTTTTGTGCAGATGCCTTTCTTTGCTATTTACTCCTTATCTTCACTGGCTATTTCCCCTGCTCCACTGAAGATAAGCAACAGATGCAGCCTTACATGATGGCATCAGGGTTCAACCATCCAGCTGAGATCATGAAGTTCTCACATGTGACTGTAAGACTCTCTGTGTTCCCATGAGAAGGTGAAGGTGCTCTGTGGAAGGCTGGCCTTGGAGCACAGGTTTCTTGGAGATGAGCAGTGAATGTCTAGCCTCTTCCCTTTTTCATAAGGGAGCTTGCAGGCTTGGACGGAACAGCAGGAAGCTGACAAGCTCTTCATTAAACTCAGGAGTAAGGCATTAGTCCATGCTCTGATCTTCTGATGACTGGTGTGCAGTTTGGTGTAGCATTGGGAGAATAAAAAGGACTGATTGGACAGTCTGCGCGGTCTGAGGCAGGAGAGTCCAGGCCACAACATGTGGACAAGAAAGCACAGGCAAAATGAATACTCTCTGATCACAGTCGTAACTGGAACCAGTCAGAAAACCAGGGAAGTGCGAGGAAACCTGGCCCAGGCTTTTAGCCCGTTGGCAGCGCTGAGCTGCTCCGAGAGGAGAGAGGCAGAAACAAGGTAGCAGAGCCTCTCTTCACATTAAGCACAGCCTTGCCCATTGCAGAGCCTTTTGCTCCCAAATCGGTCTTGTTGTGAGGAGTCTGAGGAATGATTAATAGCGAATGATACAGGCGACTTCTGACTGATGCTGCTGAGGTGTCAGGGCTTGAGGTAATGCAGATACTCCTCTCTCACCCTACCTATTTCCTGACAGCTCTGTGCCAGAGATTCATGTGGCAGCAAATTTCTACCTGTTTTAGAGGCATGAAGAATGACTTGTATATGTGAGGGCATAAGGTACCCTTTTGTCAACAGAGAAGCAGGCAGATGAAAGCAAGAGTATGACCTGGAAAAAGCTGCATGGTGAGGATGGGAGAAAGTTGGCTAAGGCTGGTATAGGGAACAAGAACTGGCCATACAAATGTGTCATCAGAGCATGCTGGCTAATAAGTGAGGAGGAAAAGACAACACCCAACTCCTAAAATAAAGGATGATTGAAAATTAATAAAAGTCTTGGAAAGATAGCACTTAGAAAGCAAAGCTGGCATAGCAGGAATAAATGCAGATAGGCTGGCCTACATCATGGCATCCGCATGAAGGCAATAAAGCGACAAACTTAGTGAATTGCTAATCGCTGTTTCTCAGAAACCACCAGGAGCTGCCGCAGCTCCAGAGAGGGGGTGGGGGAGAAGTGAAGGTGAAATTCCACCCTGAGCCCAGTGGGGCTGAGCAATTAAAGCCCAGTCAATCCAGCAGCAGTCCTCCGGGAAATAAACCAGCAAGCGAAGAGAGGAAAGAAAAATCTTTAAAGAAGGAGGAAATGATGAATGGTGGGGGGTGGCCCTCCACAGCTCTTCTCAAGGTGAGGGAGCAGTGCAAAGTGAATTTCTATAAGTTAAGATTTGAACCCTGAGTTGTGATTCGGGGCCCTGTGCTGTTCCCTGAACAATTTGTAAGGTCGGTATAGGGGAAACTTTGCATGGTTGTGTATCTGTAAGGCTCTTCTAGTTTTTGCAGTGAGAAATGATGCCTGCAAGAGGAGGGGAACAAATTCTACTTTGAGAGTTGATAAGATACTTAAACATTAATGGTAGTAAATATTATAATATTTACTGTGTAAAACTATACCCATGTCACATTTAGGATCTAAATGAATACAGGAGAAAAAACCCTGGAGGATTCAAGGGACAATGTAAGTGGTAATCATTCAAAATGTATTTTAATTTCCTACTGTAAACAGCCCATTTTTCAAATGTTTTCCTCATGTTATTTCATATCAAAACATCTGCTTTAGACAGCAAGGACTAAGTTTTCAGTTAGAGTCTTCCTCTAAGTAAACCAAGGATCTTCCCTGAACCGTAGAAACCTTCCCAGCTTAAACACTGCCAAAATCTGTAATGTCTCTGCAGAGCATTTAGGCTTTGTCGGGGCTTTGGCAAAATCCTTTTACTGAAATAGTGAATTCTGATTCTCTATGACTAGGCATACATTTCTAGTTAGATCTAGACCATGGTAAGAATTGCATGTGGCTGAAAATAGGTGTCCTTTTTGGTTAGGTTTAATATGAAGATGAATCAGGTTTTGGATCAAGATTTAAGTTTATTTGTGCCTTTGCATGCCTGCTGCTCCCAGTGAGAGGGGAAAAGTGGGAGCAAAACCCCTTGGAGGAGGCAGGGGGCTAGTGCCTGAGCGACAGCAGTGAAGACTCCTTCCAGCATAAGGCAGTGGTGTAGTTATGAGTTCAGTTACAGCTGTGCATAAGTGCTTTCAGGATTCATTGTGTGATGAGTTAGGCCAGAGGACAATTTCAGTTTGCTTGTCTTTCACTTTTTGCTCTTGCAAGACTTTAGTGGTTTTTTTGTTTGGTTTTTTTGTTTGTTTGGGGTTTTTTGTTTGCTTTTTTTTTTTTTTTTTCCTTTTGAGCTGTGAAGGGAGGTAGGGAAAAGCGAAGGAGAGATGGGATTTTGTAGGGTTTAAATTTTTTTTCTTCTCATTAATGTGAGACTGGCTGCAATTCAAATCAACAAAACCTGAGTGATACAGCAAATGTAACAAAGAAAGAAACACCAAGAAAGCTGGACAGCTGGAAAACAGGAGTGGGGAAATAAAATAATAAAAATTAGAATCAGATTGGAAAAATAAAAAACAAAACCGAAATACTTGATGTGAGGACAGACCTCATGGGAAGAAAGGAAAGGCACAGAGAGCTCAGAGATTTCTAGCAGGTGTTGAGGCTGATGCACGCATCTTTTGCACAACAGTGAGTGGCTAAGCAGGGAGAATACAAAGAAGCATGACTGACATAAGCACAGTCACCATGCCGATGAGCACAAGTGCCTGTATTTATTAATAGGCCAGAGGGAAGATCTGAATGCAACAGGAACACTCGCTGCCAGAGGTGAGCTCTATCATCAGCAATATGTGGATGCAGGGTGGGAATTTGACATCTGATTATACTGCTCACTCTCTCTGGGGAAAAAGGGCTCTTGAGGCATTTTGGAAATGTGCTTCCCGAAGACAGCCCAGGTACTCTGAAAGTGGATCAGGGAATGGTGGTGGTGGGACTAGGGAAATGTGCTGGTGACATTGCATAAATCTTCGGTAGTCCTGAGCTGCTGCGAACAGATGTTAGAGCATATCATCAAGGAAGCCTCCCTTGACTGGTATTAAAGAGCAGCCTGCAGCCAGAAGCCTCCAAAATCTCTGACTGCTTTCCAGAGCACCACAGCAGAGAGCTAACCCCTGCCCCTGCTAAACAAAGCTGGGATGCTGTGGCTTTTGGAGGGGCAGAGCCTATGTAGCTGTTCTCAGCTCATATGACATAGCTGAGACTTCCAGGGTTTAAATTGCCTGCTTTGTGCTTTCCCTTATTTCTAGAAGGTAGGGACAGATAGGAATGCATTCCCTTTTTCCTGTTTTTCATATGAACACCCGGGTACTTTTCCCCATTTCTCTTGCAGTGTAGCTGTTCCCTTTCTGTGGATTATTCTGGCTCCACCACCCTTGTCCTGTCTTAATCACTGAACACAGTAAACATGCAAATGCCCTGGGATGTTTTAGCACTGAGAACAGCTATTCTCCTTGCTGATTGACAGCTGGGCTTCCACTGGCACATTGGATTTCATAGTATGAGAGTGAATGGGTATGTAGATAAACAGTTGAACTTTCCTAAACGTTTCAGAAGCTATTGTGTGTCTCTGTGCTTGCACCCACACGTGGGCTTCTGCTGCACTCCATGGAGGAGACCACTTTGCTCACTGAATGCATATGGTTTCTGCTTTAATTATGGCTCTTAATGTATTGCTGTGGCTTTTCATCCCTTCCCTCCAGTGTTAAGGCCTTCTTCTGCACAGTAAGCAGACCCCCAGTCTTGTGCTTCTTGCTTGTGCCATTTCTTTGCTTTGCAGAATGTTGGCAAAGCCATTTGCCTGTTGAGTCTCTATCTTAAGTGCCTCGACTAATTTCATCTTTTTATTCAGTCCTTCTACCTGCCTATGGCTGCTTCTGGTTGAGAAATATCTGCCTCCTATTTTTAATTTTTTTTTTTTTTCCCCCAGTCAGGCTTCCAGTCTTCTTATTGCCTTGCAAAAGGCTCTCTGCTGTGTTTGCACACAGATTACACAGCACGTGGTGACTGGAACAAATCTGACAGGTGCGAATGTGAAAACTAGATAGTTGCTGAGATATTTAGGGGCAAACCCCCATAACTTTGTCATCTTTTAATATTTGTGTTTCTTTGGGGGAATTCCTGGCTTTGTTTGCAAACACCTGAAGAAGTCCTTGGCTGAATTTTCAGTTTTTCAATTTTTAGCAGGTTTCTACAGGTCTTTGTGATCCTATCTTCATTCCTTTTTTTTTCCTTGTAGAGATGGTTAAGGGAAACTTGCAGGAATTTGGCTCATGAAGTGCACTGCCAAAAAACACCCAAAAAACAAAAGGTGGGATATGCTAGCATAATAGCAAGTAGTGAAGAGGGAATTTAGTAGGCTGGAGGAGTTTTCTAAAGCCCTACTCAACATTTCATTTTATGATTCTTAATGACAAATGGTGATTGTGAATATTCATGAATTTTTCCCTGGGTTAATGTCATAACCTTTGCAGTAAAAAGGCTGTTTTCACTGGTAATAACTACCTTTCAATTTATTTATACTTGTTGGTTGTTTTTTGTTTTTTTTCCTACAGAGATAGACCCCAAATTAACATTTAAAGTGCGAGAAAGTGATTTTGCATGCTTGTTTGCTGCAGGAAGGGAAAAATAGATTTTTAAAGTCTCATGTTATGATTCTATGAGTCTTATGTTGTGTCTTTATTGAGGGAGTGGGCTCTTTACTTTCAAACTTAGGAAGAAGTTCCTTACTTTGAGGGTGGTGAAACACTGGAACAGGTTGCCCAGGGAGATTGTGGATGCTCCCTCCCTGGAGGTGTTCAAGGCTAGGTTGGATGAGGCCTTGAGTGACCTGTTCTAGTGGGAGGTGTCCATGCCTATGGCAGGGTGTTGGAACTAGATGATCTTTGATGTCCCTTCCCACCTAAACCATTCTATGATTCTATGAAACTCTTGGGTTCTTATCTCAGTATTTTTAGAGTGCTAGAGAAGGTGTTCAGCTTTACTGAAAAGACAACTCGGCATGTAGTAAGAAGAATTTATCTCTTTGAGCATAAAGAATTTGCCTGTCTTTGTTTTTCCTGGTTATTCTAAACATTAATTTAGTATTTTATCGGTAATTACCTTATAATTACCTTATATCCTTTCCCTTGGTCAGTATTCCCTCTTCTCCTCCCTTTTTCCCTTATATTTGGTGCCTTGGTGTTATTACAACTTACTCTGCTGCACTGAACTGGATGCGCCCTTTATCTGTCCATGAGCCTAATTTATTCAAATAATTTTGAATTTGCTTGCTCTGTGCACCATTTTACACTTGTGTGCTATCAGAAAAAAAAAAAAAAAAAAAAAAAAAAGACTTAAAAAATTATATCCCCTGCAGGCCATTTATTTAAAAGTTGAACAGAAGGAGGTACGGTGCTGAAATTTGGGAGTACTGCCTTGTTCCTGTTCCTTCTAGTCACCCTGAACCATGCCATTTTGCTGACACTTTGCTTCTTGTCCCATGGATAATTCTGAAGCCATTTGCTATTGCTGCTTTTTTTTTATGCCGTGCTTTACTGATTTCACAGATCAATCTCTTTGTGGGATTTGACACCAAATGGATATCTTCAATCTGGGTAAGTTATGCCAGCCACTTCTCTTTTGCCTCTGTTGAGCAAAATACTGAAAGAACTTGGAGCACTTTTAACAGACCTGATGTGAATACAGTTGCCTTTCCTTCCCTGGGCTGCCTGTTTCTACACGTTGCATAACCCCGTCCCATATTAATGTTTCCAATATCCGTTCTGTGGCTGCAGTTGGGATTACTGGTGAGTGGATCCCTAAATCCTCCCTTGATTTAAAAAAGGAAAGAAGAAAAAAAAAAAAAAGTTGTGGGGCTTGTTTTGTTTGTTAATGTTTGGGTTTTGGTGGCTTTGTTTTTAGGTGGCATTTTTTTCTGGTTTGGTTTGGGGGGGTTTTGGGGGGTTTTCGTGTTTGGTGTGATGTTTGGGTTTTTAAAATATTATTATTTTAAAAAAGTAAAACTGGAGTAGCTACTTTCTAGGTATGCCCAAATACACCTTCATCAGGAAGCTATCAAGCAATATTACTCCAGTTTTGCCAATTTCCCCTGCTATTTCCTCCCAACTTCGGAGATGCAGTTAATCTAAGTCTCAGGTCCTGTCAACTTTTAATAGTTCTAATTAACTAACTACCTGTCCACATTGTATCATAAAGCCTTTTAACATTTAATTTTTTCCCCCTCAAGAAAATGGATCCTTGTTTCCAGGATATGACCTTCAACTTCTTCTGTAAATACTCAAGCAAAGGATATTAATTCAGGCTCGGTGCAGCATCAGTCTCATCTGTCACTGACTTCTCACTCATTCCCTTTTGTGGCCCCACTGATTCCTTTCCCAGTCCTCTGCTTTTCACATATCAGGTGAAAGATCTCCGTTGAGTTTCTTCACGTCCTTGCCATTTTTTAAAATGCATTTGCTGCTCCAGTGTTTCCTGCTGGTGTTTACAATTGCTCTATTTCAAATGCAGTGTCATTGACAGACCTGCTAAGTAATATAATAACAATGCAACAAAGGAAACTGAAGCCGTGATAGTGAACTTCTCTGGATCTGGATATATTGAAATGGAAGTGGCTTTAGTTTTACAGCGTGTGGTGTGAGACCAGGATCTGGCCTTGTAGGTCATATAACTCATAAATTACCTGAGGCTTTTTAGCAGGATACAGTGGCGATGTTGCCTGATGTTAAGAGCTCTAAACAATGTTTTGTAGGATGTCCACAAGGATGCCTGAAACTTGTCAGAACACCTTTTGGAGGAAAAAACTTCTGTTTCATCAGGAAAAAAATAATCTGACCTGGTTCTGAAATAAATCCCTTCCTAGAAGGTTGTTACTGCTGTATGTCTATGCCAGATTTTTGGGGGTATCTCCATAGGGTTTTGTGTTTAATTACATGGCTGTATTTGATTTACTGCAGTGTGCACCACCCTAGTGTCATTCCAAGATTGGGTCCTCATCTTATAAACTTTTTCCTTCTGGCCATGAAGATACTACATTTCAGAGACGTGCTGCGAGGCCCTCCATACCCAGGAAGAGCATGGAGGGAGGTGCCTTGGGAGGGATGTTTCTTGTGTGCAAGTGAGGTGACTCCTGACAGCTCTGTGACCCAGAAAGCACCTTTGGGAGGCATCTAAAACATGAACAGGCACCCAGGCCTGCAGGCCTTGCTTGCCTGCTTTTGCAGATCATTAAGCAGATCAAGAGAGGGCAGAGGTGACGTAAAGCTACCACAGTTTATCTATGAAGGTCTTCGTAGCCTGGTTGACAGACAGTCTCTTTGCAGGTTTGGCAGCTGGATGCAGAGCACATGCTACCTGTGCCAGAGCTCTGCACTGGAGCAGAGCTGTGTAGGTGTGGGTGAGGTGTCAAAAGGCCAGCTATTTCTCCAACAGAGATGTGTAGGCACGGCAGCTCCTCTCTGCGCTCTGCTTTGGAGGGTGCGTACACCTTGTAGCTGGGGGAGACAATGTGTCTGCAGAAGCTGGTTTAGCCCAGCAGTAACTGCTTCTTCTCTCTCCCTCCCTGCCTCTTTTTCTATTTTATACCTTAATGTCCTAAATCATTCTCTGTGTTGCTTAGTACCACATCTGGCATTCTTCCCTTCCTTGCCAGTTTATGTACACATTAAATTAGAAAGCCATCTTGTACCAGACCAAGCTTTGCTTCCTCTGCTTAATGTAATCCACTCTGAGGTCTAGATAATTAAACTCTCTCACTATCACTGCTGTGTCTTTTACATGTTCTGCTTCATACATGCAGTGTTTCAACCTCCTTTCTGGTCAAGCTGCACACAACACTTTCCTTTTAGTACATCTCCAGTGTAAGTATAATTCATAGCAGCTACAACCTAGTTTATCCCAGGCTTAATTATTTCAGATAGGCAAGATTCTCTTTTGGAAACATGACTGAGATTCTGCAGCTGCGTTCCTACCTGTTTCTTTTAAGCAGCTGTTTAGATATGAGGGTTTACCAAGGAGAGAACGAGAGCTGGATGTAGTGAGGATCAAGGCAATATGCACAGAGTGGCCCATGGATCTTGTCCTTTCATCCTCCTCTTCTTCCACTTCCCAGCTTCATCTCTGATTCCAAAAGGCCCTGCAGTTAGGGTTCAACCTTAGACACAGACTGAAATCCAGCTCATTTTTTCTTTTAAGTAAGTATTTGATTGTCAGATAAAAGCCTTCAGAGTAAGCCAGTACTCACTCCTTGGCACTGGATAACAAACTGCAGTGGCAAAGCAAGCCAGTGAAGCTTGGCCAGAACCCTTCTGCAACCGTAGTGCTTAGTGCAGCTTTGCCTAGGACATCCATCCTAGGACACCTCAGGCAATCATGGTCCCAGGCAGCTCTGCCTAGGACACCCAGCACCACACACCTCAGAATGTCAGTGATAAAGCAGAATAGGGTAGACAGACAGAGAGTGGCTCATGCTTTTACAAAACAGCTGTCACTTTTAAATATCACCCATAAAGCAAACTTTGAAAATTGTGGAGTCAAGCACTAGACATTGACCAGTGTAGAGCTGTCCTTTTGTCCGTTTCAAGTCCTAGTAAGTGGCAGTCTCATAGTATGTCCCAGAGACACTGTTAGGGGGCTCGAGAACTCAAAAAGGAAGGGAGGGAAAACCAGAAATACGTCACTGATTCATTGTGCATGAAGCATGCTTAGCTCTAGCTGAGTCTTTCAATCTAAATTCAAAACCATTCTAATTTCATTTCAAAACAGCTATGAGGTGTACTACTGTACACAGTTGTTTTCACAGCTGTCGAGGGTTAAGGCTGGGCCGGACTGGCCGCTAAACCAGTGACAGATGCTCTCTTAACTCATTTGTCCTCCAAAAGGAGAAGAGAAAGAGAATAAGAGAGAGAGACTTATGGATTGGGAAAAACAGAAACAGCAAAAAAACCAAACCAAAAAACAAACCTGACCTGAAACTACTTTAATGAAAATATTAATAAGAAAGTAGAATATACACAAATATATACAAAACCAATACTGTCCCAACCCCTTTGATGGTAATAAGTCATAGTTGCCACTGATGCTGTGGTATAAGTCCCAGATTGGACTCAGCAGTGGATGGGAACTGGATTCAGGAGCTCACGGATCAGGATCAAAAGCAGAATGAACAGAGTCTTCTTCAGACACCGGCCACTGAAGAAAAGAAAGAGCTTGACCCTTGTGGTCCCTCTTTACACTGAATATGATGTGTATGGGGAATGGATACCCTGTTGGTCGGTTTAAGGTTTCCTGTCCTGTCTGCCCCTCTCAGGATGTGCAGCCTTCTATTCTACACCCACAGTGTGGTACATAAGGTTTAACAGTGACCTTGGCCTGCACACCAATCCTGGGTGCTAACTGGAAACATTGATTGTTATCACTGCTAGAAGCAGAAGCTGTTTGACAGACTCTGCTGTTGATTTCAGAAAGTGCAGTTACTGACAAGAGGCTGAGCTCAAAATTAAAATCACTGCGCAGAATTAGTTCTGTTCTGACTCAAACCAGGAGCAAAAGTGTAAATAATGTAAAATATGATGTCTCTTCAGGAAAAAAATAAACCAAAATCAAACGAGAAAAAACAAAAGAAAAAGCTGATTCTCTTTGTTACATTCTGTAGTGGAAATACCACTAAACATTAGAGATTTAAGTACATTGGTATGTCTCAGGACGTGACTTGCACCCGACTTACTCTGAAAAAGAAATACAGAAAACTGTATTTCAGTTGTTTTTAGTTTGACTGTCTGTGAGGAAGTCTTTCTGCCAACCAGTGAGGGTGGTTTTTAGTGCATACAGGGTGCTAAATACTGGTATTTATGTTAAAGTGCAAGCATTGCACAGTTGTACCTCCACTTGGTGTTTCTTCCCCACACAAGAAGACATGCTACTGCTTTGGTAGTTTGGCTTTATGAAGGTGTGTAGTAGTTTGAGGGGTCCCAGGTTCCCTTAAGAAAATTACAGAGGCGAAGTCCTGGGGGGTGGAGCTGGTCGTCCCAGATGTTGTAATATTGTTATTCTATTCTGCTTTATGGTATTACAGCTTATAATGCAGTGCCTGAGTGCTATCTCTTTCTCTTCTCCTCTCCCTCCCTTTGCTTCTCTCTGGACAGAGCATACCCCTACTTATCTCATGGCGTGTGTGTGGGAGCTGGCTCCTGGCTGTCAGGGAATTGTGAGCTGTGGCATGCAGCCTGCCGAGGCATTGTAGGCCTAAGCTGGGGAGGGCAGTTCTGGACTACTCTCAGGCCTGCTGAGGGCAGAAGGGGTGGAGAATTCTAGATTGCTTTAGACTGAAAGAATTGGCTTAGCTTGTGGATGTGTTCATTCTGCCTGATTGCCTTTTGCATATATGCACCTGTAAACAGAATCTCTCTTTAAACTTTCAATCAGTGTGCAGTGTCTTCACCCTTATNAGTGCAAGCATTGCACAGTTGTACCTCCACTTGGTGTTTCTTCCCCACACAAGAAGACATGCTACTGCTTTGGTAGTTTGGCTTTATGAAGGTGTGTAGTAGTTTGAGGGGTCCCAGGTTCCCTTAAGAAAATTACAGAGGCGAAGTCCTGGGGGGTGGAGCTGGTCGTCCCAGATGTTGTAATATTGTTATTCTATTCTGCTTTATGGTATTACAGCTTATAATGCAGTGCCTGAGTGCTATCTCTTTCTCTTCTCCTCTCCCTCCCTTTGCTTCTCTCTGGACAGAGCATACCCCTACTTATCTCATGGCGTGTGTGTGGGAGCTGGCTCCTGGCTGTCAGGGAATTGTGAGCTGTGGCATGCAGCCTGCCGAGGCATTGTAGGCCTAAGCTGGGGAGGGCAGTTCTGGACTACTCTCAGGCCTGCTGAGGGCAGAAGGGGTGGAGAATTCTAGATTGCTTTAGACTGAAAGAATTGGCTTAGCTTGTGGATGTGTTCATTCTGCCTGATTGCCTTTTGCATATATGCACCTGTAAACAGAATCTCTCTTTAAACTTTCAATCAGTGTGCAGTGTCTTCACCCTTATTCTTCAAAAGGAGTAAGTGGCATTTCTGTCCTCCAGTCCCTGATAGCTCATGGCCCCAAAGTGGGACGAAGTAGCTTGTGGCCTATGTAAAGCAACAACTTGCCTCAAGAACTGATACTATTTAGGGGCCAAAATAAGTAAAATTCCTTGAGAATTGAGCATAATGTGTTTGGTCAGGATTCACTTAAAATGGTGTTTGTGTGGAGATGGCAATGCAAATCATCTCTGTGCAGCTCTCACTGGAAGCCTGGCTAGACAAGGTATCCACACCACTGCCTGCTCATCTAGCTGACCCTGCCTGCCACCAGTACACCCAGCAAGACTTGTGAGAATACTGATTGTTTTCTACTACTCAGCTCAACACTGAGGTTGGAGAAATCTGCTTTCTTTTTTATTGCAGCTAAAGGACCCTCTCAAGGAGTCACCTGTGTACTTCTTCCCTAGCAGCAGCCAGCCCATCAGATCGTGGGCTGTATACTTCCACCTCTGTTTGGATGCAGAAGAGAATCAGCCAGCTACCTCCACACCTTTTTCTCACTGAGCAGGTAAGTGACTGTCACTGTTGCACTTCCCAGCCCCCCTGGGAGGCTGACGAACAGAGCTGTGCTCCTGAGACCTGAACGTGTAATTTGCAACACGCAATTTGTGTCGCATCATACCTAGCTGGAGCTCTAGTTCCTGGAGTACCCAAAATATATCTACTAATAGATCATGTCATGTCAAAAATTAAATGGAAGGTGATAGTAATTGTGGACTATATAATTAGAAAGCAAAAATCAGAATGTCTGGCTAATGGCAACACCTGGAATACCTGCACAAAAAAGCTAATCCAAGGTCTGCTTCAAATCCAGGGAAGTCTACATAGGGCTGTTTCTGCCCCTTTAAAAAACTGCTCAGAGTATTGCAAATTACACTTTTGATCATACTTCTGATGGTGTAAACCACATGGAAGTCAAACATAAGACAATAATCTGACTTTTCAAGAAGGTCACATCAACTCAAAGTGCAAAACTGCTCACAGTAGGTTTTCCTAAGTGTAGACACCTGCCTCTAAAATTATGGTGAATCCAAATTAATAAATTTGCTTGATGTTTCGGAGTCCAAAAGTCTGTCAGAAGTACAGGGAGGATGAGGAGGGAGAAGCAGCTTTAAGACTGTGGAGAAACAAAACCTTTCGTCTCTGCTTTTAAGTATTTCTGACGAGCCCTGATTGAACATGGGATGAAAAGCTGTTGTCTTGAGATTTGAGGAAAACAAAGGATATCTGTTTCCACTATTACACTGAAAAGTTCTTTACTGCATGAAAGGTCATCCCTCCTAAGCTGCCTCAGACTTGTGGCTTAGGTTTCAGGGGAACACAGCTGCTGGTACCACAGGAATCTATTATCAAGAGGCTGTGGTGTCTCCGAGTAGTCCATGTGGTCAGGAACATTAATTCTCTGTTCTTTATAGCAAATTTACACTGTATGTTGGGTGCAGTATTTCACAAATGAGGTTTTGGCTTTTAAGGGTGCTCTGATGGCATGGATGGATGGCATGTTTTGACTCAAACTCTCTGTTATTACATGGTAAGAATGGCAGGGTAGTGATCTGAGGTGTTATGCCGAGACTGGCAGTCACAGTGTCAGTGCAAGCAGTGGGCTCTTCTAGAATCAGGCCCTAAGATTTGATGTTGCTTTTGAGCTGATGTTTCTCTCTATTATCTGGATTGTCAAAAACACTCCTAGAATCTATGAGAGCTTGTCATGACAATTGTTTGAAAAAAATAAACCAAAAACTTCTAGAAAACATTCTTCTGTCAAAACACAGCGTTTTACAAAAACACAAAATGTTTCATGGGAGTGTGCTGGTTTCAATGAAAATTTCTCAGGCAAAATTTCTCAGGGCTAGGCTGTAATTTTTAGTAAAGAAAGGGAGGAGAGGATGACTACCTGGAAAACAGTGTGACCAGGTGTGGCATGGATGGTGCCATAGACTGTCCAGCCTGGGTGCAGAGGTGATTTATACTACATGCCTGCCTATCTGCCTCCCTCTCCCACTTTCTGTCAGCCTTGTCAGAGATAATTTGTCATCTGAATGGTTCACCATTTCCCAGTTATAAGAGTTACTGTGCAGGCCAGTGGTTAGAGTCCTGGTATTCACCACAGGGGACAGAGGCTGAAGTCCCAATGGGGATAAAGGCAGAACAATGAATTTAAACTCAGCTTTTTCACTTCTGAGCAGGCAAGGTGGCCACCTGGCTATTAGCAGTCCTGTGGTGGATATGTCCAAATGTCCCTCTTAACTTTTTCACTTTTAAAACTGTTTCTGTTTGACATGGCAATGGAAGTCAGCTCTGAAATGGAGCTTTCTCTCCTGTCTCTGAAACGAAAATAGTTATATTACTGACATTGGCTCTCCAAGTGTATTGTCCATCAGGTAAAACTGAAATGAGAAGCTGTAGTTCAGTAGACGCTAGACCTAGTCATGCATCAGAGTGAAAGTTTTATGTGTTTGGGTGACCAGAGGAGAAATCTTTATGCCTACTAAAGAGTATCTTCATTTATCGTCATGTGCTCTTCTCCAAATTTTGAAGGTGGTGTAGGCTCTTCTATGAGGAGTAGCTGTTACTGCAATGTTTGTAGTAAGAGGCAACAGTTAGCTTCACTGTGAAGACAGGAAATAAGGTTGAAGTCACCGGCAGGTTCTGGCTGGTGCTGTGTTTGAGTTACATAGTATGCTAACAAAAATAATGTTACAATTAACAATGCATTGTTATGCTGTCACCCACAGTTTTGGGTCAAGAACACTCTCTTGTACTCTCACACTATTATATATGAAAGTAAAGGGGAGCAGAACTGTGGTCTGCTTCCCCCTTCACCTCTTTTTATGCTATTTGTTCTTCAAAACAGGTGGGAAGGGATAAGCAGAATCTTCTTGGGCTCTGCTGTTGTAGGAGACTACTTCACGGACAGTTTATACAAGAGCTGTGATCTCTCCTCTCCTTTCTCCCTTAGGCTCCTTCATGGCCAACTGTAGCCTATCCTGCAGGAATTGTTTCCAAGATAGTCAGGTATCAATGGCATCTTCATGACATACCACACAAAATGAAGACTCACCTTTAGATGGAAAACAAAACTGTGAAAAGGCAAACTCTGCTCTCCCTGATATGCATATAAATCTCATGCAGCTCTACTGAAGTCAAGAGCTAAAATCAAAATAAGGGCCTAGAAAGTTTGCCTTCAAGCTCAGAAAATAAGATTCAACAGAGGGCCTGATTCATCATCAAGGAAATCCAAGTCAACGCCAAAGGTACATATTAATTTGCTAATTTGATTTAGTACTTGACTTGTGAGGCAAGGTGACCCACTAAAACATTGACTGGTCAACCTGAGCTGCTCTTAAAATGATGTATTATTGAAGACAGGCATTGCTGTACCTGCAGAAGGGTGCGGCTTTGGATGTATTATTACTGCAGTGACTGGGCAGCCTAGTCCCAAACTGGTATGCAAGTATTGTGGGTGCTGAAAAAAAACCAGAGAATTAGGACAGATTTTATCCCGGATACTTTTCTGTGTGCAGGGGAACCATACAAAATTCAGGGGTTAGTTCACAACTACCAAACTCACAGGTCTTTATCCTGTGTCCAGATGTCCAAGCCTAGCAACATGCAGCCCTTCCAAGTTTCTAGTGTTGGAAATCTCAGCCATCAGTGAAAGTTGTGTATCTAAATGTCCTGCTGTGGGTGATGGTCTGGCCCCAAAACCTGTTTGTTTGACTCCTATGGTGAAATGGATGGAACAATTTTCACAGGCAAGTTACTTGAATGGCTTTGGAGTGAAAATGAAAATCTGTCTGGCATATTGGGTGGTTGAAGCTATGGGTGAACTGATATGTCAGATTTCCCTATTGGAACTCCACATAGCAGATATGACCCAGTCTAGGGGGAAGATATAGGAGATATTTTTTTAAATTATTAATTATTTATTTCTTTTCTCTAGCTGTGTGAATTTGAACACAATGATAGAAGAGTTTTTATTTATTTGAAATTTGAAAAAGAAGGTCTATGGAATTGGTGCATTCCAGCTGAAAATCTCCAGTCACCTGTTGTGATGTCATTAAAATATTTTAAACTAAATAGGTTATAATATTTTTATGAATGACTAGTTTGTGAAGGCAGTAGTTTCCTACCACATGCAATAAAAAGCATTTCACATGCATGAAAAACTGGTGTACCAAATTTCAGGCTATAAATAAGGCAATTGTAAAATGTAAATGCTTAGAAACACTGGCAAAATTCAGCCAACAAAGCAGGGATCAGAAATTTATATCCTCATTACTGGTAATTACAGTCACATTCTTTACTGAACTGTATTCCCAGCCAACACATAAAAGTGTCCTAATGCATTACCTGCTTAGGACGAAGTCACCCCTCGCACACATGTGCCAGAAAGCGAATCTGCAGCTCTGTGGATGTGTTAGCACACGGAGCTCTGCATGCTCTGCTGTAAATGTATCTGTCTACCTTTTAAGCAAAGTAGCTGAAAGCCCCTCAGGGTGTTCTTACGAAATGTAAATTCCCTGACTTGGAGACCTCAGCATAAAATCGCTACTTTTAGTGGATGGCAGTTTAACACTCTCCTTTCCATAAAAAAAGTGAGGAAAAAGGAATGCAGTCCCATAGTTGTTTTTAGGTGCACTCAACATTTCTCTTTTTACTTCTTCCTTGACCAAAAAAAACCAGTTGACACATCTATTAAAAGTAGCTTGCCTTTTTTTTTTTTTTTTTTTTTTTTTTTTCTTTTTTTCTTTTTTGCCCCAGGAATATGCAATAAATTCTTAATGCCATTGTGACAGATCAGTCTCAACCTGTCAATAATTCATATTTGATACTTCCGCTGTTTCAGAAGGAATCGTGGAAAGATGAGCCTTCTTTTGGGTTCAGATTGACACCTCCTGCCAAGACTGTTAATATACCTAAGGAATAAAAGAAGCACACGGGTGGGAGCTTTACTTCATTAGTGGTCTTCTTGCTAGTACTTCGACGAATGAACCACGTGCATTTTCTTTGAATGATGTGCACACACGCACTGGATGAATACTGTCTTTAAAAGTCCAACTAACTAGATTCAGACACATAAAAAACCCATCCAGGGACTATAAAAAGCACCCACATATTTGGCTTCAGTGGAGCAGTTGCAGTTCCTTCATATTTCAAATTCAGGCCCTTTTCAATGTAGAGTGGGGTGGCAAGTGCTGTTTCTCCAGTTCTAAGGCTGTTAAGCTGTAGCCATGAAGCAAGACAGGTGCTCTTGGGAAGAGAGCTTGTTGCTTGGAAGGCTGTGGTGACTTCAGCAGTCAGTCCAGTCAGTCATTCAAGTCTTTAATTATTTTTGTAGTATGGTGGTGCTCTTGATGGGACAGCAAGCCTGGAGTGTGTTACAGAAGATGGGAAGAAGATACTACCTACCTCAAAGCACCCAGATGAGCTGAAGTCCTCACTACTGCTAGCCAAATTCTGGATGCTGTCAATATGAAGTATGAGATATCTAAGACAAATCACAGAAGTCAAGACCCAAAAGTTTTGCTCTTGATCTTTCTAAGCACTTCAAGGCTTTAAAAAGCAAGCATCAATATTCAGTGCATTTAAAGATCTCTGCATGCCTTTCTTGGGTGAATGGATGCACTGTCCTAGCATTGTTATCCAACCTCTTTCAACTCAAACATTCCTAAACATTCTCCAGTGGACAGGCAGACGCCCTCGGTAGCAGGTGTAAGTTTCCTTACAAAAAGTTTCCTTTTCTCAGTTATTTTTTTTCATCATATTGAAAGTAGTTAAAGGAAAACCAGCAGTGTGGATGAATTTCAATAATCTGATTCTCTTTGGGATCTTTAAAGAGCAATGCTAAACCAACATTGAGTTTTAAAGCATAGTGATGCTCTATGTAAATGTTCTCCAAGTTTCTTCTGTATGGTACCAGTGATGTAAACAAACAGCTTTCTTCCATTTAGAAGTTAAAACGTTACTTTTCCTTGTCCATCTCTCCAAATATGACTAGGCTTTGATAGTCATGTCTCTGTTCTTTTTATTTTTTCATCACTATCTCTCTCTTTCTGCCTTCCTTCCCTTCATTTAAAGTAAACTACTTCATAGGCTTGACAATTAATATTGTTTGCTGATGGTCCTAAGAGCTATACAAACATAGTGGAAGAAACCGCCCCTTCCCTGATGATCTGAAGCTAGAAGGACCTGATGGAGTTGCATTAGAATGGGTCTTACATGTTAGTGGTGCTGTCAGTAGATTTTGGCTGGTGGAGCTAGTCAAACAAGTTAGCAGAAAACTTCATTGATAATGCACAAGTTGGAAAAGTTTATTCAGTACCAGATCAGAGATGTGTACAGAAGCTGGGGAGACCTTACTTACGATATGCTAAGGGGACAAGTTGTACTCATGTTGTTCTCAGGGCTGTGTATGAACTCCTTCACAAAACTTAAAGGGTGTATCATAAGGCTAAGGAAAGTGTGTGGTCCTACCCACCCCTCCAAGGAACAGGTAGAATGAAAGCCATCTGAGCCCTCCAGTTACATTATGCATTCTTCCTGATGTGTAGCACGTCTTCATTTCAGATTAAACTAGATGATATAAGCACAAGACATTTAGGCACAAGACACATCATTATCTAGGGGAATCTGTTAATACTCATAGTCAATAAATGGAGGCGGGACTGATTCTGGTCACAAAACAATGCACAGTGTTTGCTAACTGCTGATCATGTCTAAATATGGCGTGTTACTTGCACATCAATTACCACCACAGCTTGCAGGAATTATTCCATAATTAATTGGCCCCTAAAACACTCTGCTGTATCTCTTTCACGTTTGGGAAGTGCTACTCGACATCCTATTTTTCATACAAGTTTTTTTTATACAAGCTTTGCCTGAACTCCTTGAACATGTCATCTTGGCAGATGAAAACTTAGCTTAGGAATGGCTACAAGAAATGAGGTAGTCTGAAAAGTTTTAGAAGCAATGAAATATCACTATTAAATGTAAAATTAATATGGCATTCCTACATCATGAAATCCTTCCTACCAAACTAGAAACCAGGAGATACTGTGAAAAATTTGATTGTAGACTACTTAATAATTTATATAGCAATTCAGGAATTGGTTCAAGTCTTAGAAAACCTAATTTATTTGAATCCATTTGAACAATACAACTGACATAATGGCATAAATAATCACCTGTACAAACCTAGCATCCTTCACCACTGTGGATCCCAAAGTAAAGCTTCAATTGTGGGAGTGAAGCCAGCACTTCAGGCACCTGTGCCAGCTCTATTATAGATCCAGTCTTCTTCACTGCCTTTGGTGAGCTGTAGGGATTCAGCGTCACAGATGAGTGGGCCAGTTGCTGTTAGGAAGGCATGTCTACTCTGCAGAGTTGCAAAGAAGAGAGAGGCAGGCAGAGATACAGTTATTTACGTGGCACGTAGCTCTTTATTATCTCTAATGACTGAAAATAGTGGGAATGATTCTAAGTCTCATTTGAAAAGGTATCACAGATAGTAAATATCCCAGCCCCACTTCACAAGGCTCAGTTTTCAAGAGCCAATCTCCTAGTGCCAGTCTGAGCAGCACTTGATATGCAGGGCTCCTGGAAAATCTTTGCATTTCTTTAGGTCCTTACATGGGAGCAGAAACCTTCTGAAAATCCAGTCCCATCTGCATGGGTTTCAAGGCCTTTGGGAAATTACAGCCAATAGCTGGATTGTACAGCAAGAGATCACACAACAGCCTTGGTGTAAATTGGTTTTATGCACTGTTAATCCACACGCACTGTCCGGACAAAATAAGTAAAATAAAAGCTCTTAGTGCACTACGCTGATGCAATGCCCAAGATAATACAAGGAACACTCTTCCCATAAGCCAGAATACCCACCTGGCTGAGGTCATGAGCACTGATGATCATAGCACAACCCAGAATACTGAGGAAGAAGTGTCGGAGACGATGGAAAAGCTTCCCACAGGCTAGGGGACAGCATCACCCCATCTGTCAGGACCACACATGCCACAAACTGCTAAATCCTGCCTGCTCTGTGCTGGTAATGACATCCATGTTAACCTGCCTTTTTACCTGCTCTGCCAAATATTATTCTGCCCAAACAAAACAACTAAACAGCATTTCATCTTTCTGTACATTTCTCCCTAAAAGTTCTCTGTCGTGAAGCTTTTGAACTGTTCCTTGTTGGCTTTGGTTAGACCAAACAGCAAGTTGAGACTTGCTTTTCTACTAAACCCTTTTGGTTTTGTCACCTCCGGTCCCTTATTGTAGCCTCCTTTGTCTGTGCAATGAACCGACACTCCAAAGGCAAACTCTTCAAGAAGGACAAAATCTTCCCAGGCACAAATCTCCACAACATGGTGATGACAGTTGCAAAGTGTTTCTGTGAAAATGAGCTCCTAAGATATCCCCACTACGTAGTAGATGCAGTTGTGGCTTTTTATCAGAGAAGAGGATTCTGATATATGTATATAAATTTTAAAAGTAGCTGATAGTTGTGGTGGTGGAGGAAATCAGTAGTTGTGGCTCCATTTAGTAGTAGCTGAAGATTGACACAATTCAGTGTGGTTTGGGTGACTTTATTCTGCTCTGGTGAGACCTTACCTGGAGTACTGTGTCCAGATCTGGAGCCCTCAGTATAGGAAGGACATGGACCTGATGGAGTGAGTTCAGAGAAGGACCATGAAAATGATCAGGGGGTTGGGGCACCTCTGCTACAAGGACAGGCTGAGGAAGCTGGGGTTGTTCAGCCTGCAGAAGAGGAGGCTCCAGGAATAGCAGCCTTCCCGTATGTGAAGGGGGCCTGCAAGAAGGATGGAGAGAGACTGTTTACAAAGGGATGCAGTGACAGGGCAAGGGGCAATGGCTTCAAACTAGAGAAAAGCAAATTCGAATTAGATGTTAGGAACAAGTTCTCTACTATGAGAGTAGTGGAACAGGTTGCCCAGGGAAGTGGTTGGGGCCCTATCCCTGGAGATATTCAACATGAGGCTCAACAGAGCTCTGGGCAGCCTGATCTAGTTGAGGATGTCCCTGCTAACTGCAGAGGGGGTTGGACTAAATGAGCTTTGGAGGTCCCTTCAAACCCAAGCCATTCTATGATTCTATACACAAAATACAAAACAAACTGAAGTTGTAACTGTCACCACCATGTCATCTGTTTTCTGGACTCAGAAGAACTAAATGAATACAGGAACTGAAGGACTGATGGGTAAAAGTGAGCCTCCCAGAATAAAAAATACACATTGGATGTTTAAATATGGCAGAAGATTGTAAGATCACACATTCAGCTCCTGTAAATGCGTTAGTATACTTCGATGTCCAAGGTTGCCAGGCCAACTTCCACTCTTGTTAAATCAGATGCTTTTTTTTCTTCTTTGATGAATCTGCAGTGGGTGTGGTGGGTTGTTGAGCATTACACTGAGCTAAAGCTACTGAGACAAGCAGTTGTGGGCCATCTAAGCTGAAAACCATTAACAATTAAGCTTGGTGGCAGTATTTGATAAAAGAAAGATTCATTGTCCTAAGTTTGTTAAGAGGACCGATAATATTGTAGAGTATTGGGCATGACTGAGAAGTGTACGAATGTGAACTTGGATGAAATGAGTGAAATGTGAAGGAAGTTAGTATTTCATTTCATATGAAGATGTTTGGACTGTAGATTTAGGCTGGAAGTTAGAGATCTGAATTTTTGCATAGTAACAGAAAGTTTACCAGCTGTTTTATGACTGTATGGTTGTGTATGTTCGATTAGAAACCAGTGGCCAAGAGCTATCCAGAGCAGAAGAGAGCACAGAGAAATGTACTGAAGAGTGCAGAATCAGCTGGCTCATATTAATACTGTGACACCAAATACAGCTAAGCTATCAAGATAGTAGAAAGGCTTTCTAGCTCTAATACAAATTCCCAAATTGTTTTGGCACTGAACTCAGAATTGCACAGGCAGATGCATAGGATGACTCTGAACATGATAGGAACACAAATAGCTGCCATTGCAGAAACACAGAAATGCTATCCTTAGTACTAAATGGAAAAAAATTATCTGGGGAGACATCAGTAAAAAACCTAAGTGTTGTCAGGTGAGAAAATGAGGTCAAAGTAAAAGAAATGTACTTTCTTCTAATGTTTAAGGAGGCAGAACCAAAGCTGAGTTTCAAACTGGCAGGAAAAAAAAAATCAAGGAAGATAAAATGATGCAGGGATCTGACTGAGACTGCAGCTAAATCAAAGAAGTAGGAATTAATGATCTACCCTCAGGTATAATACACATGGCACAGTTTAGGTGGCCCAGCAGAAGCAGCAAATCAAGCTTAGTGAGAAATCTGGAATGGAAAACACTGAAAAGGGAAAAATAACCCACCACCAATAACAAAAAAACCCCACCCACAAAAACAGTTTATTGCAGAGGGAGAATTTTATAATAAATGGGAAGCAAGGTATAATGCAAAGTGAATATGTGGGATTAGCCAGGTATATTGTTTTCTTTGTGAGAAGTATGACTGAACACTAATATCGCTTCTGTATACGGAGACAGTAGCAGTACTTTGCAGAAAGAACTTTAATGTCTTCCCACAGTACAGTTCCCAACCCAGAACTTGAGGTAAAACACTGCAGTTGTCACCCCTCCTCACCAAAACCTTCTGGGGAGGCTGAATTAGACCAGCTGATACACTATACTTTCCTACCAACAAACAACCATCTAAACCTAAAGCCTTATCTGTTTAATTATCTGCTATGGCTGGTCTAAACGGTACCCCAAACGGTGCAATTATTGTTACTCAGTCCTCTTTGTCCTTAGCCTGCTGTATGTGTATGGCACTTGAAGACTCAAATGGGTTTAGGTGAATGGGGAAGTAATCCAGTCCCTTCGCTGCTGTATGTTAATGCTGTTAGAGCGTGCACAAATGATACCATATTCTATTTGATCTACCTGGCTTCATCTCAAGTGCTTTAAAAGATGGTCATAGTCAGTGGAGGAAAACATCAAACAAAAGGAGTGAGATGAGAGTACAGCTGAAGGGAATAGGCAGGTTAAAACTGTTGATGCTTTTTGCAGGTTATAGGACCTGAATCATCTCTTCCCTTTCCTCCTACTGCCAAATCAAACAATTTACAGCTAGAACCAAGACAACTGTCCTTTGGAGGTGGAAACAGCCTGTGATCGTTAATATATAGCTGATGTTTTCTGTGCTGTGTCAAGCCATGCATCCACCTTTTCCTGGGTCATAACTAGCAGCAACCAAGAGACAGGTAGCTTCCTAATGAAATGGAAGCATTATGATATCTGACTTTTACCACTGTGGCCCTGCTCACTAGGCCTACTTTAGAGCATATGAGAAAAGCCCTTTGGGTAAAAAGGACTGGAGAAATTACATGGTATCAGATACATATGTGTGTATGCAGATCCTATGTATTCTGAGGCTCTTCCTAACAATTAAAAAAATCCACAACTTTTAAAAGGTACACCCTGTGTACAAAAATTATTTCCAGAATCCCTTCTTGGGCAGTCTTCAATAGCACTTCTTGTGGCAATTTCTCTTCCAAGATAGGGACCACAAGAGGTTTCGTTGGTTTCCTTTGACTTACATGTATTTAAACTTTCCAGCAATGCAGGAGGTGAGGCTTTTTCCCTAGTTCAGCAAATGTATGGTGCTAGGCACTTCTGTTTGGACAGATCTGAATATTGTCCTTAACAAAGAAGACGTGAGAGTTTGCAGCCATTTTGCTCCTTTGCATCAGATAAAAATGAAAGAATAAATTAAAGCCACCCTCAGTGTCCTGTATCCATCTGACAGAGATTGCTGGAGGCACAGCAGAGGCCAGCTGCAAGGGTCCTGTTTTCCCTGTGGTAGGTATTGGCAGGGATGGGGCTTGGAGTGGCAAGGAAAGGGAAAAAAAAAAAACCTCAAGTCTTGTGATGTTTATGAAGGCTGCAGGACATTCTTAATTACATCATTGACTTCTCCAGCCCCCCAAATCGGGGTGACCTAAACCTCTAGGACAGCTTCTCACTCTGGAGTAGCTCTGGGTTTTATCTTTTTAATCACATTATTGCATAATGGATAATATATTAGAATAACATAAAATAGGAAGGAAACATCCATGAATTTCAGTTACTTAGAGGAAAGAGATTTCATGAATGTAACAATAAATACAAACATTAATTTTTTATTTTTTTTTTAATTCAATAAATAGAAATGCTGCAAGGAGAAACAAATGTTGGAAGTGAAAACTCTTGAATCATTCCATGGTAGAACTGTGAAAAACCTAAACACCACAGAGAAAATAAACAGTAAACAGAGAAAAATCAAGTGGATGAGAGGAAATGGTTAAGACAGGAAAAATAGTTCTTCAGTGTGTTTTTCTGGGGTTTGACTATTTTGTCTGAGCAGTGTATGTTTCTGCCTACTCCCTCTTTCACTTCTTTTCTCTCCCCTAAGTGTTCTAGGTGAGGGATGTGCCAGGGTCAATGGAAGGAGCACTGTGACTGTACAAGAATGCGGTGTGAAACTTCCTGAAGAGCCAGCATGCAGGCTGGGCTAGAGTAATGGTGATAATTTTATGTTTCTGTTAACATGTTTATTCATCTTGGTGACAAAATTTACTTTGAGAGGAATGTTAACAGGCATTTGATGGAGGAAGAAAGTAACACTTGCATCCTAGAGATTCCTGGAGACAGGTAATACAATCAATCTTACAACTGGAGTAGACTCTTCCACAGTGACAGATGCAGTGATCTTATGTGTCTGCTAGGCAGAAGGAAGACCAGTGAGTCAAAATCATGTCCACCTTTTCCTCCCATGGCAATACTGTTTTTTTCTGTGCTTCCACAAGGTTCTCTAATCCATTCCAGGTGTGTCTGCCTTTTAAATCCTTCTTCAAAATCTACTTTTTATTATGACTCTGTCAAAGGGTACCTACCTTGATTGGTAATTGAGGAGAGATGGTTTTATATTTAAAGAGGTCATACATAAACCAGACCTAGTAATAACTAAAATAACTTTGATTCACAATTACCCCATTGTGCACAGTTGCTGTGAACGTGTGGTGGTGCTACTATTGCTCATATTCTCCAGTCTTCACCTTTTCATTACTTCCCACACTTGCTAATTGTATTGCTTCTTAAATTGTCTGCTGTAAATCTGATCAGCATTTGAGTTTTGAGTCTTCTCTGGATCAATCTTGGAATGTGCTTTGGAGACCTGTTGGTTCTCTGCATCCTCTTGCCTTACCACCATTTGATGCTTTGGCCTCCTCACTGTCAATGGATTGTTTGGACACTATGGGTTGGACTCATCTCACTTGACTGTATCTTTTAACATATAAATCCGAGTCAAGGGAGGTAAGAATCTTTAAAATGCCATTCAGGCCTATCTGTGACTTGTACTCTAAAGCATATTGTGTTATTGACAGCTCAGGTTGGGTGCCCCACAGGACTGCTGCACAAGCAACCATTGTACATACGTAAGTGTACATACTTTCATGCATGTATTCATTTTTTAAGCCTACCTCAGGAATCAAAAATCATTAGGAAACCCTAGTGTTTTGTTAGGAAAAGTAAATAGATTTGTTGAGTAGAATCAAAGACAGGGGAAGGTCAGGTGAATAGATGACACTGAAGGGACTGCCGCAGGGTGGAGTGGCCAAGAAAGAATATCAGCCAGCCAAAGTGAACAGTGAACTCAGTTCTGGAGGCTCAGCATGGGTCTGTTTAAGCATGGGGCGCATATATTGTCTGTACGCTACACATCACACTGGAACAAGCAGGATGCAGACAGATATTTGAAATACAGATTTGATAACAACAGACATGAAAGATGAGTAACCCTAAAATCCTGAAATATAAAAGGGCATTTATCACTGTTGCAGCAGGAAGTGTACCACAGGAATGCAGATGGAATTACACACAGTGATGAATTTAATATGGTAAGAAAATGTGGAAGTGCAGGATGCCTGTCAGCATGTGGAAACATTCCTATTTCTTTTGCATGCTCTATAGGTCTGCTGCAACTCCATTGTTTTACAGTCACAGCATGGCACAAATGGGAAGCTCAAGTATTCCTGTTTCATTGAACTTTCTCTTTTGTCCAGTCTGCACCAGATTTGGCAATGGTGGGCTTTAGCAGCTAAGATTCTCCCAACAGGAGAAGGAATGGTGGGAGAGAGCAACAAAAAACTAATTCTGAGGCTGACTTTAACAAAGAGAGAGGCTAAAAAGCTCCAGTCATTAATATCAAAATATTTAGAAGCATTCCCAAAGGATACCTTTTGTTTCTGATTCAGAACAAGACTAATGTACCATTTGACCTACAAGTCTATAAGAGACTTAAATGATACGCAGTAGGAACTCTGTCCAAAGAGATACAAAGCTCTAAACCTTGTAGCGTGCATTGGGTGGTATGTGAGGACATTCAGATTTTTGAGGCGAGTGCATTATTGGTGTTCTCGGTACCTTGCTTTTAAACAGGCAAAATCGATATCTGTTTTAGGCAAGTATTTATTTACTCATAATAGTGCTTTTACAATAACAGAGACATTTAAAGAATTCATAAGATAACACCTGTGATTTGCCTAGAAGTACTAGAAGAAAATAATGTATTGTTAAACAAAGTAATTGATCTGTGGGGTCTCTGACAACTGGAAAAGCAGCAGCCTTTCACAGGCAGCACTATTAACTAATTTTTAATTCTCAGTAATAGTGGGGTCCAGGTTCTCTGATGATTCTGTGAAAACATCCGCAAAAATATTGAGAGAACATTTACTTTGTGGCAGTACGTAGCGTAGGTGACAGACAGTCTTCTCAAGGCTTGCTTTTTTGTTGACAAAGACAACAATAGTACTTCCTCATAAATAGCTGTATAATGACTACAATCTGCAAAATCCAAAGTCATTAAAAAAAAAAAAAGTACATTCAGAGAACACAGTCCTCACTTTTTCTGAAAGACAGTTTTTCCTCGTTATGACTTTTTTCCATTTTGATTGAGCCAGATGCCAACAAATTTCTTTTGGGGTCTATTTTTTAAAAACAGAGAGAAAATTGTTAGCAGAAGCCAGAAGCAAAAAAACAAGAGTGCAGTTTGCTGGAACAAACTTGAGAAATAATAACCAGACATCTTTCTCCATGTTTTTGCCACTGAAGATCAGGATCACCATTACCATGCTGATGCCAGCACATCTCCTCACTCACAACGGGACTTGGTTCAGCACAGCCGTGGTGGGGAGCATGGATTCACACCATCTTAATATGACAACTGGAAGTCTCTGGGACTGCAGAAGACTGGCACAGCCCCTGGATTAATCTTGACTAGCATAATTTTGCTCTCAGGAAAGACAGTTGATCTCTCGTAAGTCTGACCCATGTCTTGTGATCAGGGCCAAGAAACAAATTAACAGTTAGTGTCACAACCTCATTAGAAATAACATAAGCAAAAGCAAAAAGCAGTACTTTCCCCTTCCCACCTCCCAGCTTTTTCCTGGGATAGCAATGGCCCTAAAACAAAGATCATTAAAGAGGACTTTTGTATTAATGATTGAGTGTACATTACAGTAATCAGATAATGGCTGTATTAGCTTTCATTAGAAGTCTCAAGAAACCCATCATTGCTATGCATGAGAAACTAATTTCTTCTAAATACTTTGACAGCATTGTTGATTAAAGCCTTAATGTTCACTTTATCTATAAGGGCAGTTGTTTTTTGGTCAGTTTATTGCTTTGTGTAACAGTAAACCTGAATATTAAATGGGCTTGGGAGATGTTAAGGATCATTCCGAATGATCTCTACCCAAGATATTTGTATAGCTTTGGGGATTTTTAATATACTTACAGTCCAGGTATAAAAGAAATAGCCCTATTACCTTGATCTCAACTATCAGCTAAAATGTCTTGCACCTTAAGTACCAAGAGTAACAAAATAATAACATTAATTAACAATGGGCATTTCTGCCATCCTGCTTCGCAGCTTGCAATCAAGTGGATCCAGAGGAACAGGGATAACAGACAGAATTTCAAGACCAAGGGTATATCAGTCCTTGTTCAATCACTTGATAATATCTCCTGGTCTGTCTATAGCATGTTTTAACAAGATCTCTGTAGTCAGGGCCTTGTTTCTTCTGTTCTGCAGATGCAGTATAAAGCAGGTGTGTGTCTGCTTCGGGGGCTAAAGTTACACTCAGCGAGGGTTAACACAGTAACTGAAATGTAACCGTTATTCAGAGCACGTAGCAAGGTGTCCAGGGAATCAGCTGACATGCCAAAGAATGAGGGAGAGGTGAGAGGGCTTTCTCTGGGGGCTCATCTAGGCAGCGCAGCACTGGCTGCCATAATAACTCTCTTGTTGGCAGGAGAGAGCAGCTTAAAATATTTGTGTGACTGCACATTTGGATGGGACTGCACACGCGTGAGGAAGGAGAGCTGTCTTGTTGAAATAAGAAAGTTTGCTCGCATGCCTTGTGGCGCCTTCTGTATTTTGTTCTGCCCTGCTTTTCCTCTTAAATCCTGGCAGAACAGTTTATCCATATTTCTTCCACTGCTCTTACCAGTTTTTGTTTGTTTGCTTTTCAGTGTATTGGTTCTTGTCCTCCCCAGATCTGGCAGCTCATATCTTGTCACCATTCTTGGAATGTCATGGATTCTCCTGACCACCTGTTGGCACCTGAGGTATCACGTCTCTTCCCAACATCCTCTTTCTTGGGTCTTGAGCCACAGCTGTAAGTAGGTGAATATTGAGAAGCATGCAAGGAGGTGGGATGACAGTCATAAACTGGTGGAAACTGATCTAAAACTCAGCAGTTACCTCTTCTGTGAGACAATATCTGCTGCTGAATGTTCCCACCTTATAAAGGAGGTGCTTAGTTGCAGTCATCTAGATGACAGACACTGTGCTGTCAGCATCCAACTACTTGTAGCATCTTTTAAACCACTTGACATTTGAAGCAGGTTGCTGGCCTCCACACCCCTCTTTGTCTGTGAATACCTCTGAAGTCAGAGCTAGGAAGTAGTTCTGGGGACATCAATAGAGTATAGTACTTCTGCAGGATCATACATCAGTTGTACAGAGTGCAGCATGTAGAGTCCTGTGTCTTACACTTTCTGACAGTAAAGCTGAGGGCTGATTTACATTACTTCAGGGTACAGTAAGGGAAATGACTGTCCACTGTCTGCTGGTGCTTATTGCGAGTCAGAATGATGGCCTGTAGAAGGATACAAGTGCTTCTGACATGAGACTACCCCTGAGTCATGGTTGATTGTCATTCTTCCCAATGAAGCCTTAACCATAAATAATAGTATTGTGTGAAATCAAGTATTTGAAAATCATAAAGTTATTCCAGACAAGCCAGAATCTTTAATGGTGAAAATGTGACAAGGGATGAAGGGAGCAAAACATTTACAAAACTGGATAGTAAAAGATATGTATATGTTTTATCAGTGTGAGGATTGAGATGATAACAGAATCTTGGGCTACTTCACTGAGGTGACCAAAGCTATGCAATATCACAACTACAGAGAAAAAAGTTTTCTCTAGAGGTAAATATCACTCAAATTCTCTTCCTATGGAAATCACCTAAAGCAGATACTCCTTTTTTCTTCTGTTGTTTTAAGAGGTTGTAAAAGGGTTGGCTTTACTTGCTGTGTTGGTTTCAGATGCTCTTCCAGTCCAACAGAGCTTGGAACAGCTTGGTGTATCTATCCTGGGTATCCCAGGGTCCAAGTCAGAGCTCAGTCAATAGTGGGATGAGCTTGATTTTTTTGTTGGCATAAACTACCAGAGGTGCTTGATCATGATGATGTATGTACATAATGTGAAATGAAAGTCTGGCTTAAGACAACTGTCTTCCATTGAAGCTGGTGTTAAATTGACAAAACTCTGCTTTCTGATTAAATCTTTACTGTCCTTGATTCATTAAATCGAACTCCCTCATCAATGGAGAGGTCAGGCAAAATCTGTTACAGCCAAGACAGGTATCAAAACTGAGAAAGCAGCCAAGCTAAGGGGCTGAAAACCTCCCCAGTCTTTACAAAGGTCACAAACTGAAGTGCTCAGAAGCTAAAAGGTGCCTGAGCTGAATTTATCCATGCAATCCTTACTTTACCAGCTTGGTGCATGACCAGGCTCTCAATTGCCTGATCACATACTAGTCTTGTTTCCTCACTTAGTCCATGGTCCCACTTCAGCATGTCTTTCCTTCCTTTACAAAGTTGCCCTCACTCTACACATTCACATTCCAAAATTTCTATGAGTTATCTCTGTGGTACCTGTGTACTTCTCAGTTATTAGTGAGTCTGTCTCCACACTCAGAAATGGGACCATCCTTATTTTCATAACTTGTTAAGAGATCACTACACTTGAATGGGCTTTGGCAGATGATTACTTTGTGCTATTGTCAGATCATCCAGCACAGGGAATATGTTTACAGAAGGAATTTTTTTTCAAAGGGCAGCCAAAAAGAAACACTCCAAAAAATATTTCCCAGCTGCACCTAACAATTCTGTGTGAACTAAGACTTTTTTTTTTTTAATTATAGCTCAAAAATTTGTGCAATTTGCCCAAATAAGATATGTTTACGATGACCAAATTTCAAGCTTTTGCTTCTAAGTGCAAAGACATTAGAGCGCCTTAGAAAAGTAGTTCTTAAATGGTACTTTAGCATGGAAAATGTTTTTGTAAAGAATGAAGGCTGAACAGCTTTAGAAACTGCATACCTCTCAGAGGGGGAACTTGTAGTTCACAGAAGTCAAACTTGACAAATTGAGAAGTATCTGAAATTAGGGTCTGAAAGAAAAAAAAAAAACCAAAACACAAAACTGTCAGGCATTCTGAACTAGCAGCAGTGATACAAACCTTTCATACTTTTGTTTGTTTTCATTGGTGTTTTTTGTTTGGTCGACTGGATTTTTGTTTTGGTTTTGGGTGAGGGGGACATGTAAGCCCTGAAAGAACAAATACACTTTCTGAGTAGCTCCCCCATAGGAGCACTTGTGCAAAGCCATTTGCCAAAACCAGAATACAACCCCATTGGCACCGAAGAGCCCTAAAGCTGATTAGGTGAGCAAGCCCTCGCTTGCTGGGTACTGGCCAGAGAGTGCTTATTCTGGCCCCCTTGTTAGCTGCTGGCATGATATTTCTGGCATGTCATTTAGATTCATACACCATTTGCATGGTAAAAGCCACTCCATCTCTCCTCCTATGCAGGGCAGATTTTAAGAACCAGAAAGCAATGAAACTGTGGCACCAATGCACAGGCCATCACTAAAGCAGGAGAGACATCTGGAAGTACTGAGCTAGTCTAAATAAACCCAGGTGTTTGTAGTAGCCAGCTCTTTGGACCCCTAGGCTTTAGAGATCTCTGTCCCCTGTGAGGATCAGTGTGGGATTTCTTTTTCCTGGGCACTGCTGTCTCTCAGCTGGCAGTGTCCCATTGAACATAGCACTGCAGCATTAACTTGCATCAGTGACGGATCGAGCCCTCTGGGATTCAGCATAATTGGAGATCAGCAACCTGGACTCCTGCCTAGGAAGCAGCAGGAAAGTGGCTGTGCTTGAAGCAGAATCAAACTAGATTCACAGTAATGGGAATATTTAAGCTGTGACAACTTTTTAAAAAATCACTCTGCTACATTATTTTAGTAAATATTTGTAGGTGTCTGTAATAGAGGGGTAATCACTGCATTTCCTTTCAAACAAAAGCAGGGAAAGCAGTTTTCAGTAATACAGGATGATAAGCAAGGCATTCTAATGGATGGTTTTAACCTCATTTTTGCTGGCGGATTGTGCTACAGCAGCTCTTGGGTGTGTTTTTGTGCAGCACACAAAGAATAGTTCATACCTTGTCTTTTCTTGTACTGATGCAAGAACTCCACAGTAGCTGGCAAGCATCAAAGCATCCCCTTTTGGCAAGGAGCTGGGATGAGCTGCATGACTTGACATCTTGGGTTTCATGATCCTGGAGGTATATTCCAACCCTGATGGTGCTATGTGTGGAAAGCAGTGGAGGCAGGCATGAGGGAAGTGTTCAGATGTCTGGCCACAGCCATGAGAAGGAGTGGTACATATGTGACAACAGATAGACTTCTACAGAGGAAGGAAAGAAGGTGCCTTGCATTGCTGGAAACTGCACAGATGAACCATAGCTCAGAGGGGCTGGGTTCAGTATACGCCAGTGCAAACAAACAGCTTTTAAGGTTAGATTGGAGCCCAGGTCCCAGAGAGTCCATGGAATAATCTGTAGTTCAAAAGATGTTATGAGGAACTCCAGGCAACAAGGTTCAGCTGTGCTGTTGGTGTTGTGGATGGTGTACAAGATATTTCCATGTTTGCATGTCTTTCTTATGCCAATGGAATAAAAAAGAATTAGTCTAGGAACTTCAAGAAAGCTGATTCATCTCTTCTTCAGTTTACCCCTTGTCCCAGAAGGGGAAGACCCAGGAGAGTGCTCACAAGACTGGTGCTAGAAGAAAGGCTGTGCCAGAAATGTGTCTCTTCTTGAGGGCAGAAAACAGCTAAACCACCCTTTCCATTTTCATCGAGTGAGGCACAGAGCTGAGGGAAGGTAAATGAATGCGGTCCTGAAAGAAAACCGACCCTTTCCCAACATGAAAGTTAGGGGAGCAGAGGCAGCTGCTTTTCCAGATACCAACTGCAGTTCTTCTGTAGCAGAGGCCCACACTCTAAGGCTAGTGTGCTTGGGACATGTCCTGGAAGACAGAGTCACAGTGCCTTCTGTCAGGGACATTTTAGGGCTTCTGGCCCAAGCACAAGGAAACCCAAATGCAGAGCCGAGCAAGAGTTCAGACCTGACTTTAGGAGCCCTAGGAAAACAGCACACAAAAGGAAAGAGTAATAATGTTAGAAAAAGGGACCCAGCTAGCAGTCTGTAATGAACTCCTGCCTACCCCAAGGGTCTGCTTCACCTCTATTTTCTAGCTCTGGTGCAATGCTTATACTACTGAGTGATCAGGGTAGGTTTACAACAGCTGGTTTGCAGATACAAACTAGAGCCAGTCACAGAGTGAGCCAGAACGGAAAGCGAATTTCAGTTTGTTTCCTTTTTTTGCAACTTTGTTTCAGAACAACCTTAATATTTACAAAGGTAGGGCAGCTCCCAGGTTTCCAGTGTTGCAAAACACTGCTTTTGCTGCATTCCTGCTAAAGATGAAGCAGGAATGCTTTTCTGGACAAAAACCAGAGCCTGTGATTTTTAACTTTCTGTCCCTCCTACCAAAGCACAGATTATGGTGAAAAGGACAATCTGGATTTGTATTCTTATACTCATTATGACAAAATTAGAGCTGTAAGGTTGGATACCTCACCAATAAACACCTGCACGTTTTCCACTCTTTCAGTCCTCATCGGATCCCAGGCTCAGGGCAGACTGCAAGATAAAAGAGATTCACGTCTGAAAAGAAAAACATCTTCAGAGAAAACCCATCTGAATTGAATTCCACACTTCTTGCCTGACACCAGAGAAGTGTACAAGTTTTCCAGGCTGGAGCAGAAAGGTTATATATAGTACTGCAATTTAATTCACATGACAATTAAAAAAAATATATATTAAATGGTCTTTCTTATGCATGATGAGAGATTATCAGAGTTTCCCCCTTTTCGTCTTTCGGGTTATTAAAAATGTAACTCCTTCAAGAGTAATAAATTAAGTTGGGAAGGATTGCTTAAGTGAGACCCCGGTTGTGATTAAAGGAAGTTTGGAGTTCAGAAATCTGTGTTTGAAAAACATCCTCGGTGTTTGGAGTATCGCATAGGGTTTTTGACAACTAATTTGGGAGAGAAGTGGTAGAGAATGAACCTCAACAGGAAAAGCACTTGTTTTTGTCACTTTGTGACACTACCGAAACATCGTTTCCCCTCATTTGTATTTTCCCCCATAAGTTCATATTAAAGTGTATCAAAAGAGAAAAGACTTTGAAAAAGGCAGCAGAACTGTCACCAGGGCTGATGCTAGCTAGTCGGGAGGTTACGCTTTATTATGTAAATATGTGTTTGGGGGGTGTTTTAAAATGCATATCGTGTGGTTAGGAGGTAGATTATTAGCTTGATAAACTGTACTGGTTCAAATAAAGCATCCCAATCCATAATGTAAATGCCAGTGGTGTGACTTCTTGGAGCTCTGCAAGCTTCCCGATTGACTGTAACTGTCCTGTATAGGTCAGTCTCGCTTACTCAAGTACTAGCCATGAGGCCATTGGTCCTTGACAGATCCCACTGCCAAAATCTACCCCTCCTTATTGGTCCTGTGAAAAAGTTCCTGCAACACTTTCCCACAGGTAATTCCCTGGTGTTGAGCCTCTGGAGCTTGAATTGAGATTGGAGCAGAAGGAAATAAAAACTTTGGTCTGAGAACAAAGCCTTCATTTATTGCACATAACGCCAATGAAATGGTATAACTTTCCCTTATTTTTCTGTAATTTACAAATGGCTAAAGTTATTTCCCTGACAGAAGCATCCATTTCTTAACCACTTAGTGCCCATGCTGGCTGCTTCAGGCTGCAGCAACGTCCATGTAATTGCCAGCAGTGCTTGATCTGAAGGTACTAAGAGGAGCTGGGTGAAGAACTTGTGATGTCTAATGCATGTACTGAACATAGGCCTTTCTCTATGCTTGCTGGAGCTCTGGGGAAGGTTTGGGTGGGTTGTTTTACACGTAGTAGTTGAAAATTTTTATGGAGCTGCTGTGTGTTTGCTTGCAGTGTCTGTGTGGCAGTGGCTTGCTGAGAGATGCATTTTGAATGTTAGTAATGATTCAGATGTGGGGCATATGTGGCTTGCACCGACAGGTGCCCTGCACCTCCTGGTCTCTGGCACCAACATCCACGCAGGCGAAGGGCAAACGTTCGGAAGGTGCTGCCAGCAACTGCTGAGACACTTGCACGACACTCCATTTCGCCTAAAACCGTCAAATCTGCAGCACCTCACACACCTGCAAAAACAGTAATTGGGGGCTGGGTGTCATTTAGGGACACACAAAAGAGTAGATGGGAAGGCAGCTGCTGAGCGGCCGTACGCTGAACTGCGCACCGAGCTCCCACTCTAGCCTGTCGGCGGCTGCCGCAGCTGCCGGACTAGGGGCGAGGCGAGGGGACCCTCGCCAACTTTCCGGGCCACAAACTTTCCCGGCAGTTGCCTCCCGCCCGCGGGGAGGGTGAACAGGCGGCACGGCGGGACGCACCCTCGCCTCCCTCCCCTCTGCGGCGCGGCGCGGCCCCGCCTCCGCCGGCANCCCTCGCAGTTTGTTTACAAGTATCAAAGTTGTAATTGAGGAGCTGCCAAGGCACATCTGGATATTTTTTCTTCTTCTTCTTGTTCTTTGTGTTAGGGACTGATGTGCAACTAATTAAAGGCAGACAGGCTGGTAGCGTCTGCACGCTCAAGCCCCCCCAGATAAAGAGCCTGGTAAGTGACTGGTTTGCTTTTCCCCCTTTGCTTTCTTCCCTTCTCCGTCGTAGGTTGTGGTTTTTTTTTTTCCTGGAGGGGTGGGTTTTCTTTTTTTTTTTTTTTTCCCTGTCGGGTTTTTGTTTGTTTGTTTGTTTGTTGGGGCTTGGTTGGGGTTTTGTTTTGGGTTTTTTGTTTGTTTGTTTGTTTTATTGGTTTTTTTTTTTGTCCTCTGGGATCTTAAAAGTAGATTAATGCTAGTCTTGAGCAATGAAAAGCGCCGCTATATTAATTTATTAATTAATCTGCACGCGCCCCTCCTCCTGAATGTTAAATATGACCTTTGATCTCTCTGTCTTTGGCAGAGCAGACATGCAATATTGAACATGTACAGTCACATTTAGCTTCAGCAGGGACGGAATCGCGAACCTCGGCTAGCAATTTCTATATATTTCATTCGCGGAAATGAGGGCCATAGTTAAGGCGAGGGAGTAGGGGTGTGAGGGGGAATGTGGGGTGTGAAAAATCAATAACTGCGTCTCGGGTACCCTTTTCATGCTCCGGAGATGCATCGATTAAACAATAATGACCCGGTTGGTGGGCACCATCATTTTCTCGCTGCTGGTGGCAATAAACCCCGAGAGGGGGCCGCGGGGAGAGAGGAGGTAGCCAGCGAGAGGAGCTTTTGTGGAGAGAAGCCACTTCAATGCTGGGGGGGAACAAGGCACAAAAATGCTATGTTACTTGACTTCTGGCATAAAAGGATGAACGCTAACATTTTCTTCCTCACCAGATGCGTGGCTTTCCTACACATGGCTGGCAAAACTAGTTTTATTGAGTAGTTGTTATCGAGGACAGGCGGCTAGGTTTTCCTTTCTGGAAACCGGCAGAGGGTTTGGAATTTTGTTTTTTTTCCCCCTGTATGCAAATCCTTCGCATCCCTCCACAAGACGACGCTTAGCCCAGAGCTTTCCGGGGCAGCCTTTGTATTGCTACCAGACCTCTGAAGACAGATGGAGCCTGGCTTTTTCCCTGACGTGGAAACACGGAGGTGGCTCCTGCGGGCTTCGGGTCGATTTTTTTTACGAAGGAAAGCCGCCCGCCAGCCCCTAACGCGGCCAAGGGTGAGGTTTCTTCTGTAGACTTACGCTCCCTTCATCTGGATTTGTTTACATAAAGCCCGCTTTTTAGTGTGCGACGTCGGGAGAGGACGAGGTTTTTGCACTCGGTAGGTTGGGTTGCAAACGGTTCATTAATCTAATTATGATGGTAATTACCGTAATTGATAACCATTTTGAACTAAACATACCGGAGTCTGGAAACTAGACGTAGCCCCACGAGTGTCTCCCCAAGTGAATGTTCCTGATCAATAGCCCCACATCAGCAAAGATGCTGGAAATATCTANCGGGGGCGTAGGAGGGGAAAATAAAATGAGCACTGCGTTCTTACCCCCCTCCTAAACTTTCCTCCCCCCAAGCAGAAAGCCATCTTTCCCCGCCGAGGGCTAGTACAGCAGGTACGGCGATGTGCCCTCCCGGCTTCTGCCTCCCGCGAAGCTCCCCCTGCCCTGGCAGCGCCCGACGAGGGGTTGTCCCCGGGTCGGTGTCTGTGTGTGTTCGTTTTCCTCCCGCCCCGCAGCCCTCCCTGCGCAGCGGTGGCGGGGAATCCTCCCGAGAGGTTGGGATAAATACTCCGTCTTTAGTACAGCTGCAGGCGCCGGGATCACAAGCTATGAAATTGCCTGGCTTTTTTTTTTTTTTCTCCTAACCTAGCCCCGTTTTCCCCCGCGGCCCGAAGGTAGCCCACCTCCTCCCCCCAGCCGAGGCAGGGAGGGCCGAGGGGGCCAGTGCCGGCGCGACCAGCGCCCGGCGGAGCCAGCTGTGCCGGCAGGCAGCTAATGACCGCCGGGCGCAGAAGGACACTGTGGCAGCTGGCGGCTTTCCCCCCCACCCCCCTAAGCCTCCCTTTCTTTTTTACTTAACTGATTTATATTTTTTCTCTTTTCCCTTTTTCCGCTCCCTTGCTTTTTCATATTCCCCGCTAAATATGGTAGGTGGGCAGCTCCCGTTCTCCGTGCCCTGTACCCCCCACCCCCGCCGCGGTGCTGCTGACTTGTCCCGGGAATGGTTTTGTTCCGCCTGGGCTGTCCCCAACTGTAGCCCTCTTCTACGGCAGAGCTGCCG